>CM046441.1:15123880-15127274 GCA_025506515.1 Flaveria trinervia | reverse complement strand
CAAGAATCGTATGCAAAAACTTCAAAAGAATGGTGTTTTGAAAACCAATGAAAATGATTCATTTGATGCATGCGAGTCTTGTTTACAAGGTAAAATGACAAAGGCCCCTTTTAGTGGGACTAATGAAAGGGCAAAAGATTTATTAGGGATCATACATTCGGATGTATGTGGACCTTTTAAACCAACAACTAGGAATTGTGAAAGATACTTCATTACATTTACTGATGACTATAGTCGATATGGGTATGTGTACTTGTTAAGACACAAACATGAATATTTTGCAATGTTCAAAATCTTCAAGAATGAAGTAGAAAATCAACTCAACAAAACGGTCAAGATTCTTCGTACAGATAGAGGAGGTGAATACCTTAGTAGTGAATTTCAAGAATATCTTAGAAGTTGTGGGATTGTCTCACAACTTACTCCACCTGGAACACCACAACATAATGGTGTGTCTGAGAGGAGGAATCGGACTCTATTGGATATGGTTCGATCTATGATGGCTAGAAGTACGCTACCTCTATCATTTTGGGGTTTCGCATTGCTCTCCGCGGCCCGTGTTTTAAATATGGCCCAACCAAGAAAGTGGAAAGGACACCTTTCGAAGTATGGCATGGAAGGGTTCTATCATTGTCATATTTAAAAGTTTGAGGGTGTGATGCTTATCCTAAGCAATACACTCAAAAAAAACTGGAAGCCCGATCCACAAAGTGTGTCTTCATTGGATATCCTAGAGATTGTATTGGATATTATTTCTATGATCCGACAGAGCAGAAAGTGTTTATTGCTCGAAAGGCAGAGTTCTTGGAAACCAAGTTTCTTTCGGAAGAAACTAGTGGAAGAGTAGTGGAACTTGAAGAGGTTCAAGATTCACAAAACGATACACAATTGGTTGATACTAGCAATCAACATGAGGATGCTGAGAATGATCAAGATACACAAAACGTTCGCAAATCTGGTAGAATTAGTGTTCCTCCTGAGAGATATGGATTTTTTATGGATGGATGCTATGTGGTAGATTCAGATGAACCAACCACATACCATGATGCAATGTCAAAACCTGATTTTGACAAATGGCAAGAAGCCATGAACGTTGAGATGCAATCCATGTATGATAACCAAGTTTGGGAATTGGTTACGCCACCTCTTAAGTCCAAGATAGTTGGAAGTAAGTGGGTTTTCAAGAAGAAAACTGATATGCATGGAAACTTGGATACTTATAAAGCTAGACTCGTAGCGAAAGGTTTCACTCAAACTCAAGGATTGATTATGATGAAACTTTCTCCCCTGTGGCAATGCTAAAGTCTATTAGGATATTATTTGTCATAGCAGCATATTATGACTATGAGATTTGGCAAATGGATGTCAAAACTGCTTTCCTTAATGGATATCTTGAGGAAGATGTCCATATGGAACAGCCTGAATGTTTTGTCGATCCAAAACATCCTAACAAGGTATGCAAATTAAAGAATCAATCTACGGATTGAAACAAGCGTCAAGAAGTTGGAATCACCGTTTTGATGATGAAGTAAAGAAATTTGGCTTCATCAAAAACGCTGATGAAGCTTGTGTGTATAAGAAAGCTAGTGGGAGCATTATTACTTTCCTTGTATTATATGTCGATGACATTCTACTTTTTGGAAACGACATTCCAACCTTGGAAGGTGTAAAAACCTGGCTTGGAAGCTGTTTTTCCATTAAGGATCTTGGTGAAGCCGCCTATATTTGGGAATAAAGATCTATAGAGATAGATCAAGGCGATTAATAGGATTAAACCAAAGTGCATACATTGAAAAGATCTTGAAGAGGTTCAAGATGGAGAATTCTAAAAAGGGGTTAGTACCTATTCAGAAAGGGACTATATTGAGCTCATCTCAATGCCCTAGTTCAAAGGTTGAACAAGAAAGAATGAATGGAGTCCCATATGCATCTGCTATAGGATCCATCATGTATGCAATGATATGTACTAGGCCGGACGTGTCATGTGCTCTAAGCATGACAAGTAGATATCAACAGAATCCTGGTAATAGTCATTGGATGGCTGTTAAGAGTATTTTGAAATACCTTAGGAACACTAAGGATACGTTCTTAATATATGGATCTGGTGAGGAGGAGCTCGTTGTAAAGGGTTACACAGATGCGAGTTTCCAAACTGATCGAGATGATTCTCGATCACAGTCGGGATATGTCTTCATTATGAATGGAGGAGCAGTCTCTTGGAAGAGCTCAAAGCAAGATGTAGTGGCACTATCTACAACAGAATCAGAATACATCGCCACTTCATTGGCAGCTCAAGAAGCTGCGTGGCTTAGGATTCATTGCTGATCTAGGGGTCGTTGCTACCATTCAAGACCCCCTAGAGATCTTTTGTGACAACGAAGGTGCGATTGCTCAAATCAAGGAACCTCGTGCTCATCAAAAGACTCGGCACAGTGAACGAAGATTCAACTACATAAGGGATGAAGTTGAAAAGGGAAAAATATGTATTCGCAAAGTTCACACCGATCAAAACATTGCGGATCCATTCACGAAGCTCCTAGATAGGTCAAAGCATGAAAGTCATACTTGTGCCCTAGGACTTCGATATTCTAGTGATTGGACTTGATCAAATTTTGTATTTGGATATTGGAACTTATGTTATTTGACTTATTATATGGTTATAATTTTCGTTTGTTCTTCTACTTTAGCATGTTTAAATCGGTGAATAAGTAAGTTATTCTAAACGTCCGTAGTCGATCATACTTGTGGGAACAACTATGAATATAAGACTGTGATGAACTTGGATTGGTTGATATTCATAAGGTATGAATATAGAACAAGAGGTTGCTACCAAGGTTCATTGATATCTATGGGATGTAGATATAGGACTGACCTGCTCTTAATTATTTCTGCATGGAATCTTTGTGATTAGTCATAAGAGATATTAAGTAAAGGCGAATATCATTGTATCCTCAGACCTGAGATACATATTGGGTCTTGATATTCACCAAGTGTTGTATTTTGACTTAGTTTTTTGCTGTTCTGAAAGATTGGCGGTACATAAGGCTGAGTTCAGGTATGATATAAGGTGATTGCGAGAGACGTATGTAGTCAAGATGGAATTTGTTCCTCTTATTCGTTGAGAGTTAGATGTCTAAGGCCTGTTAAAGTTAAATCAACGGAGAATGACAATTCTGTGTCTCTAGGACTTAACATGACATCTGTAACAAAAGGATAAATGATTAATTCACCAAAACTTTTTCAAGTAAGGTACTTGAAAAGGATGATGTTATTGAATGGCACTTAGTCATATACATTAGGGGTAGCAAACCGTTGCTAGGCGTTATTTGCTGCTTGTATCAATTTCTATGAATCTTGTGCAAGTGGGAGATTGAAAGAATTAATCTGCCCAAGA
>CM046441.1:14688880-15116380 GCA_025506515.1 Flaveria trinervia | reverse complement strand
TTTCAGAAAAACACAGCGGAAAAACAACTTTAAAACCGATTTTATAAGCTGAAAATTATGTTCTTTAGGTGACCATATAAGTGTTTAAAACAAACCCATAAATCAAAGGATCATAATATGTGAATAAACATGCTATGTGTACATAAAAACAACACAATATGGCAGCCACAAAAGGGCTGCCAAACTACCTCTTTCAGCAGTTAGAAGTCGACCAAAGAAAGAAGTTAGAAGGGTGAAATTGGCCAAAGCTTCAAGGTTGGATGTCCTCAAATGTTGACTCCCACAAAGCTCTAAGTAAGCATCATTCTTGCTTGGATTTGGACACCAAAAACACCAAAATGAAAGCTGCCAAAAGACCTTCAAGATAGTGAATTTCCAGCAGCAAATTTGATGATGTGGGAAGATGAAATCGACCAAGGTTCCAAGAGGAGGAACCCTCAAGTGTGTATACCCCAAGCTTATCTTGCAAACACACCTTCTTGTTAGGAAGAAACACCACAAAAGCTCCAAAACCCTCAACTTTCAGCTGCTAGAACCGAGATTTTGAGAGAGAATAGAGAGCTTTTTCTTGTTTGCATGTATTGTGAATTGTGGAGAAAAAAGGAGAACCCCAAGACCACTTAATGGGTGTGTTATTCTCAAAACAAAATGGTCTAATGAGAAAATAGAGGGGGGACGGCCAAAACTCATTCAAAATGGGTTTTCCCTCTTTAAATTAAACACATACACACACATTAAATGGTCTTGCAACTAGACATATAATTACCATTTAATTGTATGTACAAGTTTTATAACTTATAAAATTAACCAATTAACTTATAAGTTATAGTTCTCATTATTATTTGGTGTTATTTAACTCATTTAAATACCACTTCAAATAATATTGTTGAACAAAATATTCTATTAAGTTGTTCCTTCTCATATGCAACTTATTTAGAAAACCCATTTTCTAAATTGGTGTAACTATTTAACTGCATGATCATATCATCAATTAAATATTAATTGGTGTTTGCTAAGCTTGTTATTGGGTATAACCCGACTTGGATCATCACATACTAACCGCATCAATGTTCTATGTGTCTTGGGCATATAGAATCTAACAGTTTAGTCCCAAAATGCATCCTAGGGTCTCCACTAAGGCAGCACACCTAGATCTTCAACTAGCATGATCACCTAAAAAATATGCTCAAAATGGTCAACAAAATTGTTAGGGAGCTCGAACTTTTAAATGTAAAAAAGTAATTGATGTTGTATAAAATTTTTGCGGAATACCGTGAATACAGTTATAAGTAAGCAAAATCACATAACATGAGCTTTACAACCAAACCTAACGACATACACAAAGAATCTTGTCGGAATATTAACCCAAGGCCCATTCCTCGTAACTGTTGGTACTAACTAGTATACCAACAACGATGGTGGGGGTGTCAACCCAAGTAGTACTACCAATACCTATCCGTCGGTTCTCACACTGGAATTAAATGGTTGTAAAGAAAGAACCACACAGCAGACCCAATCATGTATCAGAGAAGTACTCACAAAACAATATCACGTTGATTCCAAGTATGTAAATTGTATGTAAGTTGTACATCATAGAAAACGGGTGAGCATACCTTTCCCCCATGTTTGTAAATGATTGAAAAATTGTATAAGCATAAAAAGGGGCCACGAAACTCATTTGTTAAGTGGTAAGTATGAATGATTCAAAGTTCCCCGAATGTAGTATGCAAAGAACGGTCAACACCTATTGACAGTTATTGTTAAGCATTAATGATATGTATGAAGCAAATAGTAATGTTCGGATAGTTCGGGTTGTATCGGTTCGGTTGCGGGTAACACACACAAGCTGACACACGTATTAGATCATATGTAGATCCAAGTACTAGAAACCATTGCCATTGTTGGTGATATTATGTAAAGATTCATTGTTATAAGAGAAGTATTAAATATTAGTAGTCACAAATCGGTTGTTGTTAATTGTAAAATGTTAGGTTAATTTGATTTGGAATAGTATTTGCATGTTGATATCGTTGACTTTAATCTTTGTGGTCGAGCAATGACATTTATGTTGATGTTAGCTTATCATCACATGACATTCAAGAAGGAAATTCACACACACAACATCATCAATCATACGATAGGACTAGACGCTCGACTCAACACTCCATTCGTATGAATCAACCTTCAATCGTACGAATCAGCTTCATTCGTACGATTGAACCTTCATTCGCACGACTGGCATTCAGTCGTACCACACAACACCTAATCGCAAGACTTAACCTCCATACGCACGAATCAACCTTCATTCATACGAATCAGCTTCATTCGTATGACTGAACCTTCATTCGTACGATTGGCCTTCAATCGTGCGATACACGCACAATCGCATACATTCATTCGGTCGCACGACTCAATCGCACACCACATTCATCCGCATTGACTCAATCGCACACATTCAATCGATCGCACAACTCAATCGCATAACATTCTCAATTGCACAACTCAGTCACCCAGATGACATAGTCGCATGACTCAGTCGAACGATTCACCCAGTCGCACGGCTCAGTCGCATGACAGACCTAGTCGCCTGAACTGCAGGTTCGTGACTACTGAAGTGCAGAGCAGCCTTCGCTGCTCAGAGCATGAGTTTTACACTACAAGGACTTCCAGAAACGCACTACTAACATACACTAACAAGAAGCACACGCAGAGAGACATCACACGCACCCACACGACCTCTTGTGTTCGGGTGACCCAAACACCCAAAACCCTAGAAATGGATAGCAGTAACACGAGCAAGAAAGGGACAACCAAGGTCGTCTACCTGCAAGGATGGAGTAGACTAGGTGCTAGATGAAGTCTAGACGATAAAAACGAGACGAAACGGGGTGGTTTTGGTGCAAAGAAGAAGATGTAAGGTGAAGAAGAAGAATGAAGAAGAAGTGAAGAAGATGAGAATGAAGAATGGCTGGGAAACGGCGGTTTTTATAGCCATCCCATGTTTGCAAAATGTCAAATTTAGTCCGTGCACTTAGCCCCCGAGTTCCCAAGTTTGTTTCGGTTGAAAACGACTTTAAAAGTGTTTGTTATATTAATGTTAAAAATGTATTTAATGATAATTGGCACTTAAAAAGGTTTTGTTAATGACAATGATTTTATATAAAATGGTATATTTTCTGATAATGGTGATGAAATTTGTAAAAGTTTTAAGCATAACACACGTTCATGAAAGAAACACAAGCACAAAGATATTAAAGCAAGTAGGATATCCACACAAGGAGTTAATAAATATGAGGAATGAACGATCAAAGAAAAGTTAACAGATAATCACGTTAATTGACGGACCTTATGGTGACGGATGTCACAGTATCCCCCAGTTGAGAGAATTTCGTCCCGAAATTCAGCTGGAGTGGGTCCAAGAGTGTCATCCTCGAATAGATGTGGATATCTAAGTTTCATCTAATCTTCCCGTTCCCAAGTAAACTCTGGCCCTCATTTTGAATTCCATCTCACACGAATAATTGGTATTCTACTGCGCTTCAATTGCTTGACCTTTCGATCCATGATCTCAATGGGCTCCTCAACAAAATGAAGACTTCATCAATCTTGATGTTCTCAATTGGTATATGAAGTGATTCGTCAGCCAAACACTTCTTGAGGTCGACACGTGGAAAGTATCATGTACGCCATTGAGTTCTTGTGCTAACCTTAATCGGTAAGCCACTGGACCAATTCTTTCTGTAATCTCGAATGGTCCTACGTATCTTGGGGCTAGCTTCCCTTTCTTTCCAAACCGAACAATTCCTTTCCAAGGAGAGATTTTGAGTAAAACGTGATCTCCAATGTTAAATTCTAGAGGCTTCTGACGGTTGTCGACATAGTTCTTTTGGCGATCTCTAGCAGCTTTTAGTCTGTCTATGATTTGGAAAATCTTGTCGGTTGTTTCTTGAATGATCTCTGGGCCTTTTAGTTGACTTTCACCAGTCTCGGGCCAACAAACGGGAGATCTACATTTTCTTCCATACAACCCTTCAAATGGAGCACATCCAATGCTCGTATGGTAGCTGTTGTTGTAAGAGAACTCAATCAACGGTAAATGAGTGTCCCAACTACCACCAAAGTCGATTACACACCCCCTCAACATGTCTTCTAGCATTTGTATAGTTCGTTCACTTTGGCCATCTGTCTGAGGGTGATAGGCTGTGCTCATATCTAATAGAGTGCCCATCGCTTTCTGTAGCATCTACCAAAATCGTGATGTAAATCAACTGTCACGGTCGGATATGATCGACACCGGTACTCCGTGTCTTGTCACGACCTCTTTTGCGTACAATCTTGCCAATTTATCCATTTTGTAGTCTTCTCGGATTGGCAAGAAATGAGCTGACTTCGTCATTCGATCAACTAAGACCCATATCGAATCATGCCGTTGCTCGTTCTAAGGAGTTTGGTAATAAAATCCATAGCTATGTTCTCCCATTTCCACTCGGGAATTTTAGGTTGCTGGAATAATCCCGATGGTTTTTGATGTTGAGCTTCAACTTTCGAGCATGTTAAGCATCGGCTTACGTACATGGCAATCTCTTTCTTCATACCTGGAACGGGTATAGATCCTTGAGATCGTGGTACATCTTGTCTGCACCTGTATGAATAGAATATCACGTCTTGTGTGCTTCATCCATGACCAAGGTACGTACACCTCCCCATCTGGGTACCCATATACGATCTACGAAGTACTGTATACCATCATCCTTGCAAATCATTTGTTTATCGAACCCTCAGAATTCTTCTCCCACAAGGTTTTCTTCTTTCAACGCCTCACTTTATGCAATTTGGATCTGAGCTTTCAAATTCATTTGAATCGTCAACCCCAATGCTTAAGCGCGTAGTGGTTTCGCGCGTTCTTTACGGCTTAAAGTATCAGCCACCACGTTAACTTTCCCGGATGATACCGGATTCCACAATCGTAGTCGCTAAGTAGTTCCACCCAATGCCACTGCGCATATTAAGTTCCTTCTGATCCAGGATATGTTGGAGGCTCTTATGATCTATGTAGATTATACATTTGGTTCCATACAGGTAATGGCTCCATATCTTAAATGCAAATACAACAGCGCCAACTCCAAATCATGGGTTGTATAGTTCTCTTCGTGCACCTTAAGTTATCGTGAAGCGTAGGCAATCACCTTATCCTTCTACACTAGTACACATCCCAATCCTTGATGTGAAGCATCGCAGTATACCACAAAATCATCAGTTCCGTCTGGGAGGGACAATATTGGTGCATTGCACAACTTCTCTTTCAATGTTTGGAACTCCTGTTCTTGTGCATGTCCCTAATCAAAGTTCTTGTCTTTCTGCGTCAGTAGTGTTAACGGTTGAGCGATCTTTGAAAAATTTGCGATGAAACAATGATAGTATCCGACAATCCTCAGAATTTTCGTATCTCTGAAGGTGGGCGTATCCCATTTCTTCACTTCTTTGATCTTGCTAGGATCTACATGAATCCCATCCTCGTTATCCACATGACCCAAAAACTTTACTTCCCGCAACCAGAATTCACACTTCGAGAACTTGGCGAAAAGTTTCTCTTCCCATAACAGTTCCAGTATTGCCTGGAGGTGTTCTTCGTGATCCTCTTTCGATCGGGAGTAGATAAGTATACCGTCTATGAATACAATCACAAACTTATCCAAGTAAGGTTTACACACCGATTCATTAGGTCCATAAACACAGCTGGTGCGTTAGTCCACCCAAATGGCATGACCAAGAACTCATAGTGCCCATAACGAGTTCTAAACACTGTTTTTGGTATGTCCTCCTTGAAAACCCTTAGTTGATGATATCCAGAGCGAAGGTTGATCTAGGAGAAATACGAAGCTCCTTGCAGTTGGTCAAACAGATCGTTGATCCTGGGGAGAGGATACCGATTCTTCACAGTTAACTTTTTTAACTCAGGTAATTGATGCACATTCCGAACGACCCATCTTTCTTTTTGACAAATAACACTGGTGCTCCCCATGTTGAGTGACTAGATTGAATGAAACCCTTCTCAAGTAGTTCCTGTAACGGACTTGATAATACCTGCATTTCAGCTGGTGCTAACTGGTATGGTGTCTTTGCTACCGGTGTAGCTCCAAGAACCAACTCTATTTAAAATTCCACAATTCGTGGAGGAGACAAACTAGGCAAGTCATCAAGAAATACATCTGGGTAGTCCCGTACTACCGGAATATTTACCACTTTCCTCTCTTCTTCCTTCTTTTCTACCACATGAGCCAGAAAAGCGTAGCACTGTTTTCGTAAACTTTGGCATGCTTTCATGTAGGAGATAAGCTGTAGGTTTCCTCCCAGTCGTTCTCCTTGAATTCTGAGTACCTCCTCGTCTGGCATGGGGATTCGTACTACTTTATCCCGAAAAACAATCTCAGCTCTGTATTTCGACAACCAATCCATTCCCACAATCACATCGAAACTTCTTAACTCAAAGGGTATCAAGTCTATATCGAATGTATGGTCCTCCAACATCAATGAGCACTTTCGAATAATTTCATCAGCCTGAACAATCCTACCATTGGCCATTTCTACAGAGTAGCTAGTTTCTAGCCTACTAGGACCCAGATCAAGCAATTGCACAAACTCAGAAGATATAAAACTATTGTCTACTCCAGTATCAAACAATATAAATGCAAAGTGATTATTGAGTAAGTGCGTACCCATGACAACGTTCGGGTCCTGATGGGCATCGTTAGCTCTAATGACAAATGCGCGTCCCCGAGTTGCATTCCCTTGATTTCCCGGGCCTTGATCTCCAGCTATGGCCATCACCGGTTGCTGGTTGTTCCCTTGTTGACCCGGTGCCCAATTCAGACTGGGCACATGTTTCTGTAGTGATCGGGGATTCCACACTCATAACAGCCCCTGCCATTCCGGCGGGGTTAACTGCATTGACCGGTGCCACCAGGTTCGGCACTGTTCTGTAGTCTTTTGCTAGATGCCCCGGGCGTCTATAGTTCGTGCACACCTAGCACGACATTGCTGGGGGATGATGGAAGTTGCACCTATCAAATTTGGGGTGCGGCCCAACATACTCTCTCCTGCCTTGTGTCACGGTCACAAAATTCATGGTTGTCTTGGCCCTTTTATCAAACTTCCCGGCACTCGACCGACTCGGTTACCCAACATCTTTTCTTCTCTGCTCCTCTACCCAATACCCCTGTTCTCACCATCTCGTCAATTAGAGCGCGCCTTCAGAATTGTGCTCTGAATCGTAGAAGAGCAGCTGTTGTTACCATTTCCCGGATTTGAGGCGCAAGTCCCCAAATATACCTCTCGATCCTCTTTGATTCCGGATTGACCAGATGTGGAACCAATCTTGCCAACCCATGAAAACAATCAGTGTATGCTACGTGCCCAGCCCATACCATAGCATGATTCCAGAATTCATGCTCCAGTTTCTACATCTCGTTGAGGGGGCAGTATTCCTCAGTGATTAAGGCCTTGAACTCATCCCATGACATCTGCATCACCGATTCTCTTCCCCTAGCCTGTATCTGAGTGTTCCACCAAGTTAGTGCCTTGCCCTGTAGTGAGCACGTGGCATACTTGATTTTCCAGTTGTCGAGGCACTCGTTGATATCAATAACTGCCTCCATTTTCTTAAGCCATCTGGTCAGGGCTATTGCTCCGCCCTTTCCATCAAATTCTTTCAGTTTGCAGGCCACAAACTCCTTGTACGAACACCCCCTTCTAGCATTAACAACCCCAGTCTCATTAAAACCCAGTTTATTACCAGCTGTACCACCAATTCCGGTCTCATGGTTACTTTCGTTCCCAGTCGGGTTCCCATTATCCTCGTTGTCATTGCCACCAACCCCGTGGGGGTGGTGATTTTGAAGAGCATTGCTAACTTGTGCCACAATAGTTGGGATCGGTGCGGCCAGCTGTTGAGCGATCAAAGCTGCTACGTCAGCATTTCCTGTTCCCTGATTGTTTCTGGGAGGGCCATCATTTGTTCTTGGTGCTCTACCTCTACCTCTGCCTCTTCCCCTCGGGGCTTCTCTTCCGCCACTGTTACTGTGGGTAACTCTTCGAGGCTGCATTTTCTAATCATAGAAGTAGTAAAGCATAAGCTTTAACCATTTCAAAGCATATTAACCATACCACTCATCAAAGTCCAACATTCCAAGTTAATATCACATGTTGTTTCCACACATCACATACAAGTCATGTAATTCTCACACCATGTATAGGTAATGTTCCAACAGTAATCCATCATAATAATTGCAAACCCATGCATATAATCACGTTAGTCTAGAGAAGGTTGTCTATTTCCTCCTCTTTCAACGTTTCAGACATAACCTCCTCAGGGTAATATCAATGTCCAAGGTTAAGCACATTAGCATGATCTGTGGAGATCTCTTCAGGTTTAATACCCGGGTTTGATAAACCAACTCGGCTTGTAGAGGGAACGGGCGATCCAATAGAAGCATCCCAAAAAGAGTGAGCACAAAGGCTCTCTTAAAGGGTGAAAAGATCACGAAACAAATAGATAAACGAATCAAGTAAAGAAGAACACATACACGAGATATAAAATGCACACAGCCCTAGCATGCAAATCTACATGAAGGTTCCTAGGTTATAGTCTAGGTCAAGTGAATTGCCTAATTCTCTATAACCAATTACTCTGATACCAGTCTGTCATACCCCCGCTAAGAGCGAAAACACGGGGATGTAACGAGACGGGATCGTCATAGCACATGGTAAGCGTTAGAGATGCAATATAATAATGATGACAAGCGTGTCATAACAACACCCGAAAACAAGGGGACTTGTGTCGTGTTTAGTCAATATTCACGACAACATAGCCATAAGCATGAACAAATTAAATGAATCACATAAACAAAGATGATAACATTTCAATGTATTTCCCACAACCTGGGAACAAGTATCAAACATATAATGTTTAAAGCAAACTACAACAATGATTTTAGAAAAACAATGTTCGTTAAGCATGTTAGTCCTAAAATGCATCCTAGGGTCTCCACTAAGACAGCACACCTAGATCTTCAACTAGCATGATCACCTAAAAAGATATGCCCAAAATGGTCAACAAGATTGTTGGTGAGCTCGCAAGTTTAAATGTAAATAAGTAATTGACGCTGTATAATAATGTTGTGGAATACCATGAATACAGTTATAAGTAAGCAAAAGCAAATGACATGAGCTTTACAACCAAACCTAACGACGTACACAAAGAATCTTGTCAGAATATATTCACCCAACGCCTGTTCCTGGCAACTGTTGGTACTAACTAGTATAGCAACAATGAGGGTGGGGGTGTCAACCCATGTAGTACTACCAATACCTATCCGTCGGTTCCACACTGGAATTAAATGGTTGTAAAGAAAGAACCACACAGCAGACCCAAGCATGTATCAGATAAGTACTCACAAAACAGTATCTCGTTGATTCCAAGTATGTAAATTGTATGTAAGTTGTATAGCATAGAAAACGGGTGAGCATACTTTTCCCCATGTTTGTAAATGATTGAAAAGTTATATAAGCGTAAAAAGGGGCCATGAAACTCACTTTTTAAGTGGTATGTATGAATGATTCAAAGTTCCCCAAATGTAGTATCCAAAGAACGGTCCAACACCTATTGACAGTTATTGTTAAGCATTAATGATATGTATGAAGCAAATAGTAATGTTTGGTCAGTTCGGGTTGTATCGGTTCGGTCCCGGGTATCACACACAAGCTGACACACGTATTAGATCTTATGTAGATCCAAGTACTAGAAACCGTTGCCATTGCTGGTGATATTATGTAAAAGATTCATAGTTATAAAGAAGTTGATTTGTACGAATGAAGGTTCAATCGTACGAATGAAGCTGATTCATACGAATGAAGGTTGATTCATGCGTATGGAGGTTGAGTCGTGCGATTGGGTGCTGTGTGGTACGACTGAAAGCCAGTCGTGCGAATGAAGGTTCAATCGTATGAATGAAGTTGATTCGTATGATTGAGGGTTGATTCATACGAATGGAGTGTTGAGTCTAGCGTCAGATCCTGTCGTGTGATTGATGATTTTGTGTGTGTGAATTTCCTTGTTGAATGTCGTGTGATGATAAGGTAACATCAACACAAATGTTCTTGCTCGACCACAAAGATTAAAGTCAACGCTATCAAGGCCACAAATACTATTCCAAATCAAATTAACCTAACGATTTACAAATTATCAACAACCGATTTATGATTACTAATATTTAACAAATACTTCTCTTATAACAATGAATCTTTTGCACAATATCACCAGCAATGACGACGGTTTCTAGTACTTGGATCTACGTATGATCTATACGTGTGTCAGCTTGTGTGTGTGTTATGCGCGACCGAACCGGTACAACCCCAACGACCGAACATTACTATTTTCTTTATACATATCATTAATGCTTAATAGTAATAGTCATAGGTGTTTGACCATTCTTTGCATACAACACTTGGGAAACTTTGATCATTCATACTTACCACTTAACAAGTGAGTTTCGTGGCCCCTTTTTATGCTTATACAACTTTTCGATCATTTACAAACATGGGGGAAAAGTATGCTCATCCGTTTTCTATGTTGTACAACTTACATACAATTTACATACTTGGAATCAACGTGATACTGTTTTGTGAGAACTTATCTGATACATGCTTGGGTCTGTTGTGTGGTTCTTTCTTTACAACCATTTAATTCCAGTGTGGGAACCGATGGATAGGTATGGTAGTACTACTGGGTTGACACCCCCACCCTCGTTTGTTGGTATACTAGTTAGTACCAACAGTCGCCGGGAACGGGCCTTGGGTGAATATATTCCGACAAGATTCTTTGTGTACATTGTTAGGTTTGGTTGTAAAGCTCATGTGATGTGATTTTGCTTACTTATAACTATATTCACGGTATTCCGTAACAACATTTATATAGCATAAATTACTTATTTACATTTAAACCTGCGAGCTCACCAATAATTTTGTTAACCATTTAGAGCATATCTTTTCAGGTGATCATGCTAGTTGAAGATCTAGGTGTGCTGCCTTAGTGGAGATCCTAGGATGCATTTTGAGGCGAATCATTGTCTTTCTAAAATCCTTGTTGTAGTCTACTTTAAACTTCATACTTTTGTAACTTCTTCCCGGGTTGTGGGAATTGCATACAATGTTATCATCTTGGTTTATGTGAATCATTTAACATGTTCATGCTTATGGCTATGTTGTCGTGAATATTGACTATACATGACACAAATCCCCTTATTGTCGGGTGTTGTCATGACACGCTTGTCATCATTTATTATATTGCATCTCTATTGCTTACCATGTGTTATGACGATCCCGTCTTGTTACATCCCCGTGTTTCCGCTCTTAGCGGGGGTGTGACAGGTGAGGAGGAGCGCGTAGTAAAGGGTTACTCGGATGCGAGTTTCCAAACTGATCGGGATGACTCACGATCAAAATCGGGGTACATTTTCATCTTGAATGGAGGAGCAATCTCTTGGAAGAGCTCTAAGCAAGATGTGGTGGCATTATCCACTACAGAGTCAGAATACATTGCCGCTTCATTAGCAGCTCAGGAAGCTGCATGGTTAAAGAAGTTCATTGCCGATCTAGGGGTGGTTCCTTCCATTCAGGACCCCTTTGAAATTCTTTGTGATAACAAGGGTGCGATTGCTCAAATCAAGGAACCCCGTGCACATCAGAAGACTAGGCACATTGAACGAAGATTCAACTATATAGGGATGAAGTTGAAAAGGAAAGATATGTATTCGCAAAGTTCACATGGATCAAAACATTGCGGATCCACTCACGAAGCTTCTTGAAAAGGAGAAGCATGAAAGTCATGCTTGTGCCATGGGACTTCAATATTCTAGTGACTGGATTTGATCTTTAATTTCTGTAATGAGATATTTTAACCCGTTATTACTTGAATGAATTATTCGGTTATAATGATTCAACTAATATTCCTATTTTGCATGTTTAAAATCCATGATTAAATTATTACTCAAAATATCCGTAGTTGTTCATGCTTGTAGGAACAAGTATGAAGGCAATGCTATTATGAACTTGGATTGGTAGATATTCATATGGATGAATATAGAGCAAAAGATTACCACCAAGTTCATAGGTATTTGTGGGATGCAAATATTAGACTGACCTGCATCTTAAATATTACTACATGGAATCTTCCTGATTGATCACAAGTAATTTTGAGTAAAGGCAAACATCATTTGGTATCCTCTAACCTAAGATACATATTGGGTCTTGATATTTACCCAATATTATACTTTGACTTAGCTCTTCGCTATTCTGAAACATAGCAGTACATAAGTCTGAGTTCAGGTATGATATAAGGTAATTGTGAGAGACGTATGTTGTCAAGATGGGATTTTTTCCTGTTGTTCGTTGAGAGTAAGATGTCTAAGGCCTGATAAAGTTAAATCAAAGGGGAATGATTACTCTGTGTCTCTAGGATTTAACATGACATCTCAAACAAAAGGATAGATGATTGATTCACCTAAAATATTTCAAGTATGGTACTTGAAGGAGATGATGTTATTGAATGGAACTTAGTCATACGTATTAAGGGTAGTAAACCGTTGTTAGGCGGTATTTACTGCTTGCATCAATCTTCTATGAATCTTGTGCAAGTGGGAGATTGTTGGACCTCATATGCCCAAGACACATACAAGATTGATGTGGTTAGTACGTCATGATCCAAGTCGGGTCATACCCAATAACAAGCTATACAAAAACCAATTAATATTATTTGTTGATAGGATCAAACAAATAAATACCGACACCAATTTAGAAAATTGGTTTTTCTAAAAACGTTGCTTTTGTAAAAGAACAACATTATGTGGATAATTTGTTCATGAGAAATTATTTGTTTCATTATTTAAGTTGGTTAAATAATGACAAATAAAAGTGTGTTATTGTAATAAAATTAAAAGAGATTTTAATTTTATAAAATTAAGGGTTAAGAGTGTAACATTTTATAAAAATAAAAATGAGGGGCAAAACCCATTTGCATGGGTTCGGCCGCCCAAAAGGCCTTGGGGACCAGCCATTTTAGTCTTGGTCTTTGCAATACTTTCCCCTCTCCAACACTCTTCCATAATTCACACTTTTCTCCCTTACACAACTTAGCAGGAACTCTCTCAATACCAATGCAGAACTTTCGGATTTGATGCTCAAACTAGGTTGATAATTCGTTTTTCTTTGATAGTACATTTGTAGAGTTTTGGTGTTGCTCCCTAACTAGATAGGTGTTTGGAAGAGCTTGTGGGTATCACTACTTGAGGCTTTCTCTATTGGGGGCTGAACTTTCAAGAACACCATCTTCTTCTTCTTATACATCTATAACATCTTGTGCAGAAAGGTTGTATCTTTGAACATCCTATGGTTGATTTTGGTTTGATAGCACACTTTTTCACATATATTTATATGATCCACATTCTTAGGTTTTGTTTATGTTTTGAATGGTGAAAATTTTCAGAATGTAACAGCATGATTAATTCATATTTCCGCTACGTTTTACAAGTTTAAAATTGTTTAACTTGCTTTGATTAACTTGTTGCAAAACCCATCATGTATGTACGTATGTATGTATGTATGTATGTAGGTATGTATGTAGGTATGTATGTAGGTATGTATGTATGTATGTATGTAGGTATGTATGTAGGTATGTTCGTAGGTATGTATGTATGTATGTACGTATGTACGTATGTACCTATGTATGTACGTACGTATGTACATACGTACGTACCTAGGTATGCATGCATGTATGTATGTGTATGTATGTATGTAGTATGTATGTATGTATGTATGTATGTATGTATGTATGTATGCATGTATGTATGTATGTATGTGTGTATGTGTGTATGTATGTATTTATGTATGTATGTATGTATGTATGTATGTATGTATGTATGTATGCATATATGTATGTATGTATGTAGGTAGGTACGTATGTACGTACGTACGTACGTACCTACGTATGTAGGTATGCATGTATGTATTTATGTATGTATGTATGTATGTATGTATGTATGTAGGTATGTATGTATGTATGTATGTATGTATGTATGTTGTATGTATGTATGTATGTATGTATGTATGTATGTATGTATGTATGTATGTATGTATGTATGTATGTATGTATGGTATGTATGTATGTATGTTGTATGTATGTATGTAGGTATGTTGGTATGTATGTATGTATGTATGTATGTAGGTATGTATGTATGTATGTATGTATGTATGTATGTATGTATATGTATGTATGTACATACGTACGTATGTATGTGCGTATGTCTATATGTATGTATGTATGTTGTATGTATGTATGTATGTTGTATGTATGTATGTAGGTATGTAGGTATATAGGTATGTAGGTATGTATGTATGTACGTATGTATGTAAGTAGGTACGTATGTACGTATGTACGTACGTACCTACGTATATAGGTATGCATGTATGTATTTATGTATGTATGTAAGTATGTATGTTTAGGCTTGTGGGTATACAAGCTTGAGGTTTTCTCCTTTGAAGGCTATCAACTCAAGAACATCATCTTCTTCATCCTTTTCATTTACAACATTCGTTCAAGAAAGGTTGTTTCTATGAACACCCTATGGTTGTCATTTTATGGTTTGATTGCATACTATTTCATATAAATTTCGATCCTCATTCTTGGGTTTTGTTGATGGTTTAACATGGCAAGTTTTTTCAGATTATAAATCATAAGTTAACTCTTTTATTTCGCTGCGTTTTCATAGTTTAAATGGTTAAACTAAGTGTTTTACTTGTGACAAAACCCATCAATGGAATCTAGAGCCGGTTGTGTGGAATGTATGCTTCAAAAGGTCTTGAAAAGTTAGTTTTCATGGACCTTTTCCACCCATTAGGGGCTATTTTGTTGTGGGTGTTTGAATCCCTTATGTTTCAAGGTTTAATCTTGCATGCTTTAGTATAAACCTTGAAAGAATTATGTCAAATGATTGATTATGTTGTTTGGACAACCTTAAAGTTTAAGTTTATGTTGGCTGAAACTTTAGGGCTGAAATAAGGGATCTTTGTTGTTCTTGGATGTTGAATGTGTTTCATTTTATGATGCCTAACATAGCCTTGGCCTTATGTGTTTGGTTTTGGTTGATTGTTGTATGTCATGTTGGTTTCGTTCCTTGTAAGGGTTGTAATTTGTGTTTTATATCTTGGTTGTAATTTATTTATTCATTTTGTTATGTAATAAATAGATTAGGTGAATTTCTTTTATTAGAAAAATTATATTAGGATATAATTTTGTAAAAGAAGATGCACAAGATGAAGACTCAAAGAAGGACACAAAAGGCATGGACACTTGAAGCATTTGGATGTGGATTCAAGTGGGAGTTCATGGACACATTTTGATGTGTCATCTTCACCCTTAGGAAAGACCTTATGACAACACTTGTGATGGCAAACAAGTGTGGTCAACTTAGTGGCTATGGTTATGCACTCATGTTTATATGTCTATGCTTGTTTGGATGTTTGTTGTTTGATTGTTTGGTTGATATTTGGATATGCATTACAAACTCATTAACAAACTTAACAAGCTGAAAATTTGATGGTTCTTATCATTAAGTGGTTAATAAAAGGTTATTAAAAGGATTAATGGTTTTAATAAAAGAGGTTTTATTAAAAGTGAACCATAGGGTACCTTGTATTTGAAAACATGCAAATATAGGATACATAGAGTTTTCTAAACTAACATTATGAAAACTTTAATTTCTTTTTTAAACAAGTTTAACACCATCCTTTGGCACAACACTTGAGTCATTTGGAAACTCTTAATGGGATAAAGGTCACCTAACCATTTTGAGGGAACTTGTGACTTGAGGTGGGGATACCATATTTGTGGGATAAAGGTCACCTAACCACTTATGTTGGAAAACTTACATGTGTGTGCAAGTAGTGTAACTTATTTTGCAACCCATGTTAAATGGATCACCTACAATATGGTTTAAAAAGGTGTTGATGGGATAAACATGCCGATAATACATATGATGTTTAAAGTCGATCCCATACCCTAGAAGTTGCAAAGTGTTGCAATTGTCAAAACGTTGACTACCTTGTTAATTTAAATAATATGATAAAGGTCACCTAACCACTATTTAAATGTAACGTTGGATTCTAAATTTTTAAATTGTGTGAGACACCTAAAAGGGGTTTTAATTATTAAAATATGAACAATATCGAAATTTCGAAAATTGAACTTTGTTATATTTTGTAGATGGCCACCAACAATAATGATAACAATGAAATCCCGACCACTCACTCACTATCATTAAGGACCATTCTCCAAAAGGAGCATCTAAACCATAATAACTTTATTGATTGGTTTCGAAACATGAGAATTGTTCTCAAAAAAGAGAAACGATCATATATATTAGACGATTCAATTCCCGATCAACCTAGTGAGGATGATGAGGAGGCCTATAACAATTGGGTGAATTACACTGAGGACTCGGTCCAAGTGTATTGCCTTAGGTTGGCAAGTATGACTCCAGATCTCCAAAAGGAGTATGAACATCATCGAGCGTACGACATGATAACCTAGTTGAAGGAAACGTTCCAACAACAAGCACGGGTTGAGCGCTTTGAAACGGTTGGAGCACTCCATGCGTGTCGTATGGACGACAGCCAATCTGTTACATCTTATGTACTTAAGATGAAAAGCCATATTGACCGCCTCGAAAGGCTAAATTGTCCCGTCTCGAAAGAGTTGGCTACGGATTTGATCCTCAACTCTTTGTCAAAAAGGTTTGACAATTTTCTCATGAACTATAACATGAACGGGTGGGACAAGAACATAATTGAGCTTCACTCTATGCTCAAAACTACCGAGGCGGCCATGGGTAAAAGGGTTTTACCCGTTCTCACCATCAATGAAGGTGGGAACAAGAAGAGGCCTCACCCCACACCCAAGGCAAATGTTGCCAAGGGTAAGGGGCACATTAGGGGAAAAGGGAAAGGGAGTGGTAAGAGCGCCACCACCAAAACCAGTGGAGAAGAAGCAAAAGGTTGCTTCAAATGACCCATGCTATAACTGTGGGGAGATTGGACATTGGTCAAGAAATTTCCCAGTCCATCTCAAAGAGTTGCAAGCAAAGAGGGATGCCAGGCAAACCTCAGGTACAATTTTCATGATCCATATTGGTCTAAATATAATATCCTCTAACACATGGGTATTGGATTCCGGATGTGGAACTCATATTTGCAACTTATTGCAGGGGTTCAAAAGAAGTAAGGACTTCAAGAAAGGGGATGTGCATGGGGAATGGGGCAAAGGTTCAAGTTGAAGGCCGAGGGGACTACATCTTGAAGCTTCCAAATGGTTTGGAAGTAATTTTGAACAATATTGTGTTTGCTCCTAGTTTGACTAGGAACATTATTTCTGTTACCCATTAAGACAATACGGTTATGTTTTATCATTTATTGGGAATGAAATTCATGTTTCTTTAAATGGCACATTTTATTTTAAAGCTATTCATATTAATGGTATTTATGAATTGGTTCGTGAAAACACATTATATGATAGCTCATTGTACCAAGCCATCACTAAGAAACTCAAATTGGATTGAGTGATACCTATCTTTGGCATTGCCGTCTTGGTCATATAAACAAGAAGCGCATACAAACACTTCAAAAGAACGGTCTTTTAAAAGCAAATGAATATGATTCATTCGATGTATGTGAATCTTGCTTACAAGGTAAAATGACTAAGGCACCTTTTAGTGGCAAGTCCGAACGGGCAAAAGATTTATTAGGCATCATACATTCAGATGTATGTGGTCCTTTTAAGCCAATGACTAGGTACCATGAAAGATACTTCATTACCTTTACCGACGACTATAGTCGATATGGTTATTGTTGGGTTGTTGGACCATATCAAAGTAGTTTAACCATTTTAAACTATGAAAACGCAGCAGATTAATACCTTAACATTATCATTAGTAATCTGAAAAATTATGGCTTATAACATATCATCAACATACCCAAGAACATAGGATCATTTATATGTGTTTGAACTAGCTATCAACTACAAATAACAACCATAATATGACATACAAACTACCTTTTGTATGCTGTTGAAAACATGATGAAGGAGGAAGAATATGAGGTTCTTGAATGACCAAGACATTAAGGAGAGGTCTCCTCAAGCGTCCATACCCACAAGCATCAAGCAAAGACCACTCTTGCTAGGATTTGTGCACCAAAATCGGATCAAGAAGGCTGCTGGAGCCTTGTTCCAGCCGTGAACAATCAAGAAGGGTGCTGGAGCCTTTTCAGCCTTGAACTCTTTCTTCCATAAGAATAGTTGATGTTCTTGTGACCCTTTTGCATATTAGAGAGAGAGAGAAAGCTGGATGGAGTGTGTGTGTGTTCAAGGAGTTTCTTAGTTTTCAAGACAACCAAAGGGAGAACCCCTTAAGGGGCGGCCTAAGCCAATTTGGGTTTTTGGGTTTCCCATTAGATATATTCATGAGAAAAATCTGATTAAACTAATCAAAGTTGACTCAAATGCACAATATGCTGATTTGTTCACCAAAGCTTTTGATGAGCAAAGATTTAAGTATCTCATAACATCTATTGGGATGATTAACATTGATTAGATCACCTCTTTTGAAAACCTTTTAATATGTAATGTCTTCTGTCAATACAATTTAAGCCCTATTACAAAAGATCTTTCTGAAAATTTTCTAAGTGTAAATTTCTTCCGAAGAGAAATTCACCCTCGGAAGTTATTTTTATATCTTCCGAAGCATAATTTCTCAAATGATAATTTTTCTTCTCGGAAGAGCATTTGGTCTCGGAAGAAGCGATTGATTACATATTAGATCTACTTCCGAGGTTTACAAACTTTCCATTCGGAAAGCAACTCTAACCTTCGGAAGCAAAGTTTTTGCTTCGGAAGTAAAAATTGCCTTTGGAAGACAAATTACCTTCGGAAATGTTTTACATTCGGAAGAAAGATTCTACTGTGTAACGTAAATCTCTTGGGCCCCACGCTGTAAAAAGCAAAGATTTTGTTAATGATGTCGAATTATTTAACTGATTTTAACCTCACCGCCACTGTTAATTCATCGACTAAACTATCACATCATCTTATCCTAACCCCCATTACCGCCTTCCCACCCTCTTTTAAATAATCTTGACTATACAATTTCATCTTCGTACTTGCAATTTTTACTGCCCTAGAAATTTCTCTCCTCTATAACATTACCCAAGCTCAAAATCATCCACATTCACCTTTCTCCAAATAGCACTTAACCCTTAGCACAACCAAGTCGCACTTCTTGATTCTTCAAGAGATGCCGACTTCTCGGACATCATCTCCTTTCTCACCCAATCACCTTACTACACTGCTCTTACCGTTAAGTCCACTGTTTACTCCAACCACATGGCTGAATTTTGGGGAAATGGTCAAGCCGAAACCCTAAATGGGATTCGTGTACTGAGGTCCAGCATTTGTGGACAGGAGTTGATCATCATTGAACAACTCATCAGGGAGCATCTAGAGCTTCATGATGAAGGAGCTCCTACTGAATTCCCTAAGGCAGATTTGGAGAGCACCTACATCGTAATGGGGTATGGTGGAGACATAAGCAGGTCAAGGGTCTACAAGTTCAACTTCTCCTACAATTGGAAGTTCCTCCTACATGTTGTTCTCCATTGTCTGTCAAACAAGTCTAGGGGATGGGATCAAATCCCATATGAACTAGGATGCTTAGTTCATGGACTGGTGAGAGGCCTGCGCTTCAATTACTCACGATTTGTGTTCACCAATCTGATTGGGAATCTACAAAGGGAGACATTCTATGTGTATCCTAGATTCATTCAACACATCATCAACTATGAGTTGGACCAGAGCATGTTTGTCTGTGCAGCTGCTCTGACTGTCCCCCACATGCGGCCTACCATCTTCAAGACCTTGAAAAAGGTATCCACCAACTTCACCGGAAGGTACACCACTCTGCTTCCAGGTATGATTGAGCGCATAGCTCCTGGTGACATCCCTATTCACCCCATAGGTGATGAACCCAAACCACGAACCACCACCACAATGCCAACACTACCTTCTCCACCCATCACCATCATATATCAAAGATGCCCCAAATGAACCCTTGTTCAATCTACTCTGATTGACAAGCCCCTCCCATTCAATCCAAAAAGGCTAGAGCGGAAACATAGGCTCCCACTCAGTTTGAGGTCTCTCCATCCTTCTCTTTTGACCTCAATATGGGTTTTGAGTCTCCTCAGTCTCATATCCAGGAGCCCGACACCCAAACTAGCAGCCCTCGGAATGAGTATCTACACTCTTCTAAACAGCCAACTAGGGACAGCCCCACCAAAGGTTCAATGCCTGTAGACATTTATTAAGGTCCCAGGTCAGTAGGCTTAACCTCCCTATCTTTTACTGACCTTCTCTTCAAAACTGATGAAGAGATAACATCTCTCCATGGCAATGAAGTTGATCTACAACACCCTCTTCAAGATCAGCAGAGCCCGAAGAAATCCCTTATCTCTAGCCCCTATCAGCAACCTATAACTGAGGTGAGTCCTACTAACGTGGAGGGGACTCATGCAGATTCAACTACCACTACAGAAGGTGCCTCAATGGACCTTGTGGACAGTGGTAACATATCTTAGACTGAATTTGTGGCAACCGAGCCCTTTGATGACTCTGAAAGAGACATCATTGAGCATGGGAAACCAGGGTGCCAAGAAACCACATCTGTTGGTGTGGCTTTACATACCAGGTATGTTACCTCATCTCCCCGTGATTCTTCAAAAGAAGATGAGGGAAGCATGAATCTCCTCATTCACGACCTTCTATCTAAAGTCTCAAACCTTGAATCTTTGGTTAGGACTTTAGAAGCAAGGTCCGCCACTCAGCAACTTGAGATTGACGATCTCAAGGACAAATTAGCTGAAAAACAGACAGAGAGGTCTGTTAGGCATGTACCTGTTCAGGTATCATTGACCTCTTCATCTAGCTCGTCTAGCTCTCAAGATGATGCTACCAAAAAGGGGGAGAATGTTCAGAGACAAACACATGAGGACCCATAATAGAGCCACACTTCAACTTCAACTTCATCTACTCCTATCATTACTATGTCTGAGCCATCTCAAGTCATTCTTCATATTGACTCAAAGGTGCTCAGCGATCTTTACAGACTCTTCACCAAGTTTCTGTTGAGATCCTCCACTGATCAGCCAAGCCCAGATGTTGCAATGCTTTATTTCGGAGCTCAAGAGCTTCAAAGGCTGACTGCACCTTCTACCACTGTGGAAGACGTTGGTCAACCTAAGGTCCACATAGAACCTAAGATTCATTTCGAAGGGGAAATGGGTACTGATGGCCCAACAACTGAAATAGTTAGGACAGAATCTGCATCTCCTCCAACTTCCGAAGCTGAAGTTAAAGCCTCGGAAGAACAAGCTGAATCTTCTGAAGCTGAAATGAAAGCTGCGGAAGGACTGTTTAAGATGTCCGAGGAACTAATCATCACAGATGCAATCCTTGAAATGGCATCTGAGGTGAACAACAAGGACTTTCTGAATCTACCTCCATCCCAGACACCATCTCTACCTCTCTCACAATCAGAATCCACTCTCCAAGAACCACCACAGTCAGGCTCTTTAAAGGATAAGGGAAAAGAAAGATGACTGTGGAAGAGCTTTAGGAAGCGGAAAAGATTGAGAAACTTAAGAAGAAAGGAAGACTTCCAACTGAGAAGTTGCTAGCTACCAGCACAAAAGCAGCTGCAGCCAATCAGGAGGCTGTCAACAATAAGAAAAGGGAAGAGATCACTGACCAGCTTATCCAAATGGGAGTTGCCAATGAAGAGACACTCCTGCTACCACTAGAGGAGTTGGTGAATTTGGAGAAGGCAACCCGGCTGAAACTTGAAGAAGAAGCCAGGTTGACCTTGGGGAAAGAACAAGAAAAACAGAAGGAGGTTGAACTGCAACTGAGGAGAAACAGGATAAATTTCCTACTCTCCAGAGGATTTAATCTTCAAGAACTTTCTCCACACAATAATGAGACGATCCTCTAGCTCTACAACAAAGAGTAGGATCAAATGGCGAAAGAAAGAAAGAAGGCTGCAAGAGAAAAGACAAAGGAGAAGAAGGAGGAGGAAAAAGCTAGGGACACTGCAACCAGGAAGCTTAGTGAAAAGGCCTAGATGAAAGACTATCTTCGGGCCCATGGCTTTTCTGGAAGGCAGGTGGGTCCCATGTCTGAGAACACACTCTAACAGATTGTCAGTGGAATCAAGGCTGACATCCAGCTGGGAAGAAGAAAGAGATGTACAGAAGGGTAAAGGGGATGACCTTCACTGCAACCACTCAACCACAACCTAAATCCTCACCCTTACCCTTCACCATTAAAATCGATCCTTTCACCACTGAACCCACACCATTACCCACATCCAATCTTTCACCTCAACCACCCAAACTTCCCATCCTTTAACCCAAAACTCTCCCCGGAACCTCTAAACCTCAATCTACCCAATAACCATCCAAACCATCCCCTCAGCCTTCTCAACATCTCTCTCTTGAGGAGTTCAAGGTAATCAAGACCAAGTGCATCAACTGCACAACTCTGAGAGAAGTCTCATGTGATGAAGATTCTGTTAACATTACCTATGTTGATGGATACTCTTGTTCCCTCACATGAGATCAATTTCTTGATTTACCTAGAGGAACACTAGACCAGGCAGCTAGACTTCTAGGCCTCAACTCACACTCATTAAATGATGAAGAGAAGAAACTTAGAAGGAAACTAGTGACTCTGCTGGAGACCAAGAAAGAGGACACGATTCCCAGTCGGTCTCTTGTGCCTAGAAAGAAATAGTCCAGTGGAGGTTCGATGAAACTTCTCACAACTTTGTTGTGGAAAGGGAAAATTGCAAAGTCAATAGACTTAATGCAACCTCTCTGCTACACTCTAGCAGGTTTGATATTGCTGAGTTAGTAGAGAAGCCATTCTCTAATCCCTCTAACTCTAAAGTTGCTGCAGTCATTAGAAATCATCTCAGCAGCCTTCACCTAGCTGAGCTAAGTGCAAAGGCCAAGATTGAAGAATAGTTGAGATTGAGAAGACAAGAAGACAAGGAAAGACCTCCTACCAAAGGCACTGCCTTTCTACAGATGGTGGAGGGTCCAGAATTGGAACCTATAGTTAGATGGAAATATGATTACAGTTCCCATAAACTAACTCTTTTCAGAGGGCAACAACAGAGAGTACTTGTTATCCAAGGTGACAGACTCGATTTCGTGTCTACCAAGGATCTACACAAACTTCTCAGCACCATATCAGGGATGAACAAGGAAACAGACAAATATCTACTCTTCTTGGTGCTGAAAGTTTTGAGAAGCAGAAACAAGTGAAGTTTTGGTAGCATCAGCCTAGGGTGAGTTTATTGGATCAAGAAGAAGGATAATGCAACCAAAACTAAGTCACTTAGATAATTTTGGTGCTGCATACAAAGGTTTCCAAAGCTTAGCATGGAACTTCCGAAGGTTGTAGAGTTCTTCCGAAAACAAAGTGAAAGATCAACTTCCGAAGACAGAACTCTACTTCCGAAGTCAAGTGTATACTTCCGAATTTCAAGTCTTAGAAGAATAAGCTAAAGACCACTTCCAAAGTATGATGAAAAGAAGAAGTCTCCAAGCCTTGGAAGAAGCAGTCTCTTCCGAAGTATAAGTGGCTTTTGAAGTACTTACTCTTCTGAAGCCATTTAACCTTCAGAAGACACTACTATGAACCAGTGGACACAAGTATGGTCTTTGACACTCCACTGTAGTCCTCTGATACTGTATGGCTTCTTCCTAGAGAGTCATGTAGTTGACCATACTTTATTCTATTGTTCACCTTTTCATTATAGTACAAGTTACCAACTTTAGTTGGTGACAAAAGGTAAGTCAGGGAGATGTCCTGACTACCAAATCTCAAAGAAGACTTTATCCAAGATACCTTAAACTTTAGTCTTGTAGTATAGACTTTAGCCATAGGATCCCAACTGGTATCAAAGTATATCCGGCTGTAGGTAGTATTATATATAGGTTCTTCTTGTAACTCATTCCACACTACTTGTAAGAGTCTTGTATTATTGAGTTGAGAAGCAATATATAGAAGTACCTTGAAAATTACTTCCTGTGTTCTTTACTACTTTCTATACTATGATTAACTCTTATTGATTCTATCTTAACACGAGTGTTGTTCTATGTGAGTTTGAGAGAAAACAAAAGTGTTTAGTGACAAACATCGATCCTGCACTAGACCTTGGGGGTTCTTGGATGGCGGTTTCAGGCTGAGAGATGATGGTAGGATCTTTTTGTAGTGGAGTTGTTTGAGCTAGGGGTCAGTTGAGAAAGTCCTTACTATTCACCTCAAATTCCAACTGTAGAATTGCATCTATGATAATTAGATCCTAGAACAAGGAGAATAGACCTTCTGCAGTTCCCATCTCAACTTTAGAAGATTGAGGATGTTCTTCCGAGGCTTTAACTTCAGCTTCGAAGTCTGAGGGAATGCACTATATGTCCCAACTACTTCAATTGTTGGGCCATTAGTCCTCATTTCCCTTTTGAAATAAATCTCAAGTTCCATTTGGGCCATAAGTTGACAAACTTCTTCCATAGTGGTAGAAGGTGCATTTATCCTTTGAAGCTCTTCAGCTCCAAAGTACATCATAGCTGCATCAGGGCTAGGCTGATCTAAAGAAGATCCAATCAAGAACTTGGAGAAGATTCAGTTGTGATCTTTGAGCACCCTTTGGTCCATTTGCAGGACAATTTGAGGAGGCTCAAGGAAAACTGTTGCTTTGGGAGTCAGGTATCTTCAAGTTAGAGAAGTTAAAGCATGGCTCTGTGGTTTTATATATGTTTGTTATGAACAATCTCCTCATTTCTGGTAGCATCATCTTGAGAGCTAGATGAGCAAGAGGAAGAGGTCAATGAGACCTATATACATGCCTAATAGATCTCTCAATCTGTTTCTTAGCTAGTTGAGCCTTGAGATTTTCAATCTCAAGTTGCTGACTCATGGACCTATCCTCTAAAGTCTTAACCATTGATTCATGATTTAAGACTTTAGAAAATAGATCTTGAATGGTGAGTTTCAGACTTGCCTTATCTTATTTTGAAGAATCACAGGGAGATGACGCAATATACCTGGTATATTCATCCTCACCACTAGATGTGGTTTCTTGGCACCCTGGTTTCCCATGCCTAATGATGTCTCTTTCAAAGGCATCAAAGGGAACAATTTTCATAGATTCAGACTCGGTAATGTTACCACTACGCTAAGGATCCAATGAGGCTCCTTCAGTAGTAATAGCTGAATCTACATAAATCCCCTCCATATCAATGGGACTCACCTCAGTTGGTTTTTGCTAATGGGGGCTGGAGATAAGAGGTCCCTCTAGGCTCTGTTGATCAAGAAGAGGGTGTTGGGGATCAACTTCATTTCCATAAAGAGACTTATCTCCTCTTAGTTCTTATCAGTAGGTTATTAAAGGATATGGAAGTTAAACCAAATAATCCGGGACTTTGATCAGTGTCTATTGGCATTGAGCCTTTGGTGGGACTGTCCCTTTGTGGTTACTCAGGGACGTATAAAGACTCACCTTGAGGGATTTCAGCTTGGGTTTTGGGCTCAGAGAAATGAGATTGAGGAAGCTAAAATCCCTTATTAAGGTCAATAGTGAAGGATGGTGAGACCTCAGACTGAGTGGGAGCCCATGATTCCACTATAGTCTTTTTGGATAGAATAGGAGAGGCTTGCTCAATAAGAGTAGATTGAACAAGGGTTCGTTTGGGGCATCTATGGTATGTATATTTGATGGGGTGAGAAGGTAGGGTTAGCAATGTGAGGGTAGTTGTTGGTGTGGTTCATCACATGTGGGGTTAACAGGGATATCACTAGGAGTCATTGTCTCAATCATACCAGGAAGAAGATTAGTGTATCTTCCAGTGTATTTGGTGGACACTCTCTATAAGACTTTGAAGACGGTTAGCCTCATTTGAGGAACTGGTAGAACAGCTATACAGACGAGCTGACTCTGGTCTAGCTCACAGTTGATAATGTGCTAAAGGAACCTGGGATACATGAAGAATGTGTCCCTCCAGAGGTTCCCATAAGGTTAGTCAACACAAACCTTGAGTAATTGAAAAGGAGACTTTTCACCAAACCATAAACTAGGCATCCAAGTTCATATGGGATTTGATCCCATCCTCCAAACATATTAGATAAATAATGGAGAACAACATGGAGCAAGAACTTCAGTTATATGAGAAATTGAATTTGTAAACAGTAGACTGCTCATATCTCCACCATATCCCATTTGGATATATGTGTCTTCTAGGTTTGAATTTGGAAATATAGTAGGAGCACCTTCATTGTGAAGCTCCAGATGCTCACGGATGAGTTGTTCAGAAATGATTAACTCCTGACAACAAATGATTGACCTGATTAACCTAACACCATTTAGGTTTTCAATCTGACCGTTGCTCTAGAATTCAGCCATATGATTTGAGTAAACGGTGAGGTTAACAGTCAAAGTGGTGTAATAGGTAGATTGGGTGAAAAAGGATATAATATTAGAGAAGTTAGCATCCATGGATGAATATAAGAATGCAACTTGGTTGTGCTGAGGGTTAAGTGCCATTTTGGGAAAAGGTTGCAGAAAAATGAGTTTGAATTTAGGTAAATTGGAGGTGAACGAAGCTTATGAGCAATAAATTGGGTAAAAGGATTAAAATGATGAGTCAAGTTTATTTAAATGGGTGAAATGGCGGTTTTGAAGATAAGGTGAAAATATGGTTTGGGGTAAGATGTGATAGAGGCGGTAAGATTAAAAATCACTTAAAAGATTGCGACATCATCAGTAAAATCTTTACCTTTTACAGTGTGGGGCCAAAATATTTACGTTACATAGTAAGGTCTTCTTCCAAGTATAAAAGATTTTTGAAGGTAATCTTCTTCCGAAGCCAATTTTACCTTCAAAGGTAACTTTCTTACTTTTGAGAGTAAAATGTGCTTTCCGAATTAAGAGTTTTATATGCTTCGTAAGTAGATCTGATATTCAATCAATCACTTCTTCAGAGACTAAAAACTCTTCCGAGAAGAAGATTTCCCTTGGAGAAATTTAGTTTCGGAAGATATGTGACACATCTTTCGAGGGTTAATTTCTCTTTGGAAGAATCTATACTTAAAAATTCAAAGAAAAACCTTTTGTGACAATCAACAACCTAAAAAGCTCTGATACTATTTACAGGATCGGTTTTGTGCCACAACACTTATTTTTTCTTTCAAACTCACTTAATCACACTGTTTTTGGTGAAGCATAATTTCTACTAAGAGTTGATGGTAATATACTATGTAACAAAGAACTCAATGAGATATTTTTCAAGGTACTTGTATATATTACTTCTCAACTCAAAGTATTACAAGACTCTTACAAGCATACTACATGAGTTACAATGAGAAACTATATATACTATCACCTATATCTGGATATACTTTAATACTAGCTTGAATCCTGTAACTAAAGCAAATACTACAAAGCTATAGTTAAGGTATCTTAGATAATGTCTTATCTAAGATTTGGTAGTCATGATATGTCCATGACTTACCTTTTGTCAACAACTAAAGTTGGCAACTGTACTAATAGATAAAGGTGAATAGTGGTATAAAATATGATCAACTACATGGGTTTTAAGAAAACGCCATATAGTATATCAGAGGTCTGCAACGGAGTGTCAGAGAGACCATACTTATGTCTATTGGTTCATAGTAGATGCTTCTGAAGGTTAATTAGCTTCTGAAGGTTAATTAGCTTCTAATGAACTTGTTCTTCTAAAGTCACTTATACTTCGGAAGTAGCTACTCCTTCCGAGGCTTCATTGAGACTTCATACTTCGGAAGTTTTAGTCTTCATTTCTTCTAATTGTTGAAGCTTCGGAAGTGAGAAGAGACTTTGTCTTTGGAAGTTGGAGTTTTCCTTTGGAAGTTGATCTTGCACTTGTCTTCAGAAGAACTCCATTTGTCTTTTAAAGTTCCATATTTAGCTTCGGAACTCCCATACTTAGCTTCGGAAGTCCTTTATTTGTTGCACCAAAATAGTCTAAGTGTTTGGTTTGGTTGTACCAGCCTTTCTAGATCCAACATATATTATGTTCTAGAAGGTCTCTTCTTCTAGAACACATATCTCTACCATGGCTTTGCTGATCACAAGCTCAGCCTGGCATTCAGTTAACTTAGTGATGAGACCTTTGATTTGAGTCTTGTAGTTGGTTTTTTCATGTTTAAGAGTGTAAATGGTTTTCTCTAAATCTTCTATTTCATGTTTGTAATCATCTCCATTTGTTAATATATAAGATGATGTCAAATAAGTTCGTGGATACCCCATAATTAGTTAGATTTCTAGAATAGGTGATTGTAGTTAGAAAACAAAAGAAAGAAGAGAAGATGTCAGCAGTCGGTGCAAATTTTGTGGGGTAGTCAGTAGCATCTGACTATTTATGAGCCAATCAAGTTATATCTATCCGCACAAAGAGGATTCTCATTCTTAGGGGTAATCCATGTTTAGAGAAATTGAAGATGCAATCAGAAAGTGATGATGTGACCTGGTTTCTGATGATGAATCTGAGTGCATGCTGATTTGGTTGAGCTTGTCAGCTGTGGATTAGAACCCTCTACTTTTTGCCCAATACACCGTGTGAAGATGCAAGGAGAGCACAATGTCTATATATTGGGATATGCTAAATTTAAGGGGGAATTTTTGCAGGTGTTAATGTTAATCAGGTTAGCTTGTGTGAAGACTAAAGCAATGGAAAACTGTTCATGTCATTATCTGGAAAATTCAATCATATGGGGAATCTTGCTTCTATGATGGTGTTTTCAAAGTAAACGAAAGCTATTGTGCCTAAATTCATTTTCAGGGATACTGTAGCAACCTGACGGTTTGGCAACGTTGGCTAATATGGTTTTTCGTTTGATTCTATTAGAAACCAGAGCAAAGATTGACTGAAGATTGTAAGAGGTGTTATCTACTACTCTCAAGCAACGTCCAAGGGAAATTTTGTTGGAGCATGTATTGTCATATATAGTGTGTCCTTTGCTTATTGAATAGTCTAGGTTTAATGTAATACACCTGATATGTTGTAAACACATGAAACCGGGTCATTTGCAGGAGCATATGCGAATGAGACTCAGTCGTACGATTGAGCCATGCTAATGGACCAGTCGTGCGACTAAGAGATGCGATTGGGCCATTCGTAAGACTGAACCATAAGTATGGTCCAGTCGTACGATTGAACCATACGCATGGCCCAATCGTACAAATGGGCCCAGCCGCATCTGCTATGGGCTGAGGCCTATAAATCCCAGTTTCATTATGTAGAGAGATTGAGGAGTGTGCCCGGGGCCTAGGTGCTGCCGGATGAGAGGGGAGATGATGCTCGATCTCCCCTTGCCAAGAGTCTTGGTTCTTATGTTGTAACGAGCTTGTAATCATTAGGTTTTATCAATGAAACCATTTTATTAGAGTTCATGTTTATTGTTTGTCTCTTGGATTTGGCTTTATTTCCTTCCTGATGAACACGCTCGGATGTCTACCGATTCAGTGGCTTCACAGTAATGGCATTGATTGGCATGTTTGTTCATACCTATGAAGCACTGATGGCTGGTGAATTTAATGAAAAAGGGATGACAATGGAAGATATGTACCAAGTTGATCTAGATGAATTGGAAGAAATAGTCATTTAGTGGCAGATGGCGATGTTGACACTCCAATCCAGGAGATTTATGGAAAGAACAGGTAGGAAGAACTTTGGAGGTCCAAATTCTAACTCCAAATTGGGTTTTTGATAAATCCAAGTAAAGATGTCTTAACTCCAAGCATTTCGGAAATTTCAGAAGAGAATGTCATTTGCCCATAGTAATTGACCCAAGCAACTCAGGAGTTCCAAGATTGATTTCTGGTGGAGAGAAGGAAAAGAGTAAGCAGAAGAAAGAGACAACATTGATTAGTAGTTTTGATTGGAGTATTGAAGCTAAAGAAACAAAAGAAGTAATCAACCAAGCCTTAGTTGCTGAGATAATGGATAAAGTGGAGAGTATGGAGGAGTTTGATCCTTTCAAAGAATTTACCAGTGAAGCTAAAATTCATCAGAGTCTTAAGCATAAGTAGGTTGAACGAGACACATCAGAAGGTACATGTATAAGTGAAAGGAAGAATGGTGATGAAGAGACTGTGATCTGAAGGGAGTTAAGGGTGAGAATGTGGAATTGATGAAAAAATAATTTGAAGAAAAGGGCAAAAGGAAGCAAGCTACTACATCCACTATTGAGGAAATCAATAAAAGTACTCTAGTATGCCAATGTGACAAAGCCCTTATAGTAGAAAAGGTGGTGATGGGTCTTTCTTATGAGGTAATATAAGATATGTGCTCCTTGCTTACAAAGTTAGATTATTTGGTGTGTATAAGGCAAATAGTTTGTTACTTGATAATGAAAAAGAATTAAAACGAATTAATGATGAGCTTAAGCTAAATGAATCAAAATATTTTGTTAAATTAAATAAAGCTTTAAAAACAATAAACATTTAAAAAGAATTGTTTTAGAAAAAATGTTAAAATAAATACTTTGACTGAAAGAGTCGCCCTTGCTGAGTTTGAAACAACTAAACTTCAGTCAAAACTTGATAAATTGACAATTTATGGGATGAAACATTACGATTTGTGTAAATCACAATGGGGGGCTAGGATTAAAATAGCTTTGGGTTATGAAAATGCTTCAGTTTATCCTCCTCCTAGTACATACTGTTATTCACAATGCCAATTCCACATCCTTCAAATGATATCAATCAAACAGATACTAACAATCTATCTGTAGATTTAGAAGGTGTAATCCTAAGAAAGTGTGTGAAGACTATGGTTATTGACTGACAAGTGGACTTGGATGCAGTAGTCTTAGTGCACCTAAACCTCAACAATCTATTTTAGATAATAGTTCTAGTTTGACTAATTTTATATTTCTCAAAAGTCCGTCTCATACCTTAACTCTATGTGTTCAAGTGGTTATTCCACTTTTTTATCGAATGATTTCAGATGTAATGATGATATTTCCATTGCTTGTGTGAATGAGGTTGTGGATGATTCTTTTAACAATTGTAAAGATAAAACAAAAACAAAGTGTTTTAAAAAATTCTTTTCTTATCCCATTCCATCGTTTACCCCAATTAACATTTCACAGTCTAATGAATGGGTAATTTATCTTCTAATGCAAGTACAAGTACCACATGTATTTCAAATGATGATACATCAACATTTGTAAATAATCGTTCTTTAAAAGATAGAGATAGTACCAAAGAAATATATGAGACTTATAGTAACAAAGATTCTAGCTTATCTGAGTGCGATGAGGAAATATGTATAGATAAATCTCTGACTTGTTGCATAATAGACCTAGATTAAAATCCCATTGCTTTATATGCAGTAAAAATAGTCATGCAGTTAATAATTGTCCTAAGCTTCATAATACACATGTTCATAAGAATTCTTTTGGCAGTCAAGTAACTCAAATTGTTAATAATTTTTTTTACAAATAATCTTTTGTCCCTAAACCTAAAGTTGTTCAAGTATGGGTTCCTACTTCAACTAGTTAAATTGGTCATTCTATTTTTGCAGGAGTTATCCACTAAAGCTATAAATAGTTTTTAGCACGTTGATAGTGGATGCGCTAGACATATAACCGGATTGAAAGATTTATTGACCAATTATCGTAATATCAATGGAGGGTATGTGGCATTTGCTGGTGATAAAAAAAGTGGTAAGATGATTGGTCAAGTTGAGGTTTCAAATGGATCTCTCACTTTGGAGAAAGTTAATTATGTACTAAAGCTTGCATTCAACCTATTGAGAATCTCTCCAATTTGCGATAAATACATTCTAGTTTTATTTCTTTCAAATGAATTCATATTTCCGAGATTCAGGATTCATATCTCAGACGAGATGATGCTCATGCGAGCCCCGAGAAGAATGATACTTGTCTTCTTGATATGGGATCTAAAGAATCCACTTTCACTGTCACTTGCCTTCTATCTAAATCATCATCTGAGATTCAAGATTCAAAAATATTAAAAAAAATAGTTAAAATCAATCTTGTTAGGGGATTACCATTAAAAGACTTTTCAGTTGTTGAGAAATGTATGGCATGTGCCAAAGGAAAACAACATAAGAAACCTCATAAACCAAAACATGAAAATACTATTTCTAATCCCCTCAAGTTGTTGCATACTAATTTTTGGCCCAATCAATTTAAAGTCTATTGCTAGGAAATCTTTTTGTCTTGTGGTTACAAATGATTTCTTCAGGTATCCTTAGGTAAGGTTTTTAGCTCATAAAGGAGAAACAACCGAAGAGTTGCAAAAGTTAATTCTATCAATCGAATTATAAGCAAGAGCATGGTCATGGCTATTCTAAGTGACAATGGTACCGAATTCAAAAATCAGATCTTTGACTTCTTTTGTGCAAACAAAGGAATTTTGAGACAATTTAGTCTAGCCAGAACACCTTAACAAACTGGTATTGCTGAGAGAAAGAATCAAACTCTAATTGAAGTTGCACGCACCATGTTGATTGAATCTTCTTTGCCAATTATTTTCTAGACTGAAGCAGTAAATTATGTGTCATATGTACTTAATAGTGTTTTGATTGTTAAGGACAAAATGAAAACTCCTTATGAATTATTCCATAAAAGAAATCCATTGATTGATTTCTTTCGACCATTAGGATGTTCATGTACCTTACTTAACACTCATGCACAAAAGACGAAATTTGGAGCTGTGTCAGATGAATGTTACTTTGTTGGTTACTCATATTCTCAGAAAGCTTATCGTGCATATAAAAAGAGAACATGTATTGTGCAAGAATCATTCTATGTTGACAGGCAGGAATCTAACTCACCAGATGTTAGAACCGAACATGCATGGTTCTTCGACTCGAATTTTGTCTTCAACTCCTTCAATCTTCTGGTTTATTATGTTGATGCATCCTTCGCTAACATTCAAACAAACCTTATACCTGCAGATCCATTACCTCTAGATTTTCCCAATTCATTAACTGTTCATCCAACTTCCATTTATCTTCCATCTTCATTTTGGTTTGACATTCCACCAACACCCGTTTCGGCATCTATTCCTTCAACACCAACCTCTACTCCATCTCAAACCTTTTCATCACCCCAACCCGATCAACCACCTTCTTCTCCATTATGTACATAATCTCAGCCTATTAACCCACCGCATTCCAATCCTTTACCTTTAACCACTGATATTAAATCTTTGAAAGATCATTCTCATGATAACATTATTAGATCTAATTCTGATGGTTTCAGGGTGTGGAGTCAATATTGTTTGATCATTGTTGGGTTGAGTCCATGCAATTGGAACTTCAACAGTTCTGGAAACTTAATGTGTGGTCACTTATTGATCTTCAACCAAACAAATATCCAATTGGCACAAAATGGGTGTTCACAAACAAACCAGATGATCATGGCATTGTGGTGAGGAATAAGTCCAGAATGGTGGTTCAAGGATTTGCTCAAGAAGAAGGGATTAACTACATGGACGTATTTGCTCCCGTGGCTCGTCTCGAAGCAATCCGAATGTTTCTTGCTCATGCTTTAAAGTCGCTCAGATGGATGTCAAATGTGCCTTAATTTATGGAGACATTGATGAAGAGATTTATGTGTGTCAACCACAAGGGTTTGATGATCCAGACATTCCTGATAAAGTATACAAACTTGACAAATCTCTTTATGGCTTACATCAAGCTCCTCGCATCTGATATTAGACTCTTACACATTATCTTCTAAGCAATCATTTTTCTCGTAGCATGTAAGGCCCTGATCCCGGGACACTCACAACCGGTCAATCCTCGCACATAAAACATATAATATACATTAACTTAATTAAAACATCGCAACGGAATGAATTTAAACCATCTTTTCATATAATAATAACTGCTTTTGCGAAAGAATACATCATGTTAACAATTACAAAATGTTATCGTCATCACAAAAACATCACAAAAACAATTAACTGCCAACTAGAAAATGCATAAAAAGTTTGCGTTGCTGAGTGAGTTCTAGTTTTATAAAATAAAATACTTTTAGTTCCATTTAAAACCTTCCTTTACATTCTTATGCGATCAAGCATCATACGTACACATAGATAATAACATTCTTATCTTTCATCATCGTTCGTTAACTTTCTTACCCTTCACGTACGTTCATCATTACTTCCTTACATTCCATACCAATACCATGAACTTTACCCCACATTCATGCATAAAGCAGGTACTTGGCCGAGGTCTATAATAGACTCCCATAAATTGCGCCCGGTGGCCTGACCACAGTACCAGGGTAAATTCCGGGGTACTAATGCCATGCGCTATACCCCACCATCTTGCATAAAGCAGGTACTGGGCTGAAGTCTATAAATAAACTACCATACATTGCGCCTAATGGCCTGACCAGAGTACTGGGGTAAGCGACAAAGGTTTTATACAAATGGTCAATCACAAAGACAGACCCCAGTGTGCATCCTTCCAGGGTAGCTAACCCACACACCATTGAGCTAACACCCTTCATTAGGTGTCAACCTCCATACTTTGCTTGCAAGACTTTCTTACATCTGTTCGTTCATTAGTGCATGCATTCCTTCTTTCTTTACGTTCCACTGATCATTATCATTAACTTCCGCTTTACGTTACATAATACTTTTCGTTCATTTCATAATCAAAACACGTAAGTCACGGAATAATACTTAATAGAAACGTAAGATCAACATAACACTTCATACATAGCATCACATAAACATTACATACCCCATCACACATCACAATAAGCATCATACATCATCCATTCACATACACGTGCACATGCACAACAAAAACAAGTCATCATAGAACATAACTGACCCTTCGCGGGACGCAGGGGTTCGGGGGCGGCAGCCTTTGACAGTGGGGTCCTAGAGGCAGCAGCCCCTAGTGGGGTCCATGTAAGGACCCATTCCCAGGACGCTCACAGTTGATCAATCATTGCACATAAAACATACATTTATATTAACTTTATTAAAACATCACAGCGGAAACATTAAAAACAACATTTCATTGCATTATAAATGCTTTTGCAAGTTAATACAACCATTCATTACACATTTTCATTTATTTGCATTACATTGCAAAAACATTTACAAAAGAATGGCATCCAAACTACTAAGTAGCCGCCCCGCGCCATCCTCAGCAATGCTCACCTGCCGACTGGAAAAAATGCATAAAAAGTCAGCGTTGCTGAGTGAGTTCTAGTTTTAATATAAAACTTACTTTACTTTCTTTTAAATAATACTATACCGTCGTACATGATCACACATCGTACGTACACATATATAATATCATTATTATCCTCTTTACTCTTCATCACTTTTTTTCATTATCTCTTTATCTTTTTATCTCATTCCGGATCAGTGTCATCAGCTATACCCCAAACGTATGCACAAAGCAGGTACTGGGCCGAAGATCATAAATGACTTCCATAACACACATAGCCTGGCAGCAGGACCGGGGCAAGCGACAAAGATCCCAACTGTATACTACACCCTAAATATATGCAAACAGCGGGTTCTGGCCCGAAGATCATAAATGACTTCCATAATGCACATAGCCTAGCACCAGCACTGGGGTGAGTAATCACTATAAACCATGTACAATATCACTGGTTAGTCACAAAGACTAGACCCCTACGTGTATCCTTAAGGGTTAGCTAAACCACACACAGTTAAGCTTACAACATTTTCGAATTGTGCACCTCCGTACATCTTGCTTGTACGCCTTTCTTACTTTCATACACTCGTTAATGCATGCATTCTTTCATACGTTCCTCTTTTCATTATCTTCCACTTTACATTACATAATACTTTCATTTTGTTTATTAACATTCAACGTAAAGCCACGGGAAAATAATCATACAACAAGGAACATATACATAAACAGTCAACATCATCATACAGGGCATCATACATACATAACATACATCATACCCATCATGCATAAGCATCAATCACAAATCATAACATGCCCATCATAATATCTATGACCTTAAAAGTCAGCTTACATGAACCCCCAGGAACATCCCAATTCGAACCCTAAATTTCACTTGTTCTTCAGAAAGTCAAAAACTATTCTAAGTGTTCATCCGCATTTGTTTAAGTTCATCAGCATTTCCTCAGTACTCGTCCGCATTTCCTCAGTACCCATTCGTATTTCCTCAATACTCATCCGCATTTCTCTTACTTAGTGGTGAATGTTCATCCGTATTTACTGTTCATCCGCATTTCCCCAATACTCATCCGCATTGACTTACTTAGTGAACAATGCTCATCCACACTAACTGTTCATCCGTATTTCTCTAGTACTCATCCGCATTGACTTACTTAGTGATCAATGATCATCCGCATTAATTGTTCATCCGCATTTCTATTGAACACTTGGGCAGATTGGAAAACTTAGACATCTGAGCCCTAAACATCATATTTCAGTTTCTAAACACCATCTATCATGTTCAAAGCTTAAATATTACCTTCTAAGCCTTAGAAACACAACCATAACATCATCAAGCATGAACATAGCCCAACATCACATCATAATAGCAACATACACATCATAAATCATACGGGTATAAAACCCAGTTTTATAAAAACATACATTCATGTATTTCCAGTCCCAAAATCAGTTAAAAACCAGTAAAAGAGGGGTCTTAGAACTCACCTTAGTAGCTCTTGAGTACGGATTCTTCCAAACTCATCAGTAATTGAATTCAACCGCCTAGAAACCCACTTGAATTCGGGCTTGGTTGTACTTGAATGGCGTCATGGCATGTTTCCCTAAGGTTTAGAATGGTTGATTTGAGCTTAAAAGAGGTTTGGAAGAGTTTGAAGATCGAACTTGGCAGCTGCATTTCGGGATGAACTGCATTCTGCATCAACTATGGCTAGGCGACCGAATGGAGGCCCATGCGTCCGAATGGCATGCGACTAGGTCCATATGCACGAAAGGAGTGCGACTGATGTTCATTCGCACGAAAGTAGTATGACTGAGGGTCATACGTATGAGGGCTATGCGACTGAAGGAAATGCGAATGAAGGTCATGCGACTGAATGAAATGTGGATGAAGATCATACGAGTGGAGTCCATACGCCTGTGAGTTGTGCAATTGAGTTTCATATGCATGAAGGTGTAAAAATGAGGTCCATTCGCATGAAGGTCATGCGACTGAGGTCCATACGCCCGGATGTCATGCGACTGAGGTTTATTCGTATGGGAAGTATGCGATGGGAGGTTGTGCGACTGGAGGTCCATTCACCTGAGTGTTTGCATACGTAGAGAAGACCATGCGAATGAATAGGGTCGATACGCCCAAATGACCATAGTGATCTGATTTTTGGGAAAGTGCAGACGCAGGCTCAGACCGTTGGGGTTGTTGATGAAGTGATGGGTATGGATGATTTAAGATGATGTATGATGTTGAGCTGAAGATGATGATGACGTGATGCATGAGGATGTGCGATGGCATATGGTATATGTTGTGATGTGCATGATTGATGTGATGTGTGATATTGTATGATTGTGCATGTTGTATATTATGTATGTATGATGTTGCCCTGTATGATGTTGATGACTGTGTATGTTATGTTCCTTGTTATGATGTGTGTTTATCTTTCCCGTGGCTTTACGTTAAATGTTAATGAATGAAATGAAAGTATTATGTATCGTAAAGTGAAAGATAATGAAAGAGAGACATGATAAATGCATGCATTAATAAATGAATGAAAGTAAAGAAAGTCTTGCAAGCCTTGTTTGTCGGGAGACGCCATTAAAAGGTGTTAGCCCAATGGTGTGCGGGTTCGCTACCCTGAGAGGATGCACATTGAGGTCTTTCTTTGTGATTGACCATTTGTATGGAACCATTGTTGCTTGCCTTAGGTACTGTGACCAGAGGTGCTGGGCACCGTGAATGAGCATGAAGGGCATAGCACATGACAATAGTATACCTGAACTTTATCTTAGGTATTGTGGCCAGAGATGTTGTGCACCGTGAATGAAGGTCTATGATAGGCTTAGGCCCAGTACCATGAGCATGAAGGGTAAAGTTCATGGTTTTGACGAAAGGAAAGGATGTAATGACGAAAGAAAGAATAATGAGATAATAATGATATTATCTATGTGTACGTATGATGTATGATCACATGAAAGTAAAGCATGGTTTTTAACGAAAGATAAAGTATGTTTTATTATAAAACTAGAACTCACTCAGGAACACCGACTTTTATGTGTTTCCAGTTGGCAGGTATTGTTACTGAGGATGGCACGGGGCGGCAACTTAGCTTTTTTGGACGACATTCTTTTGATTAATGTTTTTGCTTTGTAATGCGAACGAACGATCTTTTGAAATGAACGCTTGTATTAACTTGCAAAAGAATTTGTAATGACATGAAAAGTTAATTTTATGTTCCACTGTGATGTTTTATGAAAGACGAATGTATTTATATGTTTTAAGTGCGATGATCGACCAGCTGTGAGCGTCCTGGGAACGAGGCTTACATATGGGGCATTGTGTTAGATACCAATCTAACCCTAAGGAGTCTCATGAGAAGGCAGTTAAACAAATTTTTTGTTATCTAAAAGGCTTTTCTCGTCTAGGTCTTTGGTATCCTTATGGTGGAAATTTTGATTTGCATGGTTATTCTAACAATGGTTCTAATGGTTACAGGTTGAATAAAAAGTTAGTCACCAAAGGTTGTCAATATTTGTGGCACGGTCTGGTATCATGGCAGAGCAACAAACAAACTACTCTCTCTTTCCACGGGGGAGGCAGAGTATATTGCGGCTTCTAGTTGCTACCCTCAAGTGTTATGGATACAACATCAGATGATTGACTATGGAATCAACTTCCTTCACATTCTATATTTTGTGATAATGAAGTAGCCACTAGAATCACAAAGAATTCAATTCATCGTTCTCGCACCAAACACATTAAGATAAGGATTCATGCCATCCTTAATGCTCAATAAAAGGGTTGTATTGATATTATTCCTATTGACACAAAAAACAAAAAGAAGATCTTTTCACTAAAACCTTCGGTAAACATCGTTTTTATGAATTGATCTCCATCTTAGGATTAATATCTTTTTAAAATTGTTTTTCTTAATTCTCTCGTGTAGATATTGTACATAACTTTTCTTATTCTTTTTCTTTCCTTTTAAATCTTTAGCTCCATAGTCCTTCACTATTTTAGAATATAAAAAACAAAAAATAATAATAATAACAATAAATTTCTCGTATCTTGATGATTCGTAGAAATTTCGAGGGAGAATAACACAAGTTTACCTGTCTTTCTTGCAGAATAAAGCTTTTGTTGCCTGAAAGATTCGAAGGAAGTCAATAGTATTGTGTTAGGATATGCATGATAGATTCAGCCAGAATGCAAAGTAGACAGTGATCTTGTGGCTAAACTAATAGGATAAGAAACTTATTGACTTGGATTATCCCCTTGGCATTTTTTTCTTTAACAAAGTAACATGTCATTGTTCAAATGGCCTTAAAGCGTAATCTCACTGTTTTGATATTTTCACGGAAAATTCCCATGTTTCCCTTCCCTATTTACTCAATAGTGATTCTTGCTAGCTCTATTTATGTCAAAGAAGATCCGTTATATTACATACTTATTTCATCTGCTATGTGTGAACGTTGACCAAGAGTAATGATCTCCTCTTATGCGTAAGTATAGATTTGGAACTCTTATCAACAGGTTATGATGATCTTCTTTGTTATACGTAATATAGACCTGAAGCTCTCATCAGTTAAGCTCAAATGATCTTGTCGTTTGTTATACGTGAGTATAGACCTAGAGCTCTCATCATTTAAAAATAATAAGGTCTGTACTTATGAAGTGCTCTCCATTGGATAATCAAGCAGAGACAATGATATGGTTCAATATATCACGAGGACAGGATGTGTCTTTATGCCAAATATCTGTGGGGACCAAGTCACTTAAGTCTTCTCAAAACTTACCGTAAAAAACATGATAATGGAGGCCGTAGTTTACTTGTTGAAAAGAAGATGGCATGGATTTAAAAGGACAATATATCATCAATCCCCCCAAACTATGATTTTCCGGAAAACATCTTCAATTTATCATATCTCAATATACTTTTAACTTTCTTTACTATTTCTTCTTTTTTTTATTATTATTTTATTTTACTCTTTTAGTATTTCCTCTTTCTCATTTATTTTTTTATGAAATACTGTTAGGTCTTGTGGGGCGCTTTTTATTTCTTAAACTTATCTTATTTGTCTTTGTCTAAAATTTTATTATAAATAATTCAATTTTAAAATGAAATACAAAATATTAATTTGTTGTTTCCAGCGAAGCGATTGTTTCGTTGGTAGTTTCGTCGAGCGAAACTATAGATTCGTCGGTACTTTCGCTCATTTCAGAGCCTTTTTTATCCATGTCTTTACTGACCGAAACTACAATTTTGCTAACAGCGAAACTATGTGCTATATAACAGGTAATGAAAAGTTAGCAACTCATTTTCACATAACCCATTATAGAGTTTATTCAGACCCCTAATCAAACTTCCCGGACATAATCAAACTTAGTTGATTTCTATGATTTCTTTATGTTGATTAAGGGCTTAGGTGGGTGTTTCGAACCTGATTTTTCTCATTAATATGACTTTCATTCACTTTAAAAGCTTTGATTTGATTGTGTCGGTGCATTACCTTCGTGGAATCTTTCTGCGAAAGTAGATGTGTTCACTTGTTTCCAGCGAAACTATAATGTTATGCTCTCCATGCGAACTTGATACTTTTGCATGTCAGAATTCCGTTTCGGTGTGCTAAAACTATAATTTCAGCGTGCCTAAGTTACTCTTTCGGTTGGCCGAAATTACAAATTACTGTCTGCCGAAATTACTCTTTCGCCTTTCGAAACTACACTTTCAGCCAACGAAATTATAGTTTCGTCCAACGAAACTAATTTTTTTACTTTAATTATATTCTTTTTCATTGTCTAGGTTTTTTATTTATCATGTTGTATCTTCTAACTTATTTTATCTATTTCTTTTTAGATCAATGGTCAATTTAAAATTCAATGAGAGGAACAACATTACAACCATTTTAGATGATCAGAATCCAAAGGCAGCTGGATTTAGAGACTGTATTCATCGGCTAAGGAACTCTACATTGCTTATGTTATTTCTCATTCCCCGACCATATACAATCTTCACATTAGAGACTTTTGGATATCAATAGAGTATGATACCAAGGCTAATCCTCAGAGGATAGTAGCAAGTGTTTTGGAGAATGACATTTCTATTACTGTGGAGGATATTGCTCGAGTCTTGAGACTTGAAGAAGATTGTGGAGATGATGTTCATTTATCTAAGCATGAGTTATTAGAGGCTTTTAGAAACATTGGTTATGAGAGAAGTCCTTTTGACACTAGGAAATAGATCAAGAAATCTTTCCTATCAGATGGGTTGATTCTTGATTGGGCTAGGGCTATTATCATTTTTTACAGAGGGAAAAAGGCCAAAATAGCTAGGCTAATCTTTGACTGTATGACTGAGAATGTCATGCCATTGAAGAAAGACAAATAGTTGCTTTATCCTAGACTTATTCAGACGATTATTGAGGATTCGATCCCTAATGTGCCACGTCATGGAGAAATAAAGAGGCTTGTATAGATGAATATAAGGATATTTATTGATTGCTCAGCAATCATGCATGGCTTTAGTGGAAGGATTACTTATTTATGGGAGAACATGTATCATGCTGAGAGGTGAAACTATATAAAGTGGGTGATAAAGTTTGAGAACAAGAATGTTAAAGAGATTAGGGAAAAATGGGCTGAGTCTATTAAGAAAAGAAAGAGATACACCAAGGAGAAGGAATATGACTTTGAACAAAAAATTGATGAGGTTAAGGGTACTTTAAGAGTTGAAAAGGATAAAAGGTCTAAGAAGGAAAATCAAGGTGATGCAGAAAAGATGACTGAGAGGATATCCAAACATAAACATCAAACCTTTACTGAACCTCAAAAGAGAGATGAGAGGGTAAACTTGGATGAAGATATGACTAGAAATCTTAATACTTCTCTTGCAAATGAGTTAAGTATGGTTAAAACAAAGTTGATGAATCAGGAGTTGAGGGAGAAGAAGAAAGATGAGATGCTGGAAATATGACAAGAATGATGGTTGATCAGCAGGACCTAATTAAGAGATTATTGAGTGAGGTGAATGAGCTGAAAGCTACAGTCAGCCTTCCTAATCATCTAACTTAGTTTGAGTTAGATGATCTCACGAACACTTCAAGATACTCATTTCTAAATATGAGTAGCTCATCTAAGGTAGGAAAGGGCCCTCATAGTGTGGGTGTTACAAACATGGGAGGATGAGGTGAAAAGGATGTTGGTGTTAGTGAGGCTAATGATGGAAAGGAAGGAGTTGCAAGAGATATGGAGAAAATTGTTGAGGCTGGATTCATTGATTTAGGTTTGGATATTGATTTAGACCTTCATAGTGAGGAGGTGGTGAAAGACCCAATTGTTGAGGTTGCTGAGAAAACTTCTAAGATGAACCTAGTTGATAAGGAAGAGGAGATTGAAGAACAGTTGGTAGACTATGATTCTGAATGAGAATACTATGAGATGGATGAGCGTCTCTTGACATATGTAGCCAAGAAGGGCTCTACTAAAGGAGATGTTTTTGAACTGGAAAAAGACGATTGGTTTGTGAAAGAAACAGATTAAGAACAGTTGACGCCTTTATTTCAAAATATTCAGGGGGTGAGTAGGAAGGAGTCTAAGAAACAGATTATAACTAGAAGTACAACACAAGCTTGAAAATGTTTATGATAAAAAGAACAGGAGGTAGGATATCCTACTTGCATAGAAGGAAGGCTCTCAAGACCTTACCTAAGTGGGATCTGAGGAGATTGGTAGAGATTCCATTGATTAACTCCCATTTGAGTGAAAGAGCCAAGCTAGTAGAAGAATAGATAAACGAGGAACAAATGATAACTTTGAATCATTTAGTTTCATGAAGGCAGAGAGAAAGAGGTCAAAGAAGGATAAGGATTGGGAGACAGGAAAAGGGAGAATTATGCTTAGGGTAAAGCCCCTAAAACTTGGTAGCAGGGTAAGACTACCTGATCCTCTCCCACCAAGACTATAAAAGTTTGAAAAGTGGTTTTATGATAATAACTCTGGGGAGGCAGTGATAAAGGGAAGGATGAGCTGAAATCATATTGTTTAATCCCATGGAGGTGTTCTTTTTCTGTGACAAAGATCTACTGATACTATATGAGAATCATATTAAAGCAGGAGTTGGGGCTCAGACTAGCAAAGAGGCAAGCCTAATTATGGAGGTTGCTAATAAGGCTTATGGGGTAAGGGTGGAGGTGAGAGAGGTAGCAGACAAGATTCTTCAGGCTGATAAGACTAGGATGGATGTGTAGGATCTTATAAATCAATTCGAACATGCAAGTGCACATGATGAGGAAGCTAGTATAGTAGGAACTGAAGAGAGACTACAACTAAGGCTTGATAGGAAGCAAGACAATATGATGTTGCAAAGATTTTCTAGTAGATTAGGTCTAACCTAGGGGAAGTATTAAAGATCAAGATTAGGTTGGACTCACCTTAGATCAGTATTTATATTATTTTTAAATGTAATAGGATTTGTGTTAGATTACTTTGTTTTGAATTTTTTTTGTGTATTTCACCGCCCATCGAAATTATGAGCGAAACTATTGTTTCACTAGTCAGCACAACAGATCCCCGGTGAAACTATCTTTCGTCGTCGAGCAAAACTGGCCATGGGCCCGACAGTTATAGTGAAACTGTCAGCAAAACTAGCAATCCTATATATAGATTTAATTTTATCATTGTATTTAACTTTTGCAAAACCCTAATTTGAAATATCATTGTTGCAATTTGTCTTTGTGGCTGGAAGTTAATAGAAATCATATTGAGCCTATGTTTGTGTTTATGTTTGCTTTTTTTGCTTATTATTGAACACCTTTGATACTATATTATTGTTGTGTGATTATGATCAATGTTTATTATTGGATATTGAACCATTTGGTCAATCAATTGTATTATTCATCAATGGTTTGGACCAACAGAAAAGAGTTTTACAAGACAATAAAATGCTCCTAGGACTTCTCAGCAAAATGGTGTTGCTGAGAGGAGAAAAATGATAGTAATCAAGGATGCAAGAACTATATTGTCTGAATCTAAACTGCCTATCACCTTCTAGGCTGAGGCAGTAAACACTGCTTGCTATATGTAAAACAAAGTTTAGTAGTCAAGACTCAAGGTAGCCAAATTTGGCACAAGAAAAAACTTTGGCACATAAGAAAACTTTTTATTGGTTTTCTCAATTAATTTGGATGTCCTTGCACTATCTTGAATACCTTCGAAAGATTTTCCTCTTCGAAGAAAAAAAACTTTTTGGGAACATTTTCAGAGGTGGGACCGACATCTGGATTTCCAAGTTTGTCCTCTTTCATTAACTTTGTCTCGGATCCATTTCATATATATACCCAACGGCCCCCTTTCTTTCACTCCTCTTCATCTAAAATCTTTCTAAACCTAAATTCACCCCAACCCACCATGTTTTTATCTTCCTTCACTCTTAATCTTTCACAAATGGCCAATCCTAACTGCAGAAACAACCAGATTTTTCCACGCTATTCCACAGGCAGCACAACCAAGTTTCCTTGTTAGACTCTAAGAAAGATCTAAGTGTCTCAAATGTTTTCCCTTTCTTTCTCTATCAAACTATGTCACCTCCCTTACCATTGATCCTCTACAATGCAAGGGAGGACAATCTTCATCACTCCAGCCATCATAAACACACATCTTAAGCTGGATGATAAAGAATGTGAATTTTCATTTCATAAAGTTGTGGTTAACCAATCCATTGAGAAGATGGGCTATGAGGGAGATTTCTCTATAAAGACCTTTAGGAAAGGGAAGATCTCCTCTTAATGGAAGTAGCTTCTCCATGTAGTTATACACACTTTATCAAACAAACATGGGGGATAGGACTAGATTCTTGAGGATCTCTTTTTCATAGTTTATGAATGGTTTAAGGGGTCAAGATCAGGTACTCACAGTTTGTGTATACTAATTACTTGCTAACTTACACTCCTTAGAGTATTACATGTTCCCTAGATATGTTCAACATATTCTTAATGATGAAATGGGTCACAATTGACGAGAACATGTAATGTTCTTAAATTGGGACTGATGAAGCCTAGCATCTTTAAAATAATAAGGAAGCCAACTGTTGGCTTCTCTAAGTTAGAAACAGTCTTTGTCCCAAATATGTTAGAGCTCATTGCTCGAGATGACAACATAGCAAGATAAGCTAGTGTTGAACGGACACCTTCTACATCACAACCACCAAAATAGCCACAAATCATCCATAACTACCAAAGAAAAACCAAACAAACCCCTGCACAAGCTACCAAGCTTATGCAGGCCCCCATATCAACACCCATACAGGAAGAAGTGCACACTAGATGTAACACCCGATTATTTTTTTAGGTTAGTAAAGAAAGAATAAAGTGAAGAAAAAGAAAAAAAATATGTTTTACCTAAGTTGAGGGTTAAAATATGTCAAAAAGGACAAAAGGATTGAAAAGTGGGTGTAAAAGGTGATGGCTGCCCATCACTCTCTTTACACCCACATAAAATTCGGATCTTGTTATAGAGAGAAAGAAAAGAGCAGAAAGATCTCAGGTTTGAAGAAGAACCAATTGAAAATTCAAATTCAAGGCAAGAATTCATGGTTTTTAAGTGTTCTTAGCTGGGCTTGCCTCAGTTGTATGCTTATGTGTGTTTGTATGTTCGGTTGTGTGTGTCTTAGTGGGTTTCTAGGCGGTTAAACTCAATTACAGACGAGTTTGGAAGAAGTCATACTAAAGCTAAGGTGAGTAGTAGGACCCCTCTTTTACTAGTTTTTAACTATTTTGGGGCTGGAAATGCATAAATATATGTTTTTATAAAACTGGGTTTTATACCCGTATGTTTGATGTGTGTATGTTGCTGTTATGGTGTGATTTTGTATTCTGTTCATGTTTGATAATGTTGTGGTTGTGTTTCTAAGGCTTAGAATGTAAGATTTAAGCTTAGAACATGAAAGATGAGATTTGGGGACTGAATCTGATGACAAATGCGGATGAGTAAAAGAAATACGGATGAACAAAAAGGGAAATGCAGATGAACACTTAGAAAATTTTATGACTTTTTAGGGAAAACGTGAAATTTAGGCTTTGACTTGGGAGGTTCTCGGGGGCTATGTAAGTTGACTTTTTGAGGACATAGATGTTATGATGGGCATGTTATGAGGTATGTTTAATGCTTATGCATGATTGTATGTATGATGTATGTTATGTGTGTATGATGCCCTGTATGATGATGTTGATTGTGTATGTTGATGTTCCTTACATTGTGTGTTTATTTTCCCTTGGTTTACATTGAATGTTAATGAATGAAATGAAAGTATTATGTACATAAAGTAGAAAATAATGAAAACATGAACATGATGAATGAATGCATGCATTAATGAATGAAGGAAAGTAAAGTAAGTCTTGCAAGCCTTGTATGTCGAAACACGCCCAATGAAGAGTGTTAGTTCAACAGTGTGTGGCTTAGCTACCCCAAAAGGATGCATACCGGGGTCTTTCTTTATGATTAAGAATTTGCATAGAACCTTTGTCGCTTACCTCTTGGTACTGTGGTCAGGGCACCGGGCGCAATGTATGGGGGTCTATGATAGACCTCGGCCCAATAATCGTTTAATGCGTGACGGATGGGGTATAGCACAAGACAATGGTACACCTGAATTTACCCTGGTACACCTGAATTTACCCTGGTACTGTGGTCAGGCCACCAGGCGCAATGTATAGGGGTCTATGATAGACCTCGGCCAAGTACCCGCTTTATGCATAACGGTAGGGTAAAGTTCATGGTTTTTGATAGGATGAAAAGAAGTAATGATGAACGTATGAATGAAAGTAAGAACGCATGAATGAATGAAAGTTAATGAATGAATGATGAAGATAATAATGATATTATCTATGTGTATGTATGATGTGTGTTCACATGCAAAACAAAAGAACAATTTTAATGAAAGTAAAGTATGTTTTATTATAAAACTAGAACTCACTCAGCAACGCTGACTTTTTATGCATTTTCTAGTTGGCAGGTGAGCATTGTTGAGGACGGCACGAGGCAGCTACTTGGCATTTTGGATGGCATTCTTTTCTTAATGTTTTTGCATTGTAATGCAAATGAATGATGCTTCGTAATGAATGATTGTATTAACTTGCAAAAGCAATTTAATGAAATAAAAAGTTATTTTGATGTTCTGTTGCAATGTTTTATGAAAGTTAAATGTAATTATATGTTTTATGAGCGATGATTGGCCAGCTGTAAACGTCTCGGGAATGGGGCCTTACACTAGAGCTCCAACTTCTTCTAAGAAGCAAACCACTCCCATCTCACTAATCATCAGTGTTGACGTTCCTCCTCATGCTCAGCTTAATTACCTCACAAGCCTAATAGCTTTAAGGCTTCACATAGAGTCTCAAAGCTCTAGTGATCGACCTTCAGGGGAAAGTTACCATCCCCAGCCTCTTGATCTCAACCAACCAATTTCTAATCTTGAATTTTATAATAATGAAGACTTGAGATTCAATTAGTATCATGAGTCTCTCTTCTCCTCCCCCCACTCAAAAGAAATAAGTGTTTCGGGGTAAAATCTGCTAAGAGTCTTTTATCCTGAATTAGTACGTGAGGTGGTGTATCCTTGATCGTGAGTAGTTGAACAAATGAACAAAACAAGTAATGAACAGCTAGAAAATGTTTGAATAATGGATTTGGTTACGAGGGTAAAAGCCCTTGGAGCGTTAGCACCACCCGCATAAAAACCCCGGTTGGTGAAAATTATCAACAACTAGTTTATTGATCTTTTGAACAAATAAATACAATGATTTTTCGAGTGTCGAATCGGTGAGAGCTAAGTGTTACAGTAGTAAATCGAATGTGTGTTGTGTGAGTGTAAAGTAGTAATCGGATGTCAAGTGTGTGAGCTGAGTGATGTGTCCTATGTTCACCAATGGCACTCAATATTTATAGCTAGGTAGTTACAACTAACTTCCTATAAACTTGGTCGTAGATATTGTGGTCAATGTAACCATGGTGGACTTGGTTCAAGCGGCTTCTAACATTTCTCTTCCACAAACCTCGGAATATTTAGTTATCTTGCTTCCCCCACGTTCAAATTAAAGTAAACCAAGTCAATTCAATCAATCGCTGGTTATATGTCGCTGCTTTTCGAGGATCCTGTATCCTTGATTGTCAGGATACAACATCCTTGAAGATACTATATCCTTGAGGATACGATATCGTTTGAAAATTCTATCCCCAACAATTGTCCCCAAATAATATATTCTGGAATGCAAGTGGCGGGCTTCAAAGATATTTTTTTCTATTTTTAAATTTCAATCGACGCTTTTACTTCTGACGTGACACGGACCGAGTCTCAAGGTACAGAGCAAATCTCCCCCATCATTCGCTATATCTACTCAAGCGATGGTCTTGATTTAATATCCCGACTTTACAGGTACTGTTCTCATCTTCTCTCTCTCTCTCTTTCTTCTTTGTTCTTTCTGCAAAAATCCTAGTCGTAAGAATGGCAAAGAGATCGAAACCGTCTCCCTCTTCCAGCTCCAGCAAGACTAACCCTTCTTTCGTTCGCCAAAATCTTCTAAGGATCCTGAGCTTGAAACCCCCTCTAATAGTAATCATGATCTTGAAGCTCTCCGATCAAAAGGGGTTTTCCCTGATTCGGTCGTTTTTCACCCTTTCGACCCTAAACTTCGCTCTGATATGATTTCTAATAAGTGAGTTTGTTTTCCTTACCTCCTATTCAAGATTTGTTTCACCTACCCTTTTCCCGCCTTGACCACTTGATTTTTGAAGTCACAGGCCTCAGCTTTGCCCAAACAATGCTGATGATATGGCGAACCCTCTTCACTCTTGATACCAAATCCAAGATCACGGACTCGATCTAAACCTGGGGGACCTTGCTTCGGTATATGAGATCTGAAGCCATGGCTCCTCAAGGTACCTCCTGAAAACTAGGCCTGGCTATGAACAACTTGTCCTTCGCTCCTCCCAAACCACTGAGCTTTGGAAGAAGGAATACTTCTTTGTTCTGAGGTCTTCGATCTCGGGAGGAAGTGATCTTGCTTCACGATGGGTCACCAAATGTAGAGTATCTTTTGTTCCTTTTAAGTGACTTATTTGACCATTAACATCTTGCTCCTTTTGAGGTTTGTGTAATCAACACAAACTCTCCATTTCCCATTCTTCTTTCGTACCACCACCACATTTGCAAGCCATCTTGGGAATTTAACTTCTCTGATAATTCCTACTTTCATTAGTTTATCTACTTCTTCTTAGATGATTGCGTTCCTTTTAGGAGCAAACTTTCTTCTTTTTTGATATACAGGCCTGCAATTAGAGTTTACATTTAATTTATGAGTAATGATATCTTTGGATATACTTGTCATATCATCATGCTTCCATGCGAAAGAGGATGCCCTATCCTTAAGGAATGTTATGCGTTTTGATTCGATACCCTTAAGGATATTGGATCCTATTAGAGCCTTTTTCTTTGTATCCTCTAGTTCTAAGGATACTTCCTTTACTTCCTTCTGATCAGCCTTAAAGACTCCACGAGGCTTGTTCTTTCATTGCTATGCTGATTGAGTCTTTGTCAAAGCCTTCATTAAGGAGATATAATAGTTCTTAGCCTCCTGTTGGTTGCTGCTTATCTTAACCACCCCCATGGAGTAGGAAGCTTCACACATTGATGATATGTTGAGGGTACAACCTTCATGTCATGGATCCATGGCATGCCCAGGATGATGTTACAGCAGGATAAGGAATCTATCACACAGAATTTATGCATGTGTTCATTCCTTCGATATACACATGGCATTTGATGTCCCCCATTGTATTCTTTGTTTCCCCAATGAAACCTAATAGCATAGAAGACCTTGGGATGATTTCTTTCTCATTGATGTTCATCTTCCTCAAAACATCTAGCTGGATGATGTTTATAGAGCTTCCTCCATCTACAAGTATCCTGCGCACAAAACAGTTAGCAATGTATAATGTAATTACCAACACGTCGTGGTGAGGATCCTGGATGGTGGATAAATCATCCTCATCAAAGGATATGATCTTATCCTAGGTGAGGCTAGTGCTACGGATGTGCCTATCCCCATACTCAGTTTTAGCTTCCTTGGCATGTCAATAGGCTGAAGAGTACGACGTCCCGCAGATGTCTCATCCTCCAGAGATGAAATTGATAGTCTTTGCATCTGGAGGTGGAGATGGCGCTCTGCTTGGCGTCTTCTCAGCATCTTGAACTTTAGTCTTCTTTCTTAGAAGTAATTCCTTTAGGTGACCTTTGCTCAGGAGATAGCTTATTTCCTTCCTCAAGGTAATGCATTCATTAGTAAGATGACCAAAGTTTACATGGTAACCGCACTATTTTGACTAATCCTTGTTTCTTGGAATCTTTTCATTCTTCCTAGGCCATCTTGCTTTTTCACCTAAACCCAGCATAGCACATATTAGTTTAGTTGTGTCAACAAGGAAACGGTATTCCAAAACTCGAGGATATTCTTCGTCGTCCTCATCTTCTTCCACTGCATTTATCCTTGGGCTATCCTGCTTGGAGTAGGGCCTTGCTCGGTATGACTTGTTTGGAGATTCCACCTTCTTGTTGTTGGGTTCATACTTAGGAATATCCAGCTTCTTGTGTATTCTTTTGTCATCTTCCAGGCGAATGAATCAGAGTGCTTTGGTCCTCACTTCGTCTAGATTCCTGCAAGGATTCATTACAAGGTCATCATAGAATTATGAGCTCTTGCATAATCCCATTTTGAGAGCTTCTACGACAGCAGCCATATCCAAGTTTGGAATCTCCAATGCTTCTCGGCTAAACCTAGTAATGAAGTCTCTCAAGGATTTTGTATCCTTCTGAATCCCCCGGTATAGGTCACCTGTTAGCTTCTCAAAGGTTCGGCTACAAGAAAACTGGTTATTAAACATGTTAATTAAATGAGCAAATGAAGTAGTCGTATTATTAGGTATATTGAGTAGCCATTTTAAGGATGGCCCTGTTAAAGTTGATCCAAATCCTTTGCAAATGCATTTTTCTTTGATGTTGGGTGGAATGGGATTGATCATCATCCTTTCCCTGTATTGGGCTACATGTTCTTCTAGATCCGTTGTCCCATCATACAGCTTCATCTTGGGGGTCTGGAATCGTTTGGGGATCTCGATTCCACATATAAGCCATGTGAATCTAGACAACTTGTGACTTTCGACTGAGACTGCAGGTATAGGTTTGATAACTCCAGGAACACTTGTTATCATGTTCCTTCGATCTTGTAATTCCTTAGCTAATCCTACATTCATGTCTACCATATTTGGATTAGTCATAAAGGACGCAATATTGAAGTTGTTACCGGTTTGAGGATATATTATTCCCATAGATTGTTGTTTCCCCGCCATAGTGTATCTTGGCGTTATGGGTTGGCTAGTTGTAGCCTCTGTCCTTATCGGGATGAAATCTCCCTGATGCATCTTGCTTTGTGGAGCTCCGGAGACTCCTACATTGTAGTGCGATGCGGACGTCATCAAGGATCCTTGCTGCATGAAAGTTCCCTGAGATTGCTCCCCCATGTATCCTGACATATGAGGTGTTTGAGGGATCCTTGATCCTAAGGTATTAGTCATCAAGGATCCTGGTTGCTGTAGCACATTGGATCCTGAAGGATACATCATCGGTGTCATAGCCTGTTGAAGGAAACCGGTTCCCGTGGGGTACTCGATCAAGGATTCAGGTTGTTGAAAACCATTGGCTCCTGAAGGATTCGTCATCGAGGGTCCGGGTTGCTGAAGGATGCTAGATCCTAAAGGATACGCCATCGAAGATCCGGACTGATGAAAGATGCCAGATCCTAAGGGATATGCTGCCGAGGATCCAAACTGCTAAAGGATACTTGATCCCAAAGGATACGCCATTGAGGATCCAGATTGCTGGAGGAATTGAGAATTCGGGGGGCTAAAACGAAGCGTCATTGGGATTAGCAGAGTATCCTCTTCCATAGGTTGTTTGGATTTCTTCAGCTGCTTAATTTCTTTGAAGAGTTGATGTTGGTTCTCGTCTGTTAATCCATTTGCTCGTTTACCTGCTTAATCAGAGAAAAAATGTCCTTGTTAGAAACAACAAGGTCTCTGGATTGAACCTTATTTCCGGTGAAGACAGGTTGTTCTTGTCTTCTTAGTGGCTCGTCCCTTCTTCCTTGATTCCCCACAACGGTGCTAGTTCTTTGAGATGAACCAACTGAGGTAACGGGAATGGTTGAGGTAGGAGGTTGAGTCGACATTTTAGGGAGTAAAGGTAAATGAGAAATAGGGGTTTTGATATGGTTTTTTGACGATCAAGGCACCAGTTGCCCCACGGTGGGCGCCAAATGGTTTCAGGATAAATCTGCTATGAGTCTTGTATCCTAAATTAGTACATGAGGCGGTGTATCCTTGATCGTGAGTAGTTGAACAAATGAACAAAACAAGTAATGAACAGCTAGAAAATGTTTGAACAACGGATTTGGTTATGAGGGAAAAAGCCCTTGGAGTGTTAGCACCGCCGGCATAAAAAGCCCGGTTGTTGAAAATTATCACCAACTAGTTTATTGATCTTTTGAACAAATACATACAACAACATTTGGAGTGTCAAATCAGTGAGAGCTAAGTGTTACAGTAGTAAATCGAATGTGTGTTGTGTGAATGTAAAGTAGTAATCGGATGTCAAGTGTGCAAGCTGAGTGATGTTACTATGTTCACCGATGGCACTCAGTATTATAGCTAGGTAGTTACAACTAACTTCCAATAAACTTGGTCGTATACGTTGTGGTCAATGTGACTGTTGGTGGACTTGGTTCATGCGGATTCTAACGTTTCTCTTTCACAAACCTCGAAATATTTAGTTATCTCGCTTCCCCCACGTTCAAATTAAAGTAGACCAAGTCAATTCAATCAATCATTGGTTATACGTCACTGCTTTTCGAGGATCCTGTATCCTTGATTGTCAGGATACAACATCCTTGAAGATACTATATCCTTGAGGATACAATATTGTTTGAAAATTCCTTCCCCAACAAGAAATACTCATGCTTCTCCCCGGTCCAGCACACATCATTCACTTATTACTGAGATGGATCTTCCTGAACCTGTTCAATAGGTCCATATGAAAGAGGCTCTCACTTCTAAAAGTGATTACATTGTTAAGTCCTCAACCATGGCAACTCAGCCCACTAACACTACACCTGAAGTTTTCATTGATTAGAGGAAATCTAGTAGCCAAGAACATCATGCTAGTGATGTGGAAGAAGACCTTGGTCCTATTCTCTCATCCCCCATGATTCTTCTAATGAAGATGAGGGAAACATAAGACTAAAAGTGCAAAAACTGTCAAAAACATGCACCTACTTAGTCTCTAAAGTGAGTAGCTTGGAATCTCAAGTGACTACCTTACAAAACTGGGTAAATGATCAGCAACTTGAGATTTTTTATCTCAAGGAGCAACTAGTTGGGACACTTTTAAGAAGAGCTCAACCAGGAACACAAGAACTTATGGATATGATAGACCTAACTCCTAGCTCACCTATGAAAAAAGACGATGCTACCAAAAAGGGGGAGAAAGTTTTAGCAAGAATAGAACCTAAGAGTTCTTCACATGGTATGGACATGGAGGATTCACCACCTCACTTGCAATTGTCCATACTCAACAGTCTACTCAAGTCCACATTGATGTGGACTCTTTTATTCAAATCTTGTATAAGGAGGGTATTCCAAGAGCGATGTCATCCCCACCCTAAGGAGCTTCAAATTACATACTAGGGTGGAGGTATGATGTTGATAGAAGAATCCTGATACTTCATAGAGTTCAAGGACAATAAAAGGTATTCAACATTCAAACTTTAAACTACTACGATGGTATTGATCTTGTCAACATGCCACTTGCCAACCCAAGTCAATTTTGGCAAGCTAACAGAATGGCTGAAAGGATTCAAGACAGGATTGTTGAAGAGTTCAAAACAAGAAGACAAATGCGAGCAGGCAATGTCATTGGTTAACTGGATGTTGAGGCGGACCCTAAGATTAGCTTCAAAGGGAAAACCTTGACTAAAGGCCTAGTGATAGAACCTGTGAGTATTGTCACATAACTAACTGCTTCAGCATCCCATACCCTCAATGAGGCACTAGTTGATGAAGGTGTCTCACAACCTCTCTCTAGCTAGAGTCAGACTACTACACCAGACAATGATGGCCAAAGCTCTCTTCACCCTGAGTCACACAGGTCTGTGGGTGAGAAAGGGAAAAGGATATTAACTCCTAAGGAGATTGAGGAGAAGGAGGAGAGAGAGTAAAAGGAATCTAAGGAGAGAAAAATTCTATTTGGTCCTCAGGCTTCATGGAAGCTGCTCTCAGGGTTGCTCCCAGACCAAACACTCAAAATGATAAGTTGAGGGCAGCCATGACTAACTACCTGGGAACCAGGAACTGTAACATTGATGAGATTATCTCTCTCCTCTTAGAGCAATTCAATGAGTTGGAAGAGATGGAAATGTCTAAGGAAAGGAAGGAGGCAGAGGATGTAGAGTTTCTCTTCAAGATTAAGGAAGACAAAAGAAAGAAAAGACTTACAAGCATGCTTCTACCCTCTCCCCAGTTCAAGAGAGTCCTGAGAAAGAGGCTATGGCAACTAAGCAACCTAAGGTAGACAAGGAACCTGACAAACAAAACATGATCAACTACCTGAATGCCACATGAATCTACCAAGAAGTTGTATTTCTTTATTTATCATGTAAGTACATTGAATTTGAATACCTCAAGTAGCTTAAGCTACAAGTCCTTAAAGAACAAAAAGTTGCTAAGAGGAAGATGAGGGAAGAAGCAGTAACGTCAAGAGCCATCATCCAAAAAAGTCAAAAGAAGTCTGTAGATAGGTAAAGGATGATGAGCTTCTTGAAGCTGTATGGATTCCGTGGAAGGAGGCTTCGTTTGATGTCTCTATCCACCATGGATGAGCATATTAGAGTGATCAGGCAGAAGATTAAGAGAAGAGAGCTTGTTTACTTACACTCCCCACCAAGTTAAGCTCCTCTTGAGGTTGAGGTTAAGGTTGAATTCTTTGAGACAACACAACCAGGACCTCATGCTACACCACAGCATGCTTTATCTTCTAATCCATAGCAATGTTCAATTCCCTCTTCTTCTGAACTTGTGATGGAAGAGAATCCAACTGAGAAAGACAAAACAGAACAACTTGGTGTCGAAGGCCAGTCTACTCAGTTAAAGATGTCAAAGAAGAAGAAAAGGATGGCCTTCTAAATCTGTATCAAAGAAGAAACCAAAGGCATCCACCTCCAGACCTCAGGATGAGTTAGAGTATCCTGAGGATGTGCAAGAAGAGACTACTCAATCTACTCCAACTCAAGTAGAGCCTCTTGCATCAGGAATACCCATCTTGTTTTGGACCTTTGCTACAAATCCAGACAGATGGTATGTCACTACAGATCAAGGTGTTCAAGAAGTCTACTTCTGAGAAGACATGCCTAACCTACCTTTGCATGATCTCTTTGACATGAAAGTGTATTTTGAAAGTCTAAGTGATCATGTCCAATTAATGAAGAAGGGATTGGTTATAACATTAATGAGGATTGACAATATCTGAATTACTTCTCTGTTTTGGTATCATCAATCTGGGGGAGTTTGTAAGGCTTATAGAAATGTTGATGCACATATAACAACCCAAATGCTTCCTGCATACATGCACTTGGTACTTAGTAGAAGTTACTTCGGAAGTTTCATACTCTACACAAGGAAATATTCTAAGTATGAAATCTTCCGAAGCTAGACTAATATCTTCTGAAGCCATGAAGTCTTTCGAAGCTTCAAAGACAAAGTCTTCTTAATCTAATGATGTGAAAACAACTTTCTTTTGAATACTTTGAAGAACATGCTTTCTCTGATGTACTTTTACATAAATCTTACCAACTTTCCAATGCAACACTGAAGACTCACAAACTTATATAAGTTGGTGAAATGTCTATGCTTTTTGTAACTGTATGTTGAGGTCTTGAGTCTATAAAGTATCTACTTTATGTACATTTATCCTTTTGTAATATATTAGGATGTGACCTTGTGAAGTAGTAGTTTGAGAACTTCACCTACATGACAGGTGAAAGCATGACTCAATAACGCTTTAGGTATGTTGAGATTGTCGACACTCTAATGGATGTTGGAGTAACTCTTGAAAATAGAGATATTGTAAGGAAGTTCATGTCCTTATTCCTAGAGAATGGACACGTTGTTGTGTTGTTATCAAGAGAGCTGAGAGCCTAAAGACTCTTACTCTTATAGAGTTGTATGGTATTCTTAGTGGATACCAGATGGAGATGAATATGCAAAATCCATCGGGTAACTCCAACAATCAACTGAGTTCAGCCTTCATGTGGTTGAAAAGTATAACAGAGAACCATAACATCATCATATTTGCTACCCTAACAACTCATTAAAGGATTCTTTCATCACCTTCCCAAAGACACCAAGGGAAAGCTACACTCAAGGAAGTCCATTCCAAGAGACAAGCTCTTCACAAGCCTTTGTGTCTACTGATAAAGCACAAGAAACTTTCTTTTCACCCTTAAAAATCTTGATTGTATCCATCCAAATTATCTAGAGTACATGGAGATAGTAGAGCAAATGACTCTTCTCACTCACAAAGCCAAGAAAATCTATAAGAGGACATGGAGGAAGTTTCCAAGTTGTGCATCCAGTGGAATGTTTAGGCTGGCAAGAGCAAGGTCAAGTATTACAATTATAACCAAATGGGACACTTTGCTAGAGAGTGAATGGCACCAAGGACAAATAATGGACAAGCACAAACCAGACCAAACTACACTAACAAAACTAACTAGAATGAGAAGCCAAAGCAGCAAGTTGCAGTAGTTGTTAAAGTATGAGGCTTTGACTAGAGCTTTCAGGTGGAAGATGCATCTCCAAATCAAGCACTAATTGCTAACCATGATAAAGCCAATGTATTGGAATATCTCTGTACACTTGAATGCATTGCTAAAAGTTAACAGATATAGGTCCTATAACTTAGAGATGAGGTCTGATTTTGAGTCTCTAAATATCTTAAAATCTGATTTCAAAAGAACTGAAAATGATTACAAACTTAAAATTTGTCTTTTCACATTATTGATACATATGTCCCTAGTTTATATGCTTAATGTAAAAGTCTTTCATGTCTTATACATATGTAATGAATGGTTAAATGAAATATAATATGTGGTTGATGTTTATAATGTTAATATTTCATAGTATTATTGTGTGTTAAACTATAATGAACTTACTATATAGGTTTGAGGTTGTTGTGCATTATAGGTTGAGGTTGTTGTGCATAGTTCTTAGTCAATAATGATTGAGAAATGTGTTCAAACTTAGTCATATGATTCTTCATGCGAATGGACCATGCTTATGGACCATACGCATGAATACATCATGCTAATGGACCAGTCGCATGACTAAACCAGGAGACTGGATCAGTCGCACGATTGAGACATAAGATTGACTCCGTCGCACGATTGAACCTTTAGTCATGCTTATGGATCAATCGCATGATTCAGTCGCACAACTGTACCATGCTAATGGTTTAGTCGTACGATTGGAAACTCATAACCTATAAATACCACTTAATTCGTGGAAAACGAAGACTTGAAACACTTGAGAAACACTTGATACTCTTACGAACCCTAGCCGTCTAGAACGTCCAAGGAAGCATGTCCAACTTCATAGATCAATCCTGTAGATACATGTGTCCCTGGTTTCAGAACTTAGTGTAATATGTTCGTATTGTCTTACACATATGTAATTGTACGGGTACTTAATGAAATACAATATGTGGTTGTGCTTATAATGTTGAATATTTCATTGGTTGGTATGTTATAACGCTTATTGACTTAACTATATAGGTTGTGGTTGTTTGAATAATATCTAAATCAATTAATGACTATGAAACATATTCAAAATTAATCATGTGAAGTTCTCATGCGATTGGCCCAGGCTAATAGACCATACGCATGAACAACTTCATGCTAATGAATCAGTCGTACGAATGAGCCAGGAGACTGGATCAGTTGCATGATTGAAACATGAGATTGACTCAGTCGCATGACTGAACACTCAGTCGTGCGAATGGATCAACCGCATGACTCAATCGCACGACTGAACCATGCAAATAGTCCAGTCGCACGATTGTGAAACCTTAACCTATAAATACCACTTAAATCGTGAAAAAACGAGACACTTTGAATATTTAGATACCCAAACGTATCCTAGCCATCTAGAGACCTCTAGAAACCTGTTCTAACTTCATAGATCGTAGTAGATCGATTGCTAATCATTCTTAACATTTAGATTCAATCTTTAATTGATTCTACGCGCGTTCTCACTGATTGGATTGCCAATCAAATAGGATTCCGCACTATTTGATTCGGTATACGTGTAAATCTGTTAGTATTCATCCGGTACACGATCCTAACAAGTGGTATCAGAGCTTTGGCTCTAGATTTACGTGTGATTCAATTATTTTGATATAAAAATTATGTTTTTACTCTCAAAAACGCAATTTTTTGTGTCAAAACGGTTTTAAACGTCTCCTAATCGTAAAGTTAAGTTTTTTCCGGCATACGGCAATTAGGGTTAATAAGAAATTCGTGTTTTTGCGTTCAAACACCTTAAACCTATGAATTTTCGAAATCCAGCAGGTTCAGTCGCACAATTGACTCAATCGCACGACTGAGGTCATACGCATCCCCCATACGCACAATTGGATTCATTCGTACTCCCATCCATACGACTGAGAAGTCTATTCGCATTGTTCAACCGAATTAGTTCTTTCGGCCGACTGAGTCATCCGCATTAGTTCAGTCGCACGATTGAACCATCCGCATAGTTCAATCGCCCGAATAGCCCAATCGCACACCTTCATTCGCACTAATAAAACAGTTTGGTTTAAAGTTAAAGTTAATAACAATGGAAGACCAATACTCAGCATTCACAGTAGGGAGAGACTCACGTATACAAAACCTACTGCTATTGGAGAATGAAGTGGGGAATCACAACAAGCCCCCAAAGCTAATCACGTTAGACGAATATCCACAATGCAACAATGTTTCTAGATCTATTTAAATGGAGTAGATCCCAATCTGTGGGAGTCTATAGAGACGGGGTACAGCATGCCTGTAAAAGCTAATGGTGTCAAACTCACACTTGATGGCATGACTGACGGACAAAAGGTGAAATACAATGCAGAAAAGAAGGTCTATGCTTTGCTCACACAGTCAATTCCGAAGGATACTTTCCATCAATTCTCGGAATATACACAAGCAAACAAACTATGGGATGCATTGGAGAAAAGGTATGACGGAAATGCATCATTGAAGGCCATAAAGGCTAAGGCTTTAAAGAAGGAGTTTGACAACTTCTCCTCGATGGGGAAAGAAAGCCTAGATGATGTGATCGATAGATTCTACCACTTGATGAGTGAGATGCACACTCATGGAGTATTGACGTCAATGGAGGACAAGTGTCCAATTTTGCAGATGGGCTGCCAGAGAAATAGGTTTCATTTGTCTCAAATCTCAAACAAAATGGTATGCTAACGAAGTTAGATATCATGACTTCATTCTGAAACTGAGAGAAGAAGAACTGAGGATGAAGTACAAAGCTCAAAAGTCTTCTTATGATCAGAATCCGCGCTGTACAACGCGACTCCTCAAGCCAAAACATCTGGAGCACCTCTTCAAACAGCTTTTGTATCAAGCTCTTCTGGTCCTTCACCAGCCTCTACTTTAGGGTAAGAAACGTCAAGCTCGTCTGGTACCCAATACATTGCACCTGAAGTAAATGTAGCAAAACTGAAGACCGAAAACTTCGGCAATATGACAGTTGAGGTAGCTAAAGAGCACATGGATCTCTTAGTTGCGGTAGTCCACTCCTATGATGGACTAACTGCTGGTAAAATTGGAAATGCCATTTGGAAGACGAGGATTATGAGCAGGTGGATGAGATAGAGCTGGAGCGGATGGACATAATGTGGGCCTTAGCAAGTGCTGTCCGGAGAGCTAAGAAGTTTGTCAAAAAGACCGGACAAAATCTTATTGCAACTAAGGACACTACCTTCGGCTTTGATAAATCCAAGGTAACCTGCTTCAACTGTGGAGAGAAAGGGCACTTCAAAAGGGAGTGTGTGAAGCCAAAGAAGACTGGCAATAGGAATCCTTTCTCCTCCTTCCATTGTCAGGAGAAACCCACTAGCAGCCCTACTTCATCAAGCAAGGATCATAAAGCTTGACTGCTCATGATGATGATGGACAGGACTGGAGCTTTCAGTTTGTCTCACTGAGAGAATCTAATATCGCTAGTGTGGAGGATATAGATGATGACTCTGCCAGTGAAGGAAATATTTCCGTCGAACTCGCGATGTCAAACTCAGAGTAAACTGCACCAGTGGTCAACTAACTGCCTAAAGAAGGGAAAACTGCGACAACATCAGAATCACCAGCTCTAGAAACATCAGATTCTGCATTGATAGCTGATTCTTCAGAACCCGCTCAGGTAAGTCTACTGACCAAATTTTTAATAATCATGCTTTTTCTAATTGTAATAAATTTAAGGAAAGCATTGATTTAAAATTGCTAGGTTATTAGATCATAATGATAACTTAGTAAAGTACTTGGAGCTGTGCACTAAAGCTAACAGAGTGTTAAAACAAAATGAGCATAGTTACAAATAAAAGATAGATCTTTTGAACAACAGCTTAGGGAAACAGAAGTAGTAGACTTTAACCAAGCTAATGACATTAGGTACTATCTAAACTCCCTAGAGGACACTAAGAAACAAAAGGCACTTTTAGAAGTAAAGTTAATTCCTTAAAGCAAAAACTGCACAGTTGGACAAGTTCATCTCATATTGTCCAAAACTTAGTGAGAGAGAGAAATAACAGGGAGGGATTGGGTTATAGAGTGGTTCCACCACCACATGAGATCTTGATGAACACAAAATGTAACCAATTAATGATAATCCAATCAAGGATCATGTGGTGTCTACTCCTCTTGTAAGTGATCCAGATTCCACATGTTCATCAAATGAATCTGGTACTAAACAAAAGGAGGCCACTTCAAAGGCAAAAGGTAAAATGCCTTGCGTTAATCTGGACAAAGAGTTTGAAATGGTTATTATAAAGTCTGGTTCAACAACTGTCAAATCTGAACCTAAAAGACCAGTAATGTTAACTAATCGCGTGCATCATGTCAAAGTCTAGAAAATAGAAAAGAAAAAGATGTTAAAAGTGTTAAAGCAATTAACTTATGTTAAACCAGACAAAACATCTAAACAATCAGAGTCAAAACCCAAACAAAGTAAGGTCACCCGGGTGTCACATACATCTCCACAAAAACAGTTAGATCGTAAAGTCGAAAGCAAATCATACTAGAGTATGGACACATTGCGTCTCATTGTCCTTACTATCAGACACCGAGGAGGAAAGTTGAACTCCCTGAACAAAAAACTAGGTCGTTAAAGAGTAACTTAGTGACGCCACCTAAAAGAGATAGTGAACCTAAAGTTCAACATATTAGCCAGTCGTCTGTTTATCACAACAGGCCTTACACAAAGTTGGCTTACAGATGGAGAAATCAACCTCGTTGTCTGATAATGAGAACAAGAAGACATCTGAGCTTCCCCCAACCTCAAACGGTCAATGGGTTACTTTATTGATGTGTGATGCCTCTGGGAAACCCAAGCCAGTGAAGGCTTGGGTCCCTAACCTGAACTAATGTTTTCAAATAGAATGTGCAGGGTGTTCGATATAGTGCTGAAACTAACACGTGGATTATAGACAGCAGGGCATCCAGGCACATAACAAGGAACAGGGATCTCTTATCAAACATCAAATAGATAAAAGGAGGTCACGTTTTGTTTTCTGGAAACAAAGGTGGGTACATCACAGCTCAAGGGGAAGTAGATAATTAGAAAGTGAAGTTTGACAAGCTAAACTACGTTCAACAACTTCAGAATAACTTGCTTTCTGTTTCTCAAATTTGTGATAAAGACTTTAAGGTAGTGTTTGACAACAAGAAGTGCTATCCTGAAAAAGGACTACGTCATCCCGAAGGATCAAGTCTAAATGTCTGCCTCAAGATATAAGGACCTTTATGTCTTGGATCTATCAAAGGCCTCCACAACAGATCATGAAGTTTAGTGCTTTTTATCAAAAGCTACTAAGAAGGAATCCATCTCCTAGCATAGGAGAATGGGACACATTAATCCACGAAAGATGAATCACTTGATCTAGAATGATCTAGTGAGAGGAGTTAACGTCAAAAACTTCCAACTTCCGGATTTCTGTGTTGCGTGCAAGAAGGGCAAACAGACAAAGAAGTCTCATAAGGAAAAGAAAGTTCACTCTATCGAACTTCCTCTTGAACTTCTTCACATGGATCTGTTTGGTCCAATCAGTACAAGAAGTATCGCATGCGACTTGTACTGCTATGTAGTTACTGATGACTACTCAAGATTCACTTGGGTGATGTTTCTGAAATCCAAATCAGAAACATTTGAGTCATTCAAGGAGTTAGTAACTACTCTGGAGTCCCTATACAAGTTGAAGGTACGTCAAGTGCGCTCAAACAACGGAACCGAGTTCAAGAATCAATGGATGGAGGCTTACTGCAAGGAAAAGGAATTGTGCATCAGTTCACTTCTGCCTACACTCCTCAGATGAACAGTTTGCTGAAAGGAAGAATCGCAACTTGATAGAAACAGCACGGACGATGCTAGCAGACTCAAAACTGTCTATCCAATTCTGGAATGAAGCAGTTGCAAATGCATGCTATACACTAAATCGAGTTCTGGTAGTTAAACGCCATGGAAAGACGTGCTACGATTTACTACAACGACGTAAACCTAATCTAGAGTATCTCGAGCCGTTTGGCGCTCCGTGCACCCTACTGAAGAAAACTCAAGAAGGAAAATTCAGCGAGAAGGCTGATGAAGGTATCTTTCTAGGATACAACATACCGAACAAGAGGGTTTACAACAACTCTACGGGTCAGGTAGAAGTGTGGTGTAATGTTGATGTTCAAAGATACACCACACCACCTACTGGAAAAGGACCCGCCTTCTATTTCGACTATGATGGATTCTTCGAGTCCTTTAACATACCACTCTCCACTTCTGATGATGAGTTAGCTACAAAGATGATGTATGATATTCTAAACACACCAGCTCAGGAATCTACATCATCTGGACTACAAGGCAATTCATCTAACAACTCAGGGGGAGCGTCGGAATCCATCTCATATGTAAAGTATTATCTTAACGAAGCAAAAGATCAAAGTTAATGGAAGTGGAACATAATGAATGAATGAATGAATGAAAAGTCTTGCAAGCAAAATATAAGGAGGTTCACAACTCGATAAGAGTTGTTAGCTCAACTGTGTGTTTTATAGCATGCAATCTTGGCTAACCCATAAGGGTTCATACAGGGGGAGTCAATCTTGGTGACTGCTCCATACATGTGATATCGGATCCTTGTCGCTTAACCTTAGATGAGTTGGTTTCATCCCAAAGAGAGGGTTTAGCATATATAGAAGTGAAAGATATTGAAAGTGCGAAATGAACAAATATGTGCGATAACGAAGATATAATGAATGGTATTACCTTGATGTATGTATGATGTATGATCATGTGCGAAAGTAAAGAAAATGTTTTAGACGAATGGAAGGTAATAAATATTTTTAGAAAACTAGAACTTAGTCAGCAATGCTAACTTTTATGCATTTTTATTAGCTAATTAATTATTGCTAAGGAGTGACACGAGGGTGAAGCTACTTGGAGAATAAAGGACTGGCACCATTTTATGCAGAAATGATATTTTTGTGATGTAATGTAATTAAACAATATTTTGTAACTTTATTGATGATGTATTATTTGGCAAAAGTAATTATTAATGCATGAAATGGTTTTTGTTAAAATTATTCAACTGCAATGATTTTATGATTTGTAATTTATTTTAAATATTATGTGTGATTAACGCCCGACTGTATGCGTCCCGGGAACGAGGCCTTACATAAAGAGTAGAGTGAGGCCGTAATTTTTTGTGTTAAAATGCTTAAAATGATATCATCTGTCATTTAATTCTTTCTTTTTATAAGTCATATATTATAAAATATGTTTAATCTAAAAAGTATAAGAAGGATTGTGAGCTTGACATGTGTCCTATTATTTTAAAGAAAAAGAAATTTTGGTCGTTGAGTCGAGCACGTCATCTCATTGTGTTTGATACGTTCATTGTGTCAAATAACAGTTTATTGTGTCATATAGTTTATATCATTTGTTATATGTATGCATCATTATGTTTTATAATTTAGATTATTTTTGTGTTATTGTGTTATTTTTATCATTGTCCTTATAGATTATATAAACTTGTTATCTATCATTGTGTTTTTCAATTAAAAGTACTTAATAATATACTTTCGCATATGTATTTTTCAAGACTCGTAATATTAAAGATAACAGGTTGTGTTATTTTCGTCAAAAATTTTATTAGATTATGTAAACAACTTGTTACTATCATTATGTTTTACAATTATTAGTACATATTGATATTATTTCACCAACGTATTATTTACTAAATGTTCGAAATAACATAATTATGATAAAAAAACACAATGAGACATTGTGTATTTGTCATTGTTTTTAATCTATTAGATTAATTATTTATTAATTTATTATATGTTTTACATATTAGAGATACACAACATATTATTTAACTATTATATTTTTTTTAAATCATGATTTTTTAATAAACACAATAGTATTCATAAAAGCACAATAACAAATAAAAAAACAATAAACTGCACTAAATATGCAATAACGAGATATGAGCTTAAAATATAAAAAAATAATTTTAAATAATAATATTGTACTTGTTTTGAAATAAAAAATTGATTTTATAGTGTAATTTTGATTGAAAAATAATTTAGTGCATAAAATTTGTGAACATTTAAAATAACGGGGAAACTTACAAAACATAAACAAAAATAGTTATTTCTAAAATACACATTACAAATTACAATTTCATATTTAACATTAATTAAATAAAGTGATGGATAAAATCACTCTTACTTTTTTATAGTTTTAAAATTATTTGTATTTAATCATTTCCCGTTAATATATACATAGTTATTTCAGGTTAACTTGTATATAGGAAATTTCCCTTCTTCAGTTTCTCTCTTTAGTTAAGTTAACATCTTTCTTTTTCTTATAACTAGAGTTTGAACCCGACACGCGTTGCGCGTCATAGACACAATATACCAAGCCTTAGACAACTGTTAACATAACGTTCGCATCATCACAGTAGCAACATAACAGTTTTGCCAACACAACACCACATTATGTATGATATCTAGTATAGGGCAGCTCAGAACCATGTACGGTTGCAGCTGCACACCATAATGGTTGCCACGCCAAGCCAACCGATGCTAGTTATAGTGTATCATCATAGCCACAAAACAAACAGAATGAAAGGGCCTTAGACGGACAAACATCCATTGTCATCGATACCAATAAGCAACAATCTAACCTAACAAGAACTGATCGTCAACAAACTAACAAAGTCTTATCGGACTATAAGATGTAAACCAATAATCCCGGAAGAGATAAAGTCCAACATCAAAAGGATCTTAGATGAACACGCATTCATCATCATCGACTTCAGCAACAAATAATAACAATGTCTCAGCAGATGAAATCGTTACAGCAATGATTTTATTAGTTAATCATTTAACAGTATGTCATAAAACACGTGTAAACCGACGTCTCAAAAATAATAAAGCAAAGACCAAAACATCATCAACAACCATAATCCAAATACCAACTCTAACAACATCTGAAAACCCTTCATATCTCACGAAAAAAGGCCAAAACATCATTAATAACCATAATCCAAACACCAACTCGAAGCACACCCAAGAACCCCAATATCACACAGAAAAGTCCAAAACATCATCTGCAATAACAATCCAAACACCAAGTCAAGCCGGGTTCAAAAACCCTAAATCACACTAAAATAGAAGTATAACCCGAAACAAAGTAAGGTGCCCGACATGCAACCATTGAGAACGTCATCGATAAGAAGGGAAACGGGGAAGTCGAGATTTAAGTCACAAATCGAGCCTTCAAACAACCGGCGAAAGCGCCAATCAAGGGGCGAAACAGAGCTCTGTCGGCTGTTCCACTCCACCCACTCACCGCGACACCCAATAAATGATTGTCTCATCCACCACCTGGACAGGTCGGTATAACCGAAGAGATTCTCGAATCAGCGCCACCGGTAGATGAAGGTCCTAGGATGCGGTCTAGCCACCGCTACGTAGAGAACGGTGATAGAAGGCAGCAAAAAGCGGAGATCGGAGATGGTCCAGTTACTACTAAACACCAAGAAATAGGTCACGGTTGAAAAGGAAAAAAATCACTGTTATAGCCTGAATCATCCGCTTGTACATCATGCTTCGAAAACTGTGCACGCAGAACTTAGCAAGTTTTGGGATGGCATCCATTTTTTGTTAAATGACATTTTTGTGATGTAATGCAAACAATGGGATTTTTGTAATACTTAACAACACTTGTATTATCTTGCAAAAATGTTTATTAATATATAAAATGGTTTATTAAGTATTCTACTATCATGTTTTAGCCAATTAAAATGTATGTTTTATATTTTATGTGCGATGATTATCTAGCTGTAAGCATTCCAAGAACGGGGCCTTACAGTGATAATTTGGGCCTAGAATGACGTGGCTTTACGTGATGTGATTATGATTTTATATGTAAAGTATTATCTTAACGAAGCGAAAGATCAAAGTTAATAGAAGTGGAACATAATGAATGAATGAATAAATGAAAAGTCTTGCAAGCAAAATGTAAGGAGGTTCACAAATCCATAAGAGTTGTTAGCTCAACTGTGTGTTTTATAGCGTGCAATCTTGGCTGGCCTATAAGGGTTCATACAGGGGAGTCAGTCTTGGTGACTGCTCCATATGTGCGATATCGGATCCTTATCGCTTAACCTTAGATGAGTTGGTTTCATGCCAAAGAGGGGGGTTTAGAATATGACAGGATCTAGATAGAAGTGAAAGATATTGAAAAGTGCAAAATTAACGAATACGCGTGATAACAAAGATAATAATGAATGATATTACTGCAGAGAATATGTATAGAGGCTGAAGCACCCAAAGTCGTTTTGCATGCATGCTGCACAAGTACTGACGAAGAATGCTTCGGAAGTTTCACACATGCAACAAAAATATTCTAAGTGTGAAATCTTCCGAAGCCAAGACCAATATCTTCCGAAGCCAAAGATGAAGTCTTCCGAAGCTTCAAAGACAAAGTCTTCCGAAGCTCAACACTTGAAGACAGATTTCTTCTAAAGACTTTTAACAACATGATTTATCTGATGTACTTTTCTATAAAGCTAGACCCCTTTCCGATGTAACTCTGTAAAGTCACCAACTTACATGAGTTAGTGAAATGGTCCATGCTTTTGGTAACTGTACATTGAGGTCTTGAGTCTGTAAACTTTCTACTTCATGTACTTTATCCTTTTTCTAATAGATTAGGATGTGAGCTATGGCATGTCATAGTCACAAAGTCAAAAAGGCAATCTGCCTTTTTGACTCGACAATTGATTTTGTTTTGTGTCTAGTCAATTGTATCCAGCTGGCTTTCATAGTATGGCCGACTGTAGGACGTAGTATAAGTATTTTATGTTTTTGTAAATTTATCTTTGTACTTTGTAACACTTGTAATAGAACATTGAGAAAGCAATATACTGCAATCTTGAAAACCATCTCCTTGTGTATCTTGCTCTTGTGTTCTGTCTCTTAGTTACTTGTGTTCTTAGTGTCTTTACTTGTGGTTAATCCAGTTCACTATTTGATTAAGTTTAGTTACTCTCCTCTTTGTGTTGTTGTGTTGTATTTGACCACCCTTCAACAGTCCTGCATTTGGTATTAGAGCATTCAGGATCTTGATATAAGATCTCACCATCTTAAGATCCCTCACTCACACAAATACTAAACTTTCCAAATGGCAGCCATTTCCAAAACTGATATGGAAACTGGAACCATGAACAAGTCCCCACTGATCACGCTTGATGACTTTGACACCTGGTATATGAGTATGGAAGTTTTCATTAGGTCTCTATACTCAAAAATGTGGCAGTCTGTTGAGAATGGACCTTATATACCAAGCACCCCTTCTGCTACTGGTGGTGGTATGATACCAAAGGTTGTGCCAAGCTACTCTGATGAAGACAGGAAGAGAGTAGAGTTTGATATAAAAGCCAAGACAGCCCTTTAAACTGCTCTTCCAAACTCTGTATACAAAGGTTTCAAGAAATGCAAAACAGCTAAGCAGTTGTGGGATGCATTGAAACTGATGTATGAGGGTTCCTCTGAAGCTAAGGGGAACAAGAAGGATCTCTTGAAGCAGCAGTTTGAAAACTTCACCTTCAAAACAGGTGAAACCATGACTCAACAATACTTTAGGTATGTTGAGATTGTGGATACCCTTATGGATGGAGGAGTTCCTCTTGTGAACAGGGAAATTGTAAGGAAGTTCATGTCCTCACCTTCTAGGCAGTGGACACACTACTGTGTGGTGATCAAGAGGACTAAGAATCTCAAAACTCTTACTCTAACAGAGTTATATGGGATTCTTAGTGGCTACCAGATGGAGATGAACATGCAACGTTCATCTGGCAACTCCAACAATCAAATGGGTTCAACCCTACATGTGGTTGAAAGGGATAGCATAGAACCCTAACATCATCTCATATGCTAACCCTAACAACTCACCTAAGGGCCCTTTTATCACCTTCCCAGAGACACCAAGGGAGAACTACACTCAAGGAAGCCCATTCCAAGAGACAATTTCTTCTCAAGCCATTGTGTCTTCTGATGAAAGTTGTGGCAACTTTCTGTACACCCTTGAAGACCTGGACTGTATCCATCAGGATGATCTGGAGTACATGGAGATAGTCCAGCAGATGGCTCTTCTCACTCATAGAGCCAAGAAGTTCTACAAGCGGACTGGAAGGAAGTTTCCAAGCAATGCAACCAGTGGAAAGTTTGGCCTGGACAAAGGCTAAGTCAAGTGTTACAACTATAACTTGATGGACCACTTTGCCAGGGAGTGTAAGGCACCTAGAACAAATAGTGACCAAACACAGTCCAGACCCAACTACACTAACAAAGTCCCCAGAATGAGAAGCCAAAGCAGCAGGCTGCTATTGCTGTTGAAGATGGAGGCTTTGACTAGAGCTTTCAGGTGGAAGATGCTTCTCCAAACCAAGCACTGATGGTAGATCATGATGAAGCCAAGGTATTGGAACATCTCTGTACCCCTGAATGCATTGCTAAAGTTAATAGATACAGGTCCTATAACTTGGAGATGAGATCTGATCTTGAGTCCTTAACATTTTAAAGGCTGCTTTTAGAAAGACTGAAAATGATTATAAACTGAAGATTGAGGACTTAGAGAAAACAATTTCAGTTCTAAAACATGAGCATACAGATTTTAGGACTCAAATCAAGGATCTCATAACCAAGCTGACTGAGTGCCAGGCTGAGCTTGTGATCAGCAAAGCCAGGGCAGACAAGTGTGTTCTTGAAGAAGAGACCTTCAAGAACATGATATCCTCATCCCTGCACAATAAAGTGAGTTATCAAACCAAGCAGGGACTAGGATCAAATGAGGTAGCTCCTCCACACACAATCTTGTATGTAAGATCACCTAGGTGTGAAACTAGTGAAGATGAGCTTCCTCTCATAGATCCTTTGAGTGAAGAGGATGAAGAAGTGATAGTGAAGAATTCCTCTGAGAATAGTGAAGAGGAGGATTCTAAGAAGGGCCACTATCCTTCTGAGGAGAAAAAGAAGACTGTGATGACCAAGTCAATGAGGAAGAACTTGATCAGAAAGAGCAAAAGAAAAGCTAGGAAGGCTCAAGAGATCAAGGCTACTTTTGGCTCCAAGCAGAAACAAGTTTTTATCTCGATAGGGTTTGAAGTAGTAAAGACTGAAAACATCAACCTCAAGTTTCTGCTAAGAGTTCTAGTTCATGTTCAAATCATCTCAGTACCCTGAAGAAGATTGATCTGCTGTGTACCACTACTACACAGCCTGGACCATCAAACTCCAAAAACAGTCCTCAGCCCAAAAGGACTGTCTCAGCATCTTCAAAGATGAGGGTGGAGAAAGGATGTGACCAAAGTTAGTCTTTTTTGAAGGCTCTTGGGAAGAAGAAAAGGAGTGTGTTATGTGTGAGAGTACCGCTCATCTTGCTAAGGATTGTCCATACAATCCTAGGGGTACTTTTCACATGATCAAACCAAAGACTTCCAAGAGTTCTAAGAAGATTCAAGCTTCGGAAGGAAAATCTATTTCCTTCGGAAGCTCCAAAACCAAGAAGACGGCAAGTGGAAAATTGCCTTCGGAAGAAAAGTTGGTCTCGGAAGGAAGGATTACTTTTGAAGCACTGAAGTCTGCTGCAGTGTTTGCCGAATCTTCCGAAGGTTCGGTCATCAAAACTTCCGAAGTATCAAAAGCTTCCGAAGTGTTGAAGGTCGAGTCCAAGCTTCCAAAGGTGGTGTGGAAGTCTAAGAAAGACCAATGATTGAGAATTTTCCATCAACAACAGCTCAAGATCCTCCTAGCACAACAATAGGATCTATTACTGTTGCATTACCTTCTGTTTCTCTTAATGGGCCCAAGACAAGTAAGGCTTGGGTTTCCAAATGTAACTAATCATTTTCTTTGTGCAGGGAAAGCTCAAGACAAATAAAAATGTCTAGACCATTGACAGTAGCTGTTCCAGGCATATGACAGGCAATAGGTCACTACTCTAGAACTTGAAAGGATTGATGGAGGGCCAGTTGCCTTTGGAGGAGATGAAGGTGGTTACATTTCTGGAAGGGAAGGTCACAAATGGTAAGCTTAGCATTGAAAAGATAACTTTGTCAAGGAGCTTGGGTACAATCTTCTGAGTGTATCCCAATTTTGTGATCAGAGTCATAACATGCTCTTTACTGAGCATGAGTGCATTGATCTCAAGCCCTGGGTGGTCATTCCTCATGAGCATATTCTGCTTAGAGCCCCTAGGAAAGGAAACATGTACAAGATGCATCTGCAACAAACATCTCCCTTTGGAGAAGTTTCGTGCTTTCTGTCTAAAGTAAATAGTGATGCGTCTTTCCTATGGCATAAAAGAATATGCCATGTAAACTTTAAAAACATGAATAAACTGATGAAGAATGATTTGGTCACGGGAATGCCAAAGAAAGAGTTTACAGGTGATGACCATTGTGTTGCATGCCTGAAAAGGAAGCAACATAAGGTATCTCACAAGCCTAAGGAAAGAAACTCTATCACTACACCCCTACACTTGTTACATATCGATCTCTTTGGCCCCACTAGTGTAATGAGTCTAGGAAGGACCTCTTAATGCTTAGTGATCACAGATGACTTTACAAGATTCACTTGGATCTTTTTCCTTAGAACTAAGGATGAGACTCCTAGATTTTGAAGAGTTTCATCTTAAAGATTGAGAATCAATCTGATCCCAAGGTCAAAATCATAAGATGTGTGATTAGGGAACTAAATTCAAGAACCAAATCCTTGATGTGTTTTGTGATTAAAAGGGTATTACAAGACAATACAGTGCTCCCAGGAATCCTCAGTAAAATGATGTTGCTGAGAGGAGAAACATGACACTGATTGAAGCTGCAAGAACCATACTATTTGACTCTAAGCTGCCCATCACCTTCTGGGCAGAGGCAGTCAACATTGCCCGCTATGTGTAGAATAGAGTTTTAGTAGTTAAGACTCATGGCAAGACTCCTTATGAACTTTGGCATAAGAGGAAACCTTTCATTGGTTTTCTCAGGTCATTTGGTTGTCCTTGCACCATCTTGAATACCAAGGATCAAATTACCAAATTTGCTGAGAAATCAGATGATGGACACTTCATTGGATACTCTTCCCAAGCTAAAGCTTACAGAGTATACAATCTCAGAACTAGAATTGTTGAGGAGTCAGCCAATGTGACTTTCAATGAAAACACACCCTGTGTGGCTGGTTCTGGTCCTGATTGGCTCTTTGATCTTGATCTAGTTGCCAATTGTTTTAACAAATCTTGTGAGACTATTTCAGGATCTGTAGAAAATTTAAATACAGATGATCCTGGTCCAAGATTTGAGCTTAGAAGACCTTCAAGTAACACATCTTCAGCTCCAGTTGGGACTACTTCTACAAATGAGGTTTCTATCAGCACCATATAACAAACTCAGTTGTTACATCTAGTATGCCTTCAAATTCTAGCTCAGAGGCTTATAACCAGATAAAGATGCTTCAATTTCAGAAGACAATGATGGCAGTGGCGACAGTGATCAAAACTTTCTTGATGCTATAACCACTCCATAGATGACTACATCAATGATGTCACATACTCCTTGGATCAAGTCACTCTTGATAAGTGTGCTGATGTGGTGGGAGAAACATCTATTCTAGATCTAAATTTCTCTGATTTAGATCTTTCTCAGTAACTTGCTGTGATCCCTCAGCTAAGGATCCATAAGTCTCACCCCACCACAAACATCATTGGAGATGTTGTCACAGGGATACGAACAAGAGGACAAACCCATGAAGCAAATGTTTGTCTTCACTCTTGTTTCTTATCCTAGATAGAGCCAAAGAAAGTTGATGAGGCTCTGAAGGATGGAAGTTGGGTTGAAGCTATGCAAGAAGAGCTGCTTCAATTCAAAAGACAGAAAGTTTGGAACCTTTGCCCTCTTTCTCATAGGAAGACTACCATTGGAACCAAATGGGTATTTAGGAACAAGAAAGATGATAGAGGATTCATCATCAAGAACAAAACTAGACTAGTTGTTCAAGGATATACACAAGAAGAAGTAGTTGACTACACAGATGTCTTTGCTCTTGTAGCAAGACTGGAAGCTGTTAGGATATTCCTGGCATGTACTGCATCCAAGAACTTCAAGGTCTTTCAACTTGATGTGAAGTGTTCTTTTCTCTATGGAGTAATTGATGAAGAGGTGTATGTCAAACAACCACCTAGTTTTATAGATCCTGATCATCCTGATTATGTCTGCAAGCTTGACAAAGCTCTTTATGGGCTGCATCAAGCACCCCGGAAGTGGTATGAGACATTATCTCAGTATCTTTGCAAGCATGGATACAGGAGAGGTACTATAGATGGAACTCTCTTCATCAAATGATAGGGAAATGACATATTGCTAGTTCAAGTATATACGGATGACATCATCTTTGGTTCAACTAATCCAAAGCTCTGCAAAGAATTTGAGAAGCTGATGAAGGATAGATTTGAAATGAGTGCCATGGGGGAACTCAATTTCTTTCTAGGAATTCAAATGAAGCAAGTTGAAGATGGCATCTTCATTAGTCAGTTGAAGTATGTTCAAGACGTACTCAAGAGGTTCAACATGACTAATTGTAAGATTGCTAAGACACCCATAGCTAGAAACCACTCCCTTGGACCTGATCTTGAGGGGGAATGTGTAGATGAACACTTATATAGTGCTATGATTAGGTATCTTATGTATCTTACTGCTAGCAGGCCTGATATTATGTTTGCCACTTGCATCTGTGCAAGATATCAAGCCAACCCTAAGAAGTCTCATCTAATCATTGTCAAAAGGATTCTAAGATACCTTAAGGGTGCTTCAACACTTGGTTTATGGTATCCGAAGAATCCTGACTTCAATCTATATGCTTATACAGATAGTGATTATGGTGGTTGCAACATGACTGCAAAGTCTACATCTAGGGATGTCAGTTTCTTGGTGGAAGGGTTGTCTCATGGCAATGCAAGAAACAATCCTGTGTCTTTGCATCAACTGCTGAAGCTGAGTACATTGTTGCTGCAAGCTGCTGTGCTCAAGTGCTTTGGATTCAGAATCAGATGCCGGACTATGGGTTTAACTTCAAGGAGACTCCCATTCACATAGACAACAATAGTGCTATCTCAATCACAGAGAATCCTATGCAGCACTCAAGGACCAACAAGTCAACATCAGGTGTCATTTAATAAGAGATAATTATGAAAACGGATTAATTAAACTAGTCAAAGTTCACATAGATGAACAATATGCTGATCTGTTTACAAAGGCTTTTGATGAACAGAGATTTAAATATCTTGTATCAATATTGGGATGATCAACTTTGAGTAGCTTTTTCTTAAAACTAATTCTTATTATTTCTTAAAATTGTGTGCCCTAAGTTGCCTAGTTCATCACTTTCATAAGCTTTTGTTTTCTTTGGATGAAAAAATTTTTGAAGACTTTCCTTAGAATTATGAAAATCTTGATCTTTCGGAAGTTATGTTTTTAACTTCGGAAGAAATTTATGCTTTTAAAACAACTAACTGCCCAAGTATTTTACCTTCGGAAGAAATCTCTAAAATATCTTCCGAAGCTTAAAATTCTCTTTGGCACTTATATGTTTTCAAGGACCTTTTTCTTCCGAAGCAAATTAACTCTCGGAAGTTTTGTTCTTGAACAAAACTCTCAAGTCTTGATTTTCTTCCAAAGTCAAAATTTTCACAACTCTTAGAAAATCTTCCGAAGTCATTTTAGCTTCGAAAGCTTTTTCATTAAAACTTCCGAGGATATTTTACCTTCGGAAGCTTTTTGACTTCCAAGAAAACTACTTTTTGAGCAAAAGTAAACTACTATTTTAGAGGTGGGACTGAATTAAAACTTTCAAAGATAATTTATCCTCTTTCATTAAACTTTATCTGAAATCATTTTCACATATAAACCCAATGGTTTCCCCCTCTTTCTATCATCTTCTTCTTCTTCCAAACCTAAAACCCCAAAATTTCTCTCTGAAATTATTTCTTTCATCTTTCTTCATCCTTAAGCTTCTCAAAATTGCCAACCCTCTTCACAGAAATAACCCGAACTTTACCATGCAATTACACAGGCAACATAATCAGGTTGCTCTGTTAAGCTCTGAGAAAGATCCTCATTTCTCAGAGGTTTGCCGTTTCTTAGCTTTATCAAACTACTTCACCTCCCTAACCATTGATCCTCCACTCTATGAGGATCATCTGCTAGAATTCTAGAAGACCTGCTAAGAGGTCGTAATGGATAGGGAGAAGGCACTGTCTGCCATAGTGCAGGGGAGAACAATCTTCATCACTATGGCCATCATCAACATGCATCTTCAGCTGAATGATGAAAAAGGTGAGGTGTTCTTCCCAAAAGAAGCTGTAAATCATTCTTTTGAGCAGATGGGTTATGAGGGAGACTACTCTATCAAGACCTTGAGGAAAGGGAAGGTCTCATCCTAGTGGAAATTTTTGCTCTATGTGGTTATCCACAGCCTATCCAATAAGCACGATGGATGGGACCAAATTCCTGAGGATCTTTCTTTCATTGTCCATGGAATGATTTAGGGGCTCAAGTTCAGGTATTCTCAGTTTGTTTATACTAATTTGCTTGCAAACTTGGACTCTTTAGAATATTACATGTTCCCTAGATATGTCTAGTACATTCTTAACTGTGAAATGGGCTCACAATTAAAGGGAACAGGTAACATTCTTAAACTGGGACAGATGAAGCCCGACATCTTTAAAATACTAAGAAAGGCCACTGTTGGGTTCTCTGGGGTAGAAACAACCCTGGTCCCAAAAATGTTAGAGCTCATTGCTCAAGGTGACAACCTAGCAGCACCAGTTAGTGTTGAACCCACACCTTCTACATCCCAACCACCTAAACAGCCACAAATCACCCTCACCTACCAAATAAAATCCAAACGAACCCATACTCAGGCTATTCAGTCTGTGCAGGTCCCTATACACTCACCCATACAGGAAGAAGTGGACACTGGAGCTCCCACTTCTCCTGAGTAGCAGACCACTCCCATCTCTTAAGGATCAGCGCTGAGGTTCCTCATGCTCACCCTGATGAGCTCATAAGCCAAACTGCCTTAAGCTATCACTCTGAGTCTCAACACTCAAGTGATCAACCTTCAGGGAACAGTTACCATCTCTAGCCTTTAGATCTCAACCAACCAATCTCCAACCTTGACTTCTACACTAATGAAGATCTAGGTTTCAGTGAGTACCATGATTCTCTCTTCTTTTCCCCTACTCAAAGAGAGATGAGTGCTTTTGAGGTTCCTAGTTCTAGCTCACATCAATCACCTACTACTGAGATAGACACTCCTGAACCTGTTCAGGTGTCCATATGGAAAAGGCTCTCACTTTTGAAAGTGATTACATCATTAAGACCTCAACCATGGCAACTCAGCCCACTGACATATCAATTGAGATTGCCAGTGAGAAGAGAAAATCTAACAGCCAAGAACCTGAAGTTGGTGGTGAGAGTGAGGACTTTGGTCCAATCATCTCATCCCCCACTGATTCTTCTGATGAAGATGAAGGGAATTTAAGACTAAAGGTGCAAAAACTGTCTCAAACATGCACCTATTTGTTCTCCAAGGTTAGTCGCCTTGAATCTCAAGTGACTACCTTGCAGAACAGGGTCAATGATCAACAACTTGAGATTTCATATCTTAAGGAAAAACTAGTTGGGAGACCTTTAAGAATAGTTCAACCAGGATCACAAGAACCTGTGGATGTGATTGACCTAACTCCTGGCTCACCTATGCAAGTGGGTGATGCTACCAAAAATGGGGAGAAAGTCATTACAATTACAGAACCTAGGACTTCTTCAGAGAGAATCGACACTGACGACTCACCATGCTCACTTGCAACTGTGCATTCTCAGCAACCTCCTCAAATTCACATTAATATGGACTACTTAGACCCCTTCATACAGAGTTTTTTTGAGGAAGGGATACCAAGGGCTATGTCATCTCCACCATATTCCAATCACATCATTGGGTGGAGGTATGACATCAACAGGAGAGCCCTAATTATCAGTAGAGTTCAAGGGCAACAAGAGATCTTCAACTTTCAGACCTTGAACTTCTATGAAGGTCTGGATTTCGTCAACATGCCACTTATCAATCCAAGCAAATCTAGACAAGCTGACAAGTTGGCCCAAAGAATCCAAGACCGGATCACTGCAGAGATTAGCCTTAGAAGAAGACTATGGCAATCAGGCAATGTCATCGGTCAATTGGATATTGAGGCAGACCCTAAGATTAGCTTCATAGGGGAAACCTTGACTGAAGGCCCAGTGATAGAACCTGAGAGCCCTGTCTTATCACCAACAACTGCTGCAGAGATCAATTCCCTTTTTGAGACACCTACTGGTGAACATGCTTCTCAACCTCTCTCTGGCCAGAGCTTGGAAGCTACATCAAGCAATGAAGGCCAAAGCACTCTCCACCCTGAGCCACAAAGGTCTATGAGTGACAAAGGGAAAAGAAAATTGACTTCTAAGGAGATTGAGGAGGAGAAAAGAGAGAGGCAAAGGAAGCTGAGGGGAGAAAGTTCCTCTTTTGAGTCTACAAGACTCATGGAGTCTGCTATCAGGGCTGCCCCCAGACCAGATACTCAGAATGATGAGTTAAGGGTAGTCAGGATAAACTACCTGTAGACAAGGAACTATGACATAGATAATGTCATCTCTCTCCCCTTGGAGGAACTAAATGAACTAGTTGACCTGGAAAGGTCAAGGGAGAAGAAAAGAGGCAGAAGATGTAGAGCTATTGGTACAAATAAAAGAAGATATAAGAAAGAAAAGATTGTACAAGCATGTGCCTACTCTCTTCCCAGTTCAAGAAAGCCCTGCATATAAGGATGTGGTTCAACAAGAACCTCAGGTAGATAAAGAAGAAGAAAGGATCAAGATGATCAACTACCTAAGTACCACATGCCTCTAACAGGCAGAAGCACTTCTTCCCTTATCCTTTGACTATATTGAGTTTGAGTATCTTAAACAACTAGAAATTAAGATAGTCAAGGAAAGAAAGACAACCAAAAGAAAGCTAGGGAAGAAGCTGCTAACTCAAGAGCCATCATCCAGAAAAGCATGAAGAAATCTGCTGACAGGTAGAGGATGATGAGCTTCTTGAAGCTGTATGGATTCTATGGAAGGAGACATGGCCCCATGTCTCTTTCCACTATGGATAAGCATATAAGGGACTATTGACAGGAGATCCTTCTATGCTTTCACCGATAATCACATCCACTACATACAGGTGATCAAGCAGAAGATAAAAAGTGGAGAGTTGGTTGACTTACATTCCCCTCCAAGTCAAGCTCCACCTGAAGTGGAGGTTAAGGTTGAACATCCAGAGACATCACAACCTGGACCTCCTGCTGAATCTCAGCAAGCTTTATTTTTTGAGCCACAACAGGGTCACACTCACTCTCAATGTGAACCTGTGAGAGTGGAAGACCCAACTGAGAAAGACAATGAAGATAATCAGGTGTTGTAGGCCAGTCTTCTCAGTTAAAATTTGTAAAGAGAAAGAAAAGGATGGATTTTAAACCAAATCCAAAGAAGAAGAAGAAGACTGTATCCTTTCCTGAACCTCAGGATGAGTCAGAACATCCTGAGGATGTGCAGCCAGAGGATGCTCCATTATCTCCCATTCCAATAGCTCCTCTAGCATCAGAAAGACCCATCCTATCCTGGACATACACTACAAATCCAGAAAGGTGGCATGTTATTAGAGATCATGGCATTGAGAATGTCTACACTTGGCAAGACATGTTTGATAGTCTGAAGGATCCTGATCATCTCATGAAGAAAGAGCTGGTTATATCCTAATGAGGACTGTTGATATCTGAAGTCTTCAAGAGTTTTGGTAGCATCAGCCTAGGGGGAGTTTGTAGAGAATATGTATAGAGGCTGAAGCAACCAAAGTCTTTCTGCATGCTTGCTGCACAAATACTGAAGAAGAATGCTTTGGGAGTTTCACACATGCAATAGAAACATTCTAAGTGTAAAATCTTCCGAAGCCAAGACCAATATCTTCCAAAGCCAAAGATGAATTCTTCCAAAGCTTCAAAGACAAAGTCTTCCGAAGCTTCAAAGATAAAGTCTTCCGAAGCTTCAAAGATAAAATCTTCCGAAGCTTCAAAGATAAAGTCTTCCAAAGCTTAACACTTGAAGACAGATTTCTTCCGCAGACTTTTAACAACATGCTTTATCTGATGTACTTTTCTATAAAGCTGGACCCCTTTCTGCTGCAACTCTGTAAAGTCACCAACTTACATGAGTTGGTGATCGTATTCATAGACGATATACTTATCTACTCCCGATCGAAAGAGGATCACGAAGAACACCTTCGGGCAATTCTGGAACTGTTACGTGAAGAGAAACTTTTCACCAATTCTCAAAGTGTGAATTTTGGTTGCGGGAAGTGAAGTTTTTGGGTCATGTGGTTAACGAGGATGGGATTCATGTAGATCATGGCAAGATCGAAGCGGTGAAGAAATGGGATGCACCCCAGACACCATCAGAAATACGACAATTCTTAGGATTGGCCGGTACTATCGTCGCTTCATCACGAATTTTTCAAAGATCACTCAACCATTAATGCTGCTGACGCATAAAGACAAGAAGTTTGATTGGGGACAGGCACAAGAACAAGCGTTCCAGACGTTGAAAGGGAAATTGTGCAATGCACCAATATTGTCCCTCCCAGACGGAACTGACAATTTTGTGGTATACTGCGATGCTTAACATCAAGGATTGGGATGTGTACTAATGTAGAAGGATAAGGTGATTGCCTACGCTTCACGACAACTTAAGGTGCACGAAAAGAACTATACAACCCATGATTTGGAATTGGGCACTGTAGTATGTGCACTTAAGATATGGAGGCATTACCTGTATGGAACCAAATGCATCATCTACACTGATCATAAGAGCCTGCAACATATCTTGGATCAGAAAGAACTTAATATGCATCAACGACGTTCGGTATAGCTTTTGAGTGACTATGATTGTGAAATCCGGTATCATCCGGGGAAAGCTAACGTGGTCGCTGATGCTTTAAGCCGTAAAGAACGCGCGAAACCACTACAAGCTCGAGCGTTGGGATTGACTATCCAAACGAATTTAAAAGCTCAGATCCAAATTGCACAAAGCGAGGCGTTGAAGGAAGAAAACCTTGCGGGAGAAGAATTCCGAGGGATGGATAAACAAATGATTTGCAAGGATGATGGTGTACAGTACTTCATAAATCGTATATGGGTACCCAGATAAGGAGGTGTACGTACCTTGGTCATTGATGAAGCACACAAGACGCGATATTCTATTCATCCTGGGGCAGACAAGATGTACCACGGTCTCAAGGATCTGTACTGGTGGTCAGGCATGAAAAAAGACATCGCTATGTACGTAAGCAAATGCTTGACATGCTCGAAAGTTAAAGCTGAACGTCAGAAACCATGGGGATTATTGCAGCAACCTGAAATCCCCGAGTGGAAATAGGAGAACATAGCTATGGATTTTATTACCAAACTCCCTAGAACGAGCAGTAGGCATGACTCGATATGGGTCGTGGTGGATCAAATGATGAAGTCAGCTCATTTCTTGCCTATCCGAGAAGACTACAAAATGGATAAATTGGCAAGATTGTACACAAAAGAGGTCATGACAAGACACAGAGTACCGGTGTCGATCATATCTGACCGTGACAGCCGATTTACTTCACAATTTTGGCAGACACTGCAGAAAGCGATGGGCACTTAATTAGATATGAGCACAGCCTATCACCCACAGACAGACGGCCAAAGTGAACGAACTATACAAATGCTAGAAGACATGCTGAGGGCATGTGTAATCAAGTTTGGTGGTAGTTGGGACACTCATTTACCGTTGATTGACTTCTCTTACAACAACAACTTCCATACAAGCATTGGATGTGCTCCATTGAAGCATTGTATGGAAGAAAATGTAGATCTCCCGTATGTTGGGCCGAGATTGGTGAAAGTCAATTAACAGGCCCAGAGATCATTCAAGAAACAACCGACAAGATTTTCCAAATCAAAGATAGACTAAAAGCTGCTAGAGATCGCCAAAAGAGCTATGCCGACAACCGTCGGAAGCCTCTAGAATTCAACGTTGGGGATCAAGTTTTACTCAAGGTCTCTCCTTGGAAAGGAATTTTTCGGTTTGGAAAGAAAGGGAAGTTAGCCCCAAGATACGTAGGACCATTCGAGATTACAGAAAGAACCGGTCCAGTGGCTTACCGATTAAGGTTACCACAAGAACTCAGCGGCGTACATGATACTTTCCATGTGTCGAACCTCAAGAAGTGTTTGACTAAAAAATCACTTCACGTACCAATTGAGGACATCAATATTGACAAAAAGCTTTATTTTGTTGAGGAACCCATTGAGATCATGGATTGAAAGGTCAAATAATTGAAGCGCAGTAGAATACCAATTGTTCGCGTGAGATGGAATTCAAAACGAGGGCCAGAGTCTACATGGGAACAGGAAGATCATATGAAACTTAGATATCCACATCTATTCGAGGATTACACTCTCGGACCTAACTCCAGCTGAATTTCGGGACGAAATTCTCTCAACTAGGGGATACTGTGACATCCATCACCACAAGGTCCGTCAATTAACATGAATATCCGTTAACTTTTCTTTGATCTTTCATTCCTCATCTTTATTAACTCCTTGTGTGGATATCCTACTTGCTTTATTATCTTTGTGCTTGTGTTTCATTCGTGAACGGGTGCTATGCTTAAAACTTTTACAAATTTCATCGTTATTGTCACTAAATATATCATTTTTTATATAAAATCATTGTCATTAATAAAATTATTTTTATATTCCAATTATCATTAAATCCATTTTTAACATTAATATAACAAACACCTTTAAAGTCATTTTCAACCGAAACAAACTTTGGGAACTCGGGGGCTAAGTGCAGGGACTAAATTTGACATTTTGCAAACTTGGGATGGGTATAAAAACCCCCATTTCCTAGCCATTCTTCTTCACCTTCTTCACTTCTTCTTCATTCTTCTTCTTCACTTTACATCTTCTTCTTTGCACCAAAACCGCCCCGTTTCCTCTCATTTTCGTTGTCTAGACTTCATCTACAACCTAGTCTACTCCATCCTTGCAAGTAGACGACCTTGGTTGTCCCATTCTTGCTCGTTTTACTACTGTCCATTTCTACGGTTCCGGGTGTTCGGGTCAATCCGAACACAAGAGGTCATGTGGGTGTGTGCGATGTCTTTTTGCGTGTGCTTCTTGTTTGTGTATGTTAGTAGTGTGTTTCTGGAAGTCCTTGTAGTGTAAAACTTATGCTCGGAGCAGCCGAAGGCTGCTTTGCACTTCAGCAGTCGCGAACCTGCAGTTCAGGCAACTGGGTCTGTCATGCGACTGAGCCGTGCGACTGGGTGAGTCGTGCGACTGAGTCATGCGACTGTGTCATCCGGGTGACTGAGTTGTGTGACTGGGAATGTCATGCGACTGAGTCGTGTGATCAAATGAATGTGTGCGATTGAGTCAATGCGGATGAATGTTGTGTGTGATTGAGTCATGCGACCGAATGAATGTATGCGATTGTGCGTGTATCGCACGACTGAAGGCCAATCGTACGAATGAAGGTTCAGTCGTACGAATGAAGCTAATTCATATGAATGAAGGTTGATTCGTGCGTATGGAGGTTAAGTCGTGCGATTGGGTGTTGTGTGGTACGACTGAATGCCAGTCGTACGAATGAAGGTTCAATGGTACGAATGAAGCTGATTCGTACGATTGAAGGTTGATTCGTACGAATGGAGTGTTGAGTCGAGTGTCTGGTCCTGTTGTGTGACTGATGATGTTGTGTGTGTGAATTTCCTTCTTGAATGTCATGTGATGATAAGGTAACATTAATACAAATGCCATTCCTCGACCACAAAGATTAAAGTCAATGCTATCAAGGCCACAACTACTATTAAAAATCAAATTAACCTAACATTTTACAAATTATCAATAATCATTTATGATTACTAATATTTAACAAGTACTTTCTCTATAACCATGAATCTTTTACACAATATCATCGGCAATGGCGACTACCTCTAGGACTTGGATCTACATAAGATCTAATACGTGTGTCAGTTTGTGTGTGTTACCCACGACCGAACCGATACAACCGGGACCGACTGAACGTTACTATTTGCTACATACATATCATTAATGCTTAACAATAACTGTCAATAGGTGTTTGACCATTCATTGCATACTACATTTGGGGAACTTTGAATCATTCATACTTACCACTTAACAAGTGAGTTTCGTGGCCCCTTTTTATGCTTATACACTTTTCAATCATTTACAAACATGGGGGAAAAGTATGCTCACCCGTTTTCTATGCTGTACAACTTACATAGAATTTACATACTTGGAATCAACGTGCTACTGTTTTGTGAGTACTTATCTGATACATGCTTGAGTTTGTTGTGTGGTTCTTTCTTACAACCATTTAATTCCAGTGTGGAACCGACGGATAGGTATTGGTAGTACTACTAGGTTGACACCCCCTCCCTCATTTGTTGGTATACTAGTTAGTACCAACAGTCGCCAGGAACGGGCCTTGGGTGAATATATTCCGACAAGATTCTTTGTGTACGTCGTTAGGTTTGGTTGTAAAGCTCATGACATGTGATTTTGCTTACTTATAAATGTATTCATAGTATTCCGCAACAACATTTTTACAACATCAATTACTTATTTACATTTAAAGTCGCGAGCTCACCAATAATTTTGTTGACCATTTTGAGCATATCTTTTCAGGTGATCATATAATGTTATCATCTTTGTTTATGAGAATCATTAACATGTTTATGCTTATGGCTATGTTGTCATGAATATTGACTAAACACGACACAAGTCCCCTTGTTGTCGGGTTTCGTCATGACACGCTTGTCATCATTTATTATATTGCATCTCTATCGTTTACCATGTGTTATGACGATCCCGTCTCGTTACATCCCCGTGTTTCCGCTCTTAGCGGGGGTGTGACAATTTAATTCTTTCTTTTTATAAGTCATATATTATAAAATATGTTTAATCTAAAAAGTATAAGAAGGATTGTGAGCTTGACATGTGTCCTTCTATTATTTTAAAGAAAAAAAACATTTTGGTTGTTCAGTCGAGTACGTCATCTCATTGTGTTTGATACGTTCATTGTGTCAAATAACAGTTTATTGTGTTATATAGTTTACATAATTTGTTATATGTATGCATCATTGTGTTTTATAATTTAGATCATTTTGTGTTATTTTTATTATTGTCCTTATAGATTATATAAATTTGTTATCTATCATTATGTTTTTCAATTAAAAGTACTTAATAATATACTTTCGCGAATGTATTTTTCAAGACTCGTAATATTAAAGATAACAGGATGTGTTATTTTCGTTAAAAATTTTATTAGATTATGTAAACAACTTGTTACTATCATTATGTTTTACAATTATTAGTACATATTGATATTATTTCACCAATGTATTATTTAAAATTCTAAATGTTCGAAATAACATGATTATGATAAAAAAAACACAATGAGACATTGTGTATTTGTCATTGTTTTTAATCTATTAGATTAATTATTTATTAATTTATTATAGTGTTTCACATATTAGAGATACACAACAATATTATTTAACTATTATATTTTTTTTAAATCATGATTTTTTAATAAACACAATAGTATTCATAAAAGCACAATAACAAATAAAAAACACAATAAACTGCACTAAATATGCAATAACGAGATATGAGCTTAAAATATAAAAAAATAATTTTAAATAATAATATTGTACTCATTTTGAAATAAAAAATTGTTTTTATAGTGTAATTTGATTGAAAAATAATTTAGTGCATAAAATTTGTGATGTTTAAAATAACGGAAAAACTTACAAAACATAAACAAAAATAGTTATTTCTAAAATACACCTTTACAAATTTATATTTACAATTTTATATTTAACATAATTAAATAAATTGATGGATAAAATCACTCTTATATTTTTACAGTTTTAAAATTCTATGTATTTAATCATTTCCCGTTAATATATACATAGTTATTTTAGGTTAAGTTGTATATAGGAAATTTCCCTTCTTCAGTTTCTCTCTTTAGTTAACATCTTTCCTTTTCTTATAACTAGAGTTTGAACCCGACGCGCGTTGCGCGTCAAAGACATAGTATACCGAGTCTTAGACAAGTGTTAACATAACGTTTGCATCATCATAGTAGCAACATAACAGTTTTGCCAAACAACACCACATTATGTATTGTATCTAGTATAGGCAGCTTAGAACCATGTACGGTTGCTGCTGCACACCATAGCCACAAAACAAACAGAACGAAAGGGCCTTAGACGGACAAACATCCATCATCATCATACCAATAAGCAACAATCTAACCCAACAGGAATAGATCGTCAACAAACTAACAAAGTCTTATCAGACTATAAGATGTAAACCAATAGTCCCGGAAGAGATAAAGTCCAACATCAAAAGGATCTCAGATGAACACGTGTTCATCATCATCGACTTCAGCAACTAATAATAACAATGTCTCAGCAGATGAAATCGTTACAGCAATGATTTAATTAGTTTATCATTTAACAGTATGTCGTAAAACGCGTGTAAAACGACGTCTCAAAAATAATAAAGCAAAGACCAAAACATCATCAACAATCACAATCCAAATACCAACTCTTACAAGATCTGAAAACCCCCAATATCTCACGAAAAAGGGCCAAAACGTCATCAATAACCATAATCCAAACACCAACTCGAAGAACACCAGAGAACCCCAATATCACACAGAAAAGTCTGAAACATCATCTGCAATAACAATCCAAACACCAAGTCAAACCGGATTCAAAAACCCCAATATCACACTAAAATAGAAGTATAACCCAAAACAAAGTAAGGTGCTAGACATGCAACCATTGAGAACGTAATCGGTAAGAGGGGAAACAGGGAAGCCGAGATTTAAGTCACAAATCGAGCCTTCAAACAACCGGCGAAGCGCCAATCGAGGGGCGAAACAGAGCTCTGTCGGCTGTTCAACTCCACCCTCTCACCGCGACACTCAATAAACGATTGTCTCATCCACCACCATGCCAGGACAGGTCGGTATAACCGAAGAGATTCTTGAATCGACGCCACCGGTAGACGAAGGTCCTAGGATGCGTTTTGGCCATCGCTACGCAGAGAGCGGCCATAGAAGGCAGCGAAAAGCGGTGATCGGAGACGGTCCGGTCACTACTAAACACCAAGAAATGGATAATTACTATTCATGAACGTTCCTTTTTTTCATATTATGTAATAATTTTAGTTTCAGTTAAGTTAACATCTTTTTGGCATAATTTTTCCCTAGTACACGTGTATGATGTATACCATGCAAATACTTTATAAAATTAATTGAATGCAAAGAAAGACTTGGCGTTGAAGATAACCGTTGCATGTAGTAAATGTATTGGATAACATTCAAAGTATACACACAAACCATCAGAAACATATGCCTAATCCAAAAAAACAAGTTACACACACTATCTCTACACATCCCACCGACCATTGCACCCCGTGCATCACTGCTTGTACATTCAAAATCGTACCCATAACTTTCACTACATTCTGCATCTTCCCCATTTACCCTTCCCCTGCCACCAACACCACCTTCATCATCGCCGGAATCAGAATATTCCGGCGTATCTACACCAAATCCCGGTGACTCTCTGTTCCACACCGTCTCCCAACCTTCTGATTCCCAAATTACCATCGAATTCGAAGCTAATTTACCAATCCTCTGTTTGACGTCGAATCGATGATCTTCAACAGTTGAATCTTCAGAACAACTTGAATCCGACCAATCGAACACGCATCTGGGTGACAATTTACACTTGTTGATGTTGATTTCATTGGTTTCTAGTGGTGAAACAGATGAACACGATGACAGAAACGGGTGGTGTAACAGCTGGTCGGAGCTCCACCTCTCCCTCCACTCTCGCTTCAAACACTTGTCTACAAAATCACGTAAATCCTCCGGCGCCGGCGATGGAATCTCCGGCAAGTCGCCGGAGAACCCAATTCGACGGAGAGTATCAGCACCCCTGTTTTCCCACGGTGGTTCTCCGGTGAGAATTTCAATCACCGTACACCCCAACGACCACACGTCGGACTCCGGTCCGATATACTCACCTCTCACGACCTCCGGCGCCATCCACCGCGGGGTCCCACGTATCCCCGGAAACCCACCGCCGGTCTCCACCGCGGACCCAAAGTCGGCGAGCTTCGCCGTGCCGGAGATCTCTCCGATAAGCACATTTGCGCCTTTTACGTCGCAATGAACGATGTTTCTGCTGTGAATGTAGCTCAACGCCGCCGTGATACGCAGTATGTAACTCCGGAAATTTGCAGCATCAGTACCACCGTGTTTGCCCACTCCGGCGAGAGTGCCACCGGAGATATACTCCATGTGCAAGTTTCTGTACACCGTAGAACTCTCACACGTCACATCATCTCCGAGATACTTCACAACAAACGGCGAAGATAACGATTTCAGCACTCGAATCTCGTTCTCCAAACACCGTACAGCCTCGCCGGAGTTTTCTTTCACTGATTTCACAGCAAAGACATGACCGTCGTCGGAGAATTCATCGACGGCGAGACTGACGACCCCGAATGACCCTTTTCCGATGCATTTCCGGCGGACCCAGTTGGGTTTAGCTCCATAATTATCCATTTGTGATGAGTGATTTGAGATGTTGATGGGGTTGTGGGGTGTGTTTGTGTGTGTGTGTGTATATATATAACTTATAAGGGTGAATGACGTAGGGGGTGAAGGGTGATGATATGGAGGTGGTATTATGGTGATGGGTCCAGGTGGAAGGTGGGGGTGAAGGTTACTTGGCAAAGTTGGGTTCATGTCTTGAAGATGAACAAAGAAACCTTGACAACCGCTTCTTCTTTTATAAAGTTTTTCTATATTTTTATTTGCCTACTTTGATGGGTTTTCTTTTCTTAATCTTATCAACAAACCAAACAATTCCTTCATCATAATACATATACCAAACTATATATATAATTATTTAATGAAAAAGTCACACTACTAGAAAATACCTATCATCAACGTATGTTTATGTTAACATGTTCTCTTACCGAAAGAACTTATTTGTCTGAAAAAAGATATGGTAGTGTTTATTGTGATAGATTATCGAGGGAGGTCGATGGCAGACAAAAGTATAGATGGATCATCGGTTTATAAGCATGTTAATAAGTTGATGGAGTTGATTTAACTGTTCAGACTGGACTAAATACTTATTTAGATTTATACGATTTATTATATGTTTTTAAAGGTGTTAATTGTTTAATGGTTCAAACAATGTGTGCTTGGCCTTGTTAAGGCGTGGTGCCTCTTCCATCGCCTTAACCCTCTCCAAAGACCGGTGAGACTCTTCTACCATCTTAAGCTTAACCGCTATTTCTTTCTGCTTTCCGTTTTACCTCGTCATATGCTTTCCTTAGATCAATGGGGTGTCGCTTGATGAAAATAAGCATATCTCACCCCGACGGGTATTACTTCAACAATAATTAATTATCTTTTTTTACTAGATGTAGTTATGAAAATATTTAATACACATATAATCATCTTTTCATTCACGGATATTTAAACTAAATATGGATATTTAAACTAATATAGATTTAAAAGTTAAAAGAAACACTTCGAACCCTTTTATCACTGAATGACAAGTCCTCAATGTGTAAGTCACACAATGTTGTTGAAGTAGATACCGATGAATCTGGATTGTGAAACTCAAGAATAAAAACACTATCCTCTAAAGAAAGCTTAAATGACCGTATATCCTAAAATGACCATTTGGGGTGAAATAAGTCCGCAATTACAGAATAAGGGCTTACATCATGTACATAAACTCACATCTCAACTCTAGTGTCTTGGCCCGAATCAAAAGTTAAGAAAGATTGCTAGGAAATGGCTTATTAATTTTGTTTAAGAAAGATGGAAATATAAACATTTTGTTAACTAAATCTTCTAATATCCTAGCTTAATCACTTACCAAAGCCTAAAATAATGATTGTACAACATGCATAGTGAGTGGTACATAAGAACATTAATATAAGATCAACATTGGAGGTTGAAGCGGTTGACTTTTAATTGAGTTCATGTCATTGACCTTATTCTGTGGTCACCGGTCAAGGAGTCCTCGAGAGGTGGCAGTCCAGACTCCAGAACACAAGAAGATTTGGTTAATATGGGTCCCATAGAATCTTACGTGGCAATACTTGTTTGGTACAAGTTACTTGAATGCTTTGTACGATCGGTAGACACCGACTAATGGTCAATAAGTCGTATAAGATGGAATGTTTTTAAAATCGGACCATACAATGAACTGGACGTTTGTTGGGCCGATTTAACGGGTCGGACGGTATATAATAATCGGATAAAATTATAAATATTTTTTTATAAATATATATAAAAATTACAAAAAAATAAAAATATATATAAAAAATCGGTTCAACCGGTCCAGTTCCCGGTTCAACCAGTCCGATCACTGGTTCAACACTAAAACGGTTTTAAACACCAAACCGGATCGGAGTCCGGTTTCCGGTCCAACCAGTCGGACCGGCCCGGTCCGGTTTTCAAAACCATGATAAGAGGTGAAGCTAGCCGCAAATGACTTTTTTTTCCTTTTCATATCAAAGCTCCGATTATTCGGGTCACCTTCGTATAGAGCTGTTCATGAACCAAAGGAATGTATGCTTAAACTCGATTCGTTTATAAATCAAGCCGCTCGATTGATTCAAATTCAAAAATCTTGCAGAATGTTTTAGGCTTGAACTCGGTTTTGCTTGGTTTCAAATTACAATTTAATATAAAACTCCAAATGATCATCATTTAATGATTCAATAGTTACAACTTTAACTCAACAATTAAATAAAATTACATACAAAATAAGTTTAACAAAATACACATTAAAACACAATTAAGTTTTAACTCAAAGTCAAATACATTACGATGACAGTGATTAGGAATTTAGGGGAACTAGCAAATTTAGACGGTTCATGACATCACGGACTTAGGTTATTTAGAAAATTGATAGATGACTAAAGGGACAGACCCAAGGGTAGGGGTATTAAGTAAAAATATTAATATGTTGATATCTACACATATATAAATTAAATAACTAAAAATAGTTCGAGCAAAAATAAGCAAGCACAAACTTACCTCCGATACTCGGTTTCTTTACAAATCGAACCGAGTCACTTGGCTTTTTTACAACCGAACCAAAATCAAACGAGCGAATTTCCGAGCCTTTTTCAATCGAGTTTCGAACGTCGATCAATTTGAAGAACCCCATAATGACAAACTATTCAACCTTTTGCCTAAATAACAGAGCGTGGTGACCCAGCCCATCTCGCCCAGAAGAGAACCGACTACCGCAAAAATTTCATGGCTAACCCGAAGTATATTGCGTATATGATTGTTGAACCCACAACTTCCCATTTGAAAAGCCACGTTGTTACCACTAAGCCAGAAGGCTTCCTTGTAATTAACTTAGAAATTAGAGGTGATATGATGAGCGGGTTGGATTAGGTTAGTTAGATTAGGATGAGTTTGAATCAAGATTAGTTTAGGTTGGGATGAATCATTTAAAAAAAAAATCAACATAAGTTTAAGTCAGGATGAACGATTTGTAAAAAAAATCAACATGCAAAATTAACCATATTTTAGTCGATATAATATTACAAGAAACATTAAATGAAGACGACATGAGTCGTTAGACATGATTTTAGTCATATCTTTACCACAAACAATTAAAAGAAGACATTTTTGATAGTGATTAATAAAATTACTTGGATTTTTTTGCTGTTATGAAGGTACTTGCTATGATAGTTTACGGTGGTCCTCAAGATCAAACAAATAAATATGAAAAGTTTATTACTACTCTAACTCCATATAGTTAATTATCTACCTTTTTAGGTCATGTTAACAGTCTTATTCATATGTTTGTTTTGGACCAAGTATATATTAAGTGGGCATGGTTAGTATGTAAATAATATAGTTTGATAAATGTGGTTCGTAGACCAAATATTAGGTATAAGAGTCGCGACAAGACCTTAAGGCATTAAGCATGTGGTGAAAGTTTGGGTGCATGCACACTCGGACCAATTTTATAATTGTTTTATGCTAACTACTTGTATCCACGCATCTTTTTTACATATATTTAAAATAATCTTATCTTATTTCCCTACATAACGTCATTAATCATGCACCAATTATATGTTACTTTTAGTCTTAGGTATTTGTGGTTAGCATCTGAGATTATTATAAGTCATTACGAATGTGTCAAGTCAGCACATGTATTAACAAAATGTTATTCCAATAGAAAAAAATATTTTCCCTAGAGCATACCATTCTTTAAAAACATCATTTCATTTTCAAATCATCAACATTTTTTACATTTCTTGTATCATAATCAAAATTTTATATGACTTATAAACTGTTTCGTATTTAATTTTTATTACAAAATTAGTATCGTCAAAATATTATGCAATAAAATTAAAATTTATTCAACTGATGAAAATATACTCGGTTTAATATTTTATAAACTAATAGAATTGATCTAAATGATATTATACAAAGTTGATATGTTATAAAATGTATTCACTTAAATATATCACACTAAAAGTTTAATTTAACTAGTGTATTTTCCCCCCCACGTGCCTTGCGCATGTGATGAACGAGTTAAGCTGAGATTCAAACAAACGCAAGTAATTTAGTGTTCAATAAAATTCTTCACCCATCTTCAACGTCAAAACACCAATAAAGTAGCATGTTTATTTCGAAGAGACTTCTTCAACACCAAGTAAATATTAGATCTTCTTATCAAATAGAGGCTCGGAGTTAATGTTGTGTTACGATTGCAAACCAAAAACAGTCACCAAGGCAAAGCAACAAACACCATTCTAGAAACATCATCGCTACCAAATACCAATAACACAAAAACTTGAAAATGAGTTCTAACAGTAGCCTCGTTTTCTTGATGGCATAAAAACATCTCAATTGAGTATAATGACAACATCTTTCCATAAATATTAGGCCCAAAAATAAAATAGAGTTGTAGGTATAACATCTCAGATGAACATATGCTTATAATCATCAACCAAGTGGGGCTTGCAAGGTTAATAGAAATAGATGTAGTATATCACAAATTCAAAAGATTATGAACAACACTATAAACAATAGAGAACATGTTGACATCTTCGTTTTAACTATTAACCAACATATGACCATATCAGTCAAAGGAACACCGAAAAAGAGCACATCCAACAATATCTCAGATGACAATTCGGCTCAACATCATCGACTAAAAAAAGTCTCAGATGAGGTAGGTCTTATCATCATCGATACAGTGATACAATCAGTAGATACAGACATACCTCACATGAACAACTTCTCAATACCATCGACACCAATAGTTTAATGGCAAATTAAATAAGACACAAAAATAACGACGACGGCGAGAGGCATTGCTGCTACTACCACCATGAGAAAACACGCATCTGTGTACAAACGACAGTGAAACCCGCTATCATATGGTGATACAAATGGCATCACAACCGACGAACCACCATTGAAATCGTACAGATCTAAAATTAGGAACCCTAAAGTTTCAATAACCCTAATAACAAACCAAAAAACAGATCGGAAATTAAAAACCCTAAAAATAAAAGAGGAACATTGGTCTCCTCCGTAGCTGCCAACGCAACCCATGCAAGCACGGGACCGGTGGCAACGGGCTCTCCCTTTTTCTCCGCTTTAAACACACCCTGGGGGGCAAATGCAAAACTTGAGGTCAACTTGCATATGTGGCTAGATCCACCTTGACTGAACCTCAACCTTAAAGGGAAGGGGAGTTGACAGACCCTCCACCACCACCACAACCATTACAAACTGGCTCAAGAGATACGACAGGAGGGAGGCGACTAAGGGGGTGAGCGTAATCACCACCACCACCATAGAGGCGAACCACCACTACTAACCACCAATACCAAAAAAGTTTGTTAAAAAATAAATGACAAATAGACGTAAATTAAAAACATTAAACCGAGTAGATGAAATGTAAAACATATAAACTAATAAGTAAGTCAATCTAGAGTTAACATATTGTGACTTGATGGTTAAACGGAAAAAAAGTAAGCATAAAAATGTTATGCCACACGTGTATGTTGTAGCTTGCTAACTCGTAAAATTAAGACCTAAACGTAAAATGAAAATTTATAAATTATAAAAGTATAGATATCAAAGTTGAAAGTAAAAAATCATTTGGTAAAATTGTAAAAAAAATATAAAAGTGTTAGGTTATATCAAGAGAAGTTAAAGATTTAAAAAAAATAAAATGTGGGTACAATCCACTAAAACAAATTTTACAACATATAATGCACACTAAATTTGGAAAACTCAATCTCAATATATAATAAAAGAAAGAGGTTAAGCCGCGTGGCAAGATTTTAAGCAATACATTACCACAGACACTTTTAGAGCACATGATTGTCACGTGTCATTTTATTATAAATATGGTTTTAAAAGTAATCTTCTGAATCATATTTAAACAATATTTAATGTCTAATTAAATAACATTCTAAAATTAAAATTTAAAATTTAAAGAAATTTCAAATTTCAAATTCAATTTGCAATTAATCCAAGATTTATCTAAGAATAACCAGCAACATTTAGCTAAAATTTGAAATTTAAAACTTACAATTTGAATATTCAAATGGAGTATATCTAAGTCATAAGTTTTAAAGTTTAATAGTAACATTCTATCCGAATATTTTGGGTCAATAATTTCAAATTTTAGAAATCTTTTATATTTCAACATTATCATATAATATTTGTATGCATTATATGATATTATAGCATTATTTATATATAGACAACAATTTTTTCCGTTTATCATCGTTCTACTATCAAAGATATTTGAGAAATATACGGAATAATTCTTCTATAATCAAAGATTTTGGGTATTTTACATGAAAACTTTATTTATTATTCACACAATCATTATTTTTGACTCATTTTGTATTGTATGCAATTATAATATTTTGTACACTTGGATTTTAAAAAAATAAGTCTTAATAATAACTTTAATACTGATATTTTTTCCCCTACGATCATAATATTTAATTTGTTTATTTTTTATTATGTATACTGGTTTATATGTTATTGATAACCATCAAATTAACTTGCTCAAGAGGACATCCATCAGTTTCTGAAGTAACTTTGTTAAACAATCTTGACATATAAGGTTGTAAATTGTTTTTGTAGGCAGGCGATGTATAATAATCTAATAGAAACATACTCTATTAAGTTTATTGCGGTTGATAATGAGATATTATCCAACTAATCGAATTGTTATATTATTCTTTTAATATTTATCTTATAATACATACATAATAATTTTATATGTATTTTACTATAGCGCATTACAATGCAGGGAAATATACTAAAAACGCTGCACAAATGAAGCCATAGGTGTTTGTGGGTGTTGCCATCGTTAGGTGTCATCTAGTCGTTTGTGAACTAGCGACATCCACAACGTAAAAGGTCGTATGTGTTTTGTTGGTTTATTGAAGGAATTGAGAATAGAAGGTTTTTCTATAATCAAAGAATTCACATTCCTTCGTACTAGTGACGGAATTCTAGGCGTTCTCTTAAAATATTTAAAGATTACCAAAAAATCCGTCATCTCTTCACATGAATTCAGATCAGTAAACCAAGATAACCAAAATCGAAACCAAATATCACGTATTACATGAATGATCTGCCATGAAACCAAATAAAAAACGTTAAACCAAGATAAACCAATTTGGAAATTAAAAACCAAAATTTGGTATGGAACTAATTTGCTTGGAAGAACTACAATTACAAAAGAGGCTATAAAACAAAATCAAATCAAAGAAGAAGTGAAAATCGTTCTTTATAAATTTGACCAAGAAAGCAAACCCAAAATTGACAAACCTATTGTGGTCCGGCAAATGCACCACAAAAGCAACCATAGCTGTGTTGTAGTCTTCATGGTTACTGTAGGGACCGTAGGCGATTGCTATACAACTAGAGTCGAGTAATTGCTAGTGGTGGTTGGATTATATTGTTGGAAGGCAAGCTGAACTCAAAAGCTCAAGAAGAAGAACATATGTGATTAGGGTTGGACTAGGAGGAATTGAGTAGAAGGAAAGGAAGGTTGTATTTATTTTAGGCAATTCAATTTCATAGACAAAATTATGGATTTATATGGATTTAATAAATGATTTCATAAGTCAAAATTCCAATGTTAGTTACTTTACAAAATATTTTTCAAAGCAAAGGACCCCTAGCATTTATAATTAATAAGATACATGTTAATCAAATATAATGCATTGGAAACACTAAGCCTTGTGAAATTTGACCATATATAAGTTTCTTAGTAAATATTAAATACTTAATTTCACACCCCGCTTCAGATACGCCCAAGATGCGTGAACCAATTGGTATTCTAATATGTCTTTTAGAATGCTTTTTCATAATGAATTAATTTTTTCAGTTGATTTTCTTTTTATTCGTCTCAAATGTTTTATTACTCAAACGGTGACAACCACCTCGTATGATTTATAAGATGTTTAAATCGTCTCTTAGGGAGATATTTTAACACTTAGGGTTGAAATTAAAATATCCATATATTCTAAAGTAAGGATGTACCCAAATCCTCTAAAGTTACATTATTTAAAAATGAACAAAACATTAGACTTTAAAGAGAAAATTGCATAGATGGTCCCTATGATTTAACCAAAATGCATGTTTGATCCCTAAATTTTGAAAAATTGTAAAGTTGTCCAAACTTTTATGCATTTATTGTACATTTGGTCCTTGACATTAAATTCAGTCAATTTTTATGAATTTTGTAAAGCTTAAACTAACATTTAAATTTAACTTTAGGGACTAAATGTGTAAAACCCACATATAAGTTGGATTAACTTTGTAATTTAAAGTTTAGGGACCAAAATTGCATTGAGTATATAAAAATTTAGACTAAACTTTGTAATTTTCAAAGTATGAGAACCAAATATCTAATCTGATCAAACCGTAAGGATCATTTATGAAAATTTTTCTTACATTAAAGCAAAAGATTGATCTTGTCAACCCATTTACGGGGTTGATTGCTAATGGATTTGAACCATGATATAGAAGGTAAAGTCCACTAACGGGTTGTTTGGGTTAAGAGCTGAATTTTCAATTTTTATCAAGTTTTTCATTAGCTTTCTAAAGATTGTATAAAATCTCCGAGTGTCGGTTTTTGGTATAATTAATATTGATTCGAAAATCTAAGGTCTAGTTTACTCAGATTTTTAGGTTAAGGTCAATTACCCACCGTAAGTAGGGAAAATGTCAAATTACTACGGTTGCACAGACAAATGAATAACCTAGAAATGCTTATTTTATGCAGGAAATGCTTAATTTTGTAAATGGGTCAAAGGTTGTTAACATTAGCCATATGAGAATGTGACGTATAATTGGATAATATGATATCATTCCATGTTTCCATTATGACATATATGTGACCTATTAATATGGTTGATGAAAGAGTTGGAAATTTGAATGTAAGCCTAATTGTCCTAAGTTTTTAAGCTACAGAAGTAGTCTTCTCGGTGACTAAAGACTAAAAATGGGAGTTGAATTTGCTATACTTTAATTTCATATAGTTCTATGTTTTCCCTAATTTTTAGGTTGGATGAAGAAAATATGAGTATACAGATGCTATGTTGATATTGATGAAATCCACAAAGAATGATTAACTTTTGCGCATACTTTATTTTCCATTGATATTTTGTATCGAACTTCGAATAGAATGGTAACTTAAAAATGTTACTTATATGTTATAAAATATTGTATGGAATAATGTTGTCTTGTAATATATATATATTATATATATATATATATATATTATATATATATAGTTTATTTTCTATTATGTGATAAAACAACTATGATAGACATGCAAATAAATAATTACCGTTTTAAACTAGCCGTTGATAATATTTTTAAAATAATGACACACATTTACGACACAGAAATGTGTTTCTTTTTTATTTATGACAAGAAAAAATCATTGACACGTATTGAATGTCATAAATGGGTGTCAAGAATGTGCATCATAAACAGATGACATATAAATGTGTGTTATCTTCATTTATGACAGGGCATTCCTTGATATGATTTTATGTGTCATGTACACCCTTTTATAACACGCATTGCGTGTCATTAAAGATAGATTTTGTATTAGTGATCGAAGCCACAAAGTCTAACAGTCTTATCTTCAAATTTGTTCCAACTCAAGGCATAAATAAAGACAAGGACAATAAGACTCGTAAAAGACCCAATATACAAATAATAAAAAGGGATATATTTTTTGACATGTAATGGATATACTCATATATCTCTGAATCAAATTTATGAGATAATAAACTATGTTTTTGTGGGCATACCCAGATGCTAGGTTCATAATTTTTTTTATAAATTACCAGCTGCTCATCATTTTCTTGAAAGGTTGTTTTAAAATAAAGTGTCAGTATAAAGTTGATGAATTATATATCAGACGTTTTTTTTGATAAAATCAAAATGTTTATTAAGACAACTTGTTCTATAGTTGTATCATTATATTGAAAGAACTCATAATAAGTAGTTGTATACACTTAATTTATCTAGTTCATATATGTTGAAATGATTTCAACCGCAATGTGACATAACACTTAATCAATTATTAATGTGTGTATCTTAGATCGATATGTGTATATTATCTCATGATCGCTCAAACCTTTGCTTAATAAAGTTAATATAGGCACATGCTGGTTTTATAATAATGTAAACATTTATAAACATATATTCATAAACATGCTTGAAATTATTATATGAATATTATGCACATAGACATAGCAATCAAATAAAATTTAGAAAACATGTTCACCTTAATAGGCAGCTAGAATCACTGCTTATAATCTTCTAAGCATTTCTACAACAATTTCTTAAGCCTAACGAGTATAATACTAGCTTACATGAAGTAATTTAATGGTATTCAAATACAAGTGGCAATCACACGTGTTTAAAGTGTGAGAATTTGATTGCAATCTGTTCAAGGGGTCCATATCGCGAACTGCTAAGCAGGGTAGTCGTGGTCCATGATGTAACCCTACAGTCGAGGATATTCTTAGCTGCAGGATCGATGTTAGTCACTTAACACTTTGTTTTTTCTCCCAAACTCACCTAGAACAACACTCGGGTTAAGATAGAATCAGTAAGAGTTGATCACAGTATAGAAAGTATAAAAAGAAAAAAGAAAGTAAATTTTCAAGGTGCTTTTATATATTGCTTCTCAACTTAATAATACAAGACTCTTACAAGCAGTGTGGAATGAGTTACAAAGAGAACCTATATATAATACTACCTACAGCCGGATATACTTTGATACCAGCTGGGATCCTATAACTAAAGTCTATACTACAAGACTATAGTTTAAGGTATCTCGGATAAAGTTTTATATGAGATTTGGTAGTCAGGACATGTCCCTGACTTACCTTTTGTCACCAACTAAACTTGGTAACATGTACTATCATGAAAAGGTGAACAGTAGAATAAAGTATGATCAACTGCATGGCTCTTTGAGAAAATGCCATACAGTATTAGAGGTCTGCAACGGAGTGTCAGAGTCCATACTTGTGTCCACTGGTTCATAGTAATGTCTTCCGAAGGTTAAATGGCTTCGGAAGAGTAAGTACTTCCGAAGCCACTTATACTTCGGAAGAGGCTGCTTCTTCCAAGGCTTGAGGCTTCTTCTTTTCATCATACTTCGGAAGTGGTCTTCAGCTTATTCTTTTAAGACTTGAACTTCGGAAGTATACACTTGACTTCGGAAGTAGAGTTCTGTCTTCGGAAGTTGATCTTTCACTTTGTCTTCGGAAGAACTATACAACCTTCGGAAGTTCCATGCTAAGCTTCGGAAGCCTTTGCATGCAGCACCAAAATTATCTAAGTGACTTAGTTTTGGTTGCATTAGCCTTCTTCTTGATCCAACAAACTACCCCTAGACTGATGCTACCAAAACTTCACTTGTTTCTGCTTCTCAAAACTTTCAGCACCAAGAAAAATAAATATTTGTCTGTCTCCTTGTTCTTCCCTGATGTGGTGCTGAGAAGTTTGTATAGATCCTTGGTAGACAGGAAGTCCAGTCTGTCACCTTGGATAAGATGTACCCTCTATTGTTGCCATCTGAAAAGAGTTAGTTGATGGGAACTGTAATCATATTCCCATCTAACTATAGGTTCTAATTCTGGACCCTCCACCATTTGTAGAAAGGCAGTGCCTTTGGTAGGAGGTCTTTCCTTGTCTTCCTGTCTTCTCAATCTTAACTCTTCTTCAATCTTGGCCTTTGTATTTAGCTCAGCTAGGTGAAGGCTGCTGAGATGATTTCTGATAAGTGCAGCAGCTTCAGAGTTGGAGGGGTTGGAGAATGGCTTCTCTGCTAACTCAGTAATATCAAACCTGCTGGAGTGTAGCAGAGAGGTTGCATTAAGTCTATTGACTTCACCATTCTCCCTTTCCACAACAAAGTTGTGAGAAGTTTCATCGAACCTCCACTGGACTATTTTATTTCTAGGCACAAGAGACTGACTGAGAATCTTATCATCTTTCTTGGTGTCCAACAGAGTCACCAGTTTCCTTCTAAGTTTCTTTTTTTCATCATTTAATGAATCTGACTTGAGGCCTAGAAGTCTAGCTGCCTGGTCCAGTGTTCCTCTAGGTAAATCAAGAAATTGAACTCTTGTGAGGGAACAAGAGGATCCATCAACATAGGTAATGTTGACAGAATCTCCATCACATGAGATTTCGCTTAGAGTTGTGCAGTTGATAAGCTTGGTCTTGATTACCTTGAACTCCTCAAGAGAGAGATGTTGAGAAGGCTGAGGGGATGGTTTGGATGGTTGTTAGGTAGGTTGAGGTTAGGTTGGAGGATGGGAAGTTTAGGTGGTTGTGGTGAGAGAGTGGATGTGGGTAAGGATGTTGGTTCAGGGGTGAAGGGTTCGGTTTTAATGGAGAAGGGTAGGGTTGAGGGTTCAGGTTGTGGTTAAGTGGTTGCAATGAAGGTCATCCCCTTTACCCTTCTGTACATCTCTTTCTTCTTTCCCAACCGGATGTCAGCCTTGATATCACTGACAATCCGTTAGAGTGTCTTCTCAGACATAGGACCCACCTACCTTCTAGAGAAGCCATGGGCCCGAAGATAGTCTTTCGTCTAGGCCTTTTCAATGAGCTTCCTGGTTGCAGTGTCCCTAGCTTTTTCTTCCTTCTTCTTCTTCTTCTTTCCTTTGTCTTTTCTCTTGTAGCCTTCTTTCTTTCTTTCTCCATTTGATCTTGCTCTTTGTTGTAGAGCAAGAGGATCATCTCATCATTGTGTGGAGAAATTTCTTGAAGATTAAAGCCTCTGGAGAGTAGGAAATTTATCCTGACTCTCCTCAGCTGCAGTTCAGCTTCCTTCTGTTTTTCTTCTTCTTTCTCCAAGACCAACCTGGCTTCTTCAAGTTTCAGCCGAGTTGCCTTCTCTAGATTCACCAACTCCTCTAGTGGTAGCAGGAGTGTCTCTTTATTGGTAGCTCCTATTTGGATAAGTTGGTCAATGATATCTTCCCTTCTCTTATTGTTGGCAGCCTCCTGATTGGCTGCAGCTGCTTTTGTGATGGCAGCTAGCAACTTCTCAGTTGGAAGTCTTCCTTTCTTCTTAAGTTTCTCAATCTTTTCCGCTTCCTGAAGCTCTTCCGCAGTCATCTTTCTTTTCCCTTTATCCTTTGAAGAGTCTGACTGTAGTGGTTCTTGGAGAGTGGATTCTGATCGTGAGAGAGGTAGATGGTGTCTGGGATGGAGGTAGAGTCAGAAAGTCCTCGCTGTTCACCTCAGATGCCATTTCAAGGATTGCATCTATGATGATCAGTTCCTTGGACATTTTAAACAGTCCTTCCGCAGCTTCCATTTCAGCTTCGGAAGATTCAGCTTGTTCTTCTGAGGCTTTAACTTCAGCTTCGGAAGTTGGAGGAGATGTAGATTCTATCCCAACTATTTCAGTTGTTGGGCCATCAATCCCCATTTTCCCTTAGAAATGAATCTTAGGTTCCATGTGGACCTTAGGTTGACCAACTTCTTCCATAGTGGTAGAAGGTGCAGTCAGCCTCTGAAGCTCTTCAGCTCCGAAGTAGAGCATTGCAGCATCTGAGCTTGGCTTATCAGTGGAGGATCTCAACAAAAACTTGGTGAAGAGTCTATAGAGATCGTTGAGCATCTTTGAGTCAATCTAAAAAATAACTTGAGATGGCTCAGACATAGTAATGATAGGAGTAGAGGAAGTTGAAGTTGAAGTGTGGCTCTGTTGTGGGTCCTCAAGTGTTTGTCTCTGAACATTCTCCCCTTTTTTGGTAGCATCATCTTGAGAGCTATATGAGCTAGAGGAAGAAGTCAATGAGACCTGAACAGGTACATGCCTAACATACCTCTCTGTCTGTTTCTCAGCTAGTTTGGCCTTAGATTGTTAATCTCAAGTTGCTGAGTGGCGGACCTTGCTTCTAAAGTCCTAACCAAAGATTCAAGGTTTGAGACTTTAGATAGAAGGTCTTGAATGAGGAGTTGCATGCTTCCCTTATCTTCTTTTGAAGAATCACAGGGAGATGAGGTAACATACCTGGTATGTTCAGCCTCACACCAGATATGATTTCTTGGCACCGTGGTTTCCCGTGCTTAGTGATGTCTCTTTTAGAGTCATCAAAGGGCTTGGTTCCCGTAGATTCAGTCTGAGATATGTTACCACTGCCCACAAGGTCCATTGAGGCACCTTCTATAGTGGCATCTAAATCTGCATGAGTCCCCTCCACAACAGTGGGACTCATCTCAGTTATAGGTTGCTAATGGGGGCTAGAGATAAGGGATTTCTCTGGGCTCTGTTGATCTTGAAGAGGGTGTTGTAGATCAACTTCACTGCCATGGAGAGATGTTATCTCTTCATCAGTTTTGAAGAGAAGGTAAGTAAAAGATAGGGAGGTTAAGCCTACTGACCAGGGACCTTGATCAATGTCTACAGGCATTGAGCCTTTGGTCGGGCTGTCCCTAGTTGGCTGCTCAGAAGAGTGTAGATACTCATCCTGAGGCTGCCTGTTTGGGTGTTGGGCTCCTGGTTTGAGACTGAGGAGACTCAAAACCCATATTGAGGTCAAAAGAGAAGGATGGAGAGACCTCAGACTGAGTGGGAGCCCATGTTTCCACTTTAGTCTTTTTGGATTGAACAGGAGGGGCTTGTTCAATCAGAGTAGATTGAACAAGGGTTCATTTGGGGCGTCTTTGATATGTGATGGTGATGGGTGGAGAAGGCAGTGTTGGCATTGTGGTGGTGGTTGCTAGTGTGGGTTCATCACCTGTGGGGTGAACAGGATGTCACCAGGAGCTATGCGCTCAATCATACCTAGAAGCAGAGTAGTGTACCTTCCAGTGAAGTCGGTGGACACCTTCTTCAAGGTCTTAAAGATGGTAGGCCGGATATGGGGGACAGTTAGAGCAGCTGCACAGACAAGCATGCTCTGGTCCAACTCACAGTTGATAATGTGTTGAATGAATCTGGGATACATAAAGAATGTCTCCCTTTGTAGATTTCTAATCAGATTGGTGAACACAAATCGTGAGTAATTGAAGCGTAGGCCTCTCAACAGTCCATGAACTAAGCATCCTAGTTCATATGGGATTTGATCACATCCCCGGACTTATTGGACAAGTAGTGGAGAACAACGTGTAGGAGGAACTTCCAGTTGTAGGAGAAGTTGAACTTGTAGACCGTCGACCTGCTTATGTCTCCACCATATCCCATTAGGATGTAGGTGTTGTCCAAATCTGCCTTAGGGAATTTAGTAAGAGCTCCTTCATCATGAAGCTCGAGGTGCTTCCTAATGAGTTGTTCAGTAATAATCAACTCCTATCCACAAATGCTGGACCTCAGTACACGAATCCCATTTAGGGTTTCGGCTTGACCATTTCCCCAAAATTCGACCATGTGGTTGGAGTAAACAGTGGGGTTAACGGTAATAGCGGTGTAGTAAGGTGATTAGGTGAGAAAGGAGATGATTTAAGAGAAGTCGACATCTCTTGAAGAATCAACAAGTGCGACTTGGTTGTGTTGAGGGTTAAGTGCCATTGGAGAAAGGTGAATGTGGATGAATTTTGAGCTTGGGAAAAGTTGGAGAGGAGAGAAATTTCTAGGGCAGTAAAAATTGCAAGTAAGAAGATGAAATTGAATAGTCGAGATTATTTAAAAGAGAGTGGGAAGACGGTAATGGGGGTTAGGATAAGGTGATGTGATGGTTTAGTGGATGAATTGACAGTGGCGGTAAGGTTAAAATCAGTTAAATAATCCGACATCATTAACAAAATCTTTGCTTTTTACAGTGTGGGGCCTAAGAGATTTACGTTACATGGTAGAATCTTTCTTCCGAATGTAAAACATTTCCAAAGGTAATTTATCTTCCTAAGGCAATTCTCACTTCCGAAGCAAAAATTTTGCTTCCGAAGGTTAGAGTTGCTTTCCGAATGGAGAGTTTGTAACCTCGGAAGTAGATCTGATATGTAATCAATCGATTCTTCCGAGACCAAAGCTCTTCCGAGAAGAAAAATTATCCTTTGAGAAATTATGCTTCGGAAGATATAAAAATTATGCCTCGGGTTAATTCCTCTTCGGAAGAAATTTACACTTAGAAAATTTTCAGAAAGATCTTTTGTACAAGGCGTAAATTGTATTGACAGAAGACATTACATATTAAAAGGTTTCCAAAAGAGGTGATCTAATCAATGTTTATCATCCTAATAGCTGTTATAAGATACTTAAATCTTTGCTCATCAAAAGCTTTGGTGAACAAATCAGCATATTGTTCATTTGAGTCAACTTTGATTAGTTTAATCAGATTTTTCTCATGAATATATCTAATGAAATGATACCTAATGTCAATATGCTTTGTCTTGGAGTGCTTCACTGAATTTTCAGTAATGGAGATAGCACTGTTGTTGTCAATATGGATAGGAGTACTCATAAAGTTGAATCCATAGTCTAACATCTGATTCTGAATCCATAGCAGTTGAGCACAACGGCTAGCAGCAGCAATGTATTCAGCTTCAGCAGTTGATGTAGAGACATAGGATTGTTTCTTGCATTGCCATGAGATGATCCTTCCACCAAGAAATTGACATCCTCCTGATGTTGATTTCTTGTCAATATTGCAGCCATCATAGTCACTATCAGAGTATCCATAGAGATTAAAATCCTTGTTTCTGGGATACCAGAGACCTAATTTAGGTGCTCCTTTGAGGTATTTGAGGATTCTCTTAACAGCAGCTAAGTGAGACACCTTTGGAGCAGCCTGATATCTTGCACAAATGCAAGTAGCAAACATGATATCAGGTCTACTGACAGTAAGATACATCAGAGAACCAATAATTACCCTATACTGATGTTGATCAATGTCCTCCCCCTCAAGGTCAGGACAAGGATTATGGTTTCTGGATATGGGTGTCTTGACAGGCTTGCAATCCTTCATTTCAAATCTTTCTAAGATGTCAGAGACATACTTAGATTGATTAATGAAGAACCCTTCCTTCATTTTCTTTACTTGAATTCCAAGGAAAAAGTCCATTTTTCCCATGGAACTCATCTCAAACTTTTTCTTCATAATACTCTCAAAGTCTTTACACATTTGGTCATTCGAAGAACCAATATGATGTCATCAACATAGACTTAAACGAGCAAGATGTCTTTTCCAGACTTTCTGATGAAGAGAGTCTTATCAATGGTACCTCTAGTGTAGCCATTCTTCAGAAGAAACTGAGATAGAGTCTCATACCACAGCCTAGGTGCTTGGTGTAGCCCATATAGAGCTTTATCCAATTTGCACACATAGTTGGGGTGCTATGGGTCTTCAAATCCTGGAGGTTGGCATACATAGACTTCCCTATCTATATCCCCATATAGAAAGGAACACTTGACATCAAGTTGAGAGACAGTGAAGTCCTTGGATGCAGCATAAGCAAGGAAGATCCTAACTGCCTCAAGTCTTGCAACTGGTGCAAAGACATCAGTATAATCAATTCCTTCCTCTTATGTGTATCCTTGAACTACAAGTCTTGTTTTGTTCTTGATGATCAATCCTCTATCATCTCTCTTTTTTTTTGAAAACCCATTTAGTGCCTATACGTACTTGACTAGATGGTAGCGGACATAGGTTCCATACCTTCTGTCTCTTGAATTGAAGCAACTCCTCTTGCATCAATTCAAGCCAGTTACTATCTTTTAAGGCATCTTCTACCTTCTTGGGTTCCATCTGGGATAGAAAGCAGGAGTACAAGCAAACATTCCCATGATGAGTCTATCCTCTTGTTCTCACACCCTCAATGAAATCCCCTATGATGTTCTTAGCAGGATGAGTGTTATGAATCACAAGGCGAGGAATCACTTCCAGTTGCAGAGATAGATCCAGATTGGACATATTCTGCTCAGGAACTAGAACACTCTGTCCAGCTGCTGTTTCAAAATCATTCAATGAGGACTGATTGAATGAGTGAGAAACATCATCAATGGTTAGTTGTGAAGTGGTGTTAATAGTTTCCTGTCCCTTCAAAACACTACTTCCTTCTGCCTGGTGTTGTGGTGGATCACCTGATAAGTTTTGAGGCTCAGTAAGTGATTCACTTGCAGAAGCTTCACTATTCCTTGATATGGTCAAGCTATCAGATCTGTGAATGGTGGAAACTTCATTTATTGCAGTTCTTGGAGAATTTGGACTAGGTCTGGGTAGCTCAAACAGTTGATTATCAGCAGCGGCATTAGCATCATTTTAAGCTCCTGTTCCAACTTAAACATTCTCACAAGAAGGTTTAGAATAGTTTGGAAACAATTCTAAATCAAAGATATGATCAGGGCCATTCCCCCTAACACAAGGAGTGTGCTCATTAACAACTATGTTGGATGACTCCTCAAATTGTTGATTCTTAAAGTTGTATACTCTATAAGCTTTGGAGCTAGAAGAGTACCCAACAAAGATAGCATCATTCGACTTTTCAGCAAACTTTGCTAAATTGTCTTTTGTGTTAAATATGGTACACCTGCTGCCAATGGACCTTAGAAAGCCAATGAACGGTGGCCTCTTGTTCCATATCTCATAAGGGGTTTTTCCATGGGGCTTAACTACAAGAACTCTGTTATGCACATAGCATGCAGTGCTGACTGCCTTTGCCCAGAATGTTAGAGATAGTTTTGAATCAGCTAACATAGTTCGAGCAGCCTCAATAAGTGTCATGTTCTTCCTCTCAGCAACACCATTTTATTGAGGAGTTCTTGGAGCACTATATTGTCTGGCAATCCCTTTTGAGTTACAGAGTGAGTCAAGAACGAAGTTCTTAAACTTAGTCCCTTGATCACTTCTGATGATTTTAACCTTGTGATCAATTTGATTTTCTATTTTAAGAATAAAAGATTTTAGTGTTTCAGCAGTTTCATCTTTAGTTCTTAAAAAGAATACCCATGTGAATCTTGTAAAATCATCAATTGTCACAAGGCAATATGATTTCCTTCCATTGCTCATTATACTTGTGGGACCAAAAAGATCCATGTGCAATAAGTGTAATGGAGTAGTGATAGAGTTAACACATTTGGATTTGTGAGATGACATGTGTTGTTTCCCTTTCAGGCATGCAACACAGTTATCTTTGCAGAAAAACTCCTTTTTAGGCAAACCATGTACCAAGTTATTTTTAGCCAATTTATTCATTGTCTTAAAATTTACATGGCACATACGTTTATGCCAAAGTGTTGACTCATCACTATCAGCTTTGGAAAGAAAGCATGATACTTCACCCATTGGGGAAGCTAGCTTGTACATATCCCCTTTCCTGGGAGATCTAAGAAGCACCAATTCCGAAGGAATTGTCATCCCAGGTTTGAGGATAATGCACTCATGTTCTATGAAAAGCATTTGGTGCGTTTGATCACAGAATTGAGAAACACTTAACAGATTATGTTCAAGCTGTTTGACAAAGTGAACTTTGTCAACCATTAATTTACCATTGGATATACTCCCTCTACCAGAAATATATCCTCCGGCCTCACCTCCAAATTGGACAGGACTTCCATCATAGTTCTAAAACTATTGAAGGAGAGATATGTTCCCTGTCATGTGCCTGGAGTATCCACTGTCTACAATCCAGACATTGTTGTTCTTGTCATATGGATGTCCCTGCACATAAGATGAGTTTGTTAGTTTTGTTTGGAAGCCCAAGCCTTGCTGGTCTAGGGTTCTTCCAAAGATAGTGACATAATTGAACCAAATGTTATGCATGGGGTTCAATAGAGGTCTTTGAAGAAGAGGTTTGGGCTGCAACATCTTCCTTGATCTTCCAGTCTATCCTTTGGTTGATCTTGGAGGATGAGCTTGTTGAAGCTTTTGTAGCATGGCCATCTTCCAAAGCTTTTTTCTTTTCGGAAAAAGCCTTCACCACCTTTTCTTCCGAAGCAGTCTTCTTCTGGGGAGGTTTCAAGGGAGCTTTCCTGTTCTTCCGAACCTTAGTAGCTTTTGCTTCCGAAGCCATTTTCCCTTCGGAAGAGAGAGTTTCTTCCGAAAGCAACCTGGCTTCCGAAACTAGCTTTCCTTTTTTCATCACTTGAACCATTTGAAAAGGTCCAAATGTGAAACCTTCCTTGACTCCTTATTTTCTAACATTATTTGCATAATGTGTGCTTGCAGGATTGTAGTAACAATCTTTTGCCATGTGGTTTTGCAGACCATACATTATGCATGCAATGTTAGTTCTTTGGGAATGTGAGGATTGCTGTTTCTTGGGCTTCTTTTCTTCATCAGAAACTTTTCCCTTCAACTTCTGATCCTTTGGCAGGACAGGAGTGCTGGTATTACACTCCTTTCCTGAATCAGAAGTACCTAACACTTGGAATCTAGCTGAGATAAAGACACCCTTCTGCTTTGGGTCAATCTTCAGCTTGGACTCAGCCACCTTTTTGGTAGTTCTTCTAGTAGCTTTAGCTCTGCTTCTTCTAGCCTTAGTAGTTTGGATTTGTTCTTCACAGGAGGATATGGGTACATCTACCTGTTCTTTCCTTGTGGTGACCACTATTGTTGCTTAATCCTTCAACTCTGGTGAGGAAGGGTAAGCAGTTAGAACCTCTTGCTCCTCAATACAACATCTAGGCTGTCTAATAGACTCATAGGAGTATGGTGGAGCAATTTCAGTGGTTCCCAACCCTCCTTTGTTCTGATAACAGAGTTGGAGTGGGAGGATGATGCAAGAATAGCTTGGAAGTTTTGCTCAAAAATAGCATGCTTCCTGGTTTGAGCCTCAGTAGTGACAAGTTGGGCTTGAGCCTCAGACAATTTGGATATTAGATCTTTGATTTGAGTCTTGTAGTTGGTGTGTTCATGTTTTAAAAGAGACATAGTTTTCTCTAACTCCTTAATTTTCTTTTAATAGTCAGATTCAGCTCTTTTAAAATCAGATTTTAAGATGTTTAAAGACTCAATATCAGATCTAATTTACATATTGTAATCCTGATAGAGTTAAACTTTAGCTATACAGGCTAGAGTGCAGAGATGTTCATACACCTGGGCATCGTCTGTTCCGGCCATGAGAGCTTGAGCAGGAGTCACATCCTGTACCATGAAGCTCTAGTCAACTTCTTGAGTCATTGCAACTGTTTCAGTTGACTTCTCAGTGGGCTTTGAGGTTGAGGGATGTGTGGAGGCCTGTGGGATTTCCGGATTGGTCTTGGGAGCCTTGCATTCCCTTGTAAAGTGACCCAGTTGGTTACATTGTAACACTTTGCCTAGGTCTTATCAAACCCAAACTTACTGGTAGTTGGGTTTTGAGGGAAATGCCTTCCAGTTCTCTTAAAGAACTTCTTCGCTCTATAAGTTAAAAGAGCCATCTATTGGACAATGTCCACGTACTCTACATCGTCTGGACTGAAACACTCAAGATCGTCAAAGCAGTATTGAAAATCACCGAAGTGTCCACTTCTTGAGACAAAGGCACAAATTTCCTGAAAGGAGTTGTGTTGAGCCTATTGAGACCTTGGAGTCTCAGGAAAAGTGATGTATGGTCCAAGAGAGCAGAATGGCTGCTGGTAAGTCAGGTAATGCTGAGGTTGTGGGGGTAATGAGCCTTCAGCAACCATTAAAGCGTTGCTAGCAGGAAGACTCATGGGTCTGCTTGTCTGGAGGCCGTTCTTACTCTCCATCTCTAGGTGATATCCATCAAGGATGCCATAGAGTTCAGTCATGGTGAGAGTGTTCAAGTTCTCTGTCCTCTTGATAGAGACACAATAGAATGTCCACTCATTTGGAAGAGCACTCCTGAACTTTCTAGTAAGATCTCTAAGTTCGGGAGTGATCTTCACAAACTGAAGAGAAGAGATAAGATCCATGTACCTGAAGTACTGCTGGCTGAGAGTCTCTCCAGCAATATGAGTGAAGTTCTCAAACTGCTGCTTCAGCGAGTCCTTCTTCGAGTCATTGGAGCTTGAGTACATCTGAGCAAGTGCATCAAACAATTCTTTGGCAGTCGTGCAATGCTCGAATCCCACCACGATGGAGTTCGATATTGCAGTCATGAGAATGGTCATGGCATTGCTGTCGATGTCCATCTTTTTTCTCTCTTCATCAGAGTAATATTCTACAGCCTTTTCTATCATGGCAGCGTTTCCACAGGTGATGCCACCTTTGGCTTATACGGGCCATTGACAATGGAGTTCCACATCTTGTTGTCTTGGTATCTGATGAAGCCTTCAATTCTCCTGTTCCAAGACCTGAAATTTTCAGGAGTAATGATAGGAGCCTTTGTCATGGTTCCCATCTCTACCTCGGACTTGTTAAGGGCCATTTGAGTGAGTGGGTTGTAGGAAAGGAGTGAAAAACAGGTTGATTTGGATGGTTAGATCACACAATCAAGAGCCTGAGAAGCTCTAATATCAATTGCAGGATCTATGTTAATCACTTAACACTTTGTTTTTCTCTCAAACTCACCTAGAATAACACTCGAGTTAAGATAGAATCAATAAGAGTTGATCACAATATAGAAAGTACTAAAAGAACACAGGAAGGAATTTTCAAGGTACTTTTATATATTGCTTCTCAACTCAATAATAGAAGACTCTCACAAGCAGTGTGGAATGAGTTACAAAGAGAACCTATATATAATACTACCTACAGCCAAATATACTTTGATACCAGCTGAGATCCTATAACTAAAGCCTATACTACAAGATTATAGTTTAAGGTATCTCGGATAAAGTCTTATCTGAGATTTGGTAGTTAGGACATGTTCCTAACTTACCTTTTGTCACCAACTAAAGTTGGTAACACGTACTATCATGAAAAGGTGAATAGTAGAATAAAGTATGGTCAACTGCATGGCTCTTTGAGAAAATGGCATACAGTATCAGAGGTCTGCAGTGGAGTGTTAGAGACCATACTTGTGTCCACTGGTACATAGTAGTGTCTTCCGAAGGTTAAATGGCTTCGGAAGAGTAAGTACTTCCGAAGCCACTTATACTTTGGAAGAGGCTGCTTCTTCCAAGGCTTGGAGGCTTCTTCTTTTCATCATACTTCGGAAGTGGTCTTTAGCTTATTCCTCTAAGACTTGAACTTCGGAAGTATACACTTGACTTCGGAAGTAGAGTTCTGTCTTCGGAAGTTGATGTTTCACTTTGTCTTCGGAAGAACTCTACAACCTTCGGAAGTTCCATGCTAAGCTTTGGAAGCCTTTGCATGCAGCACCAAAATTATCTAAGTGACTTAGTTTTGGTTGCATTAGCCTTCTTCTTGATCCAACAAACTCCCTCTAGGCTGATGCTACCAAAACTTCACTTGTTTTTGCTTCTCAAAACTCTCAGCACCAAGGAGAGTAAATATTTGTCTATCTCCTTGTTCTTCCCTGATGTGGTGCTGAGAAGTTTGTATAGATCCTTGGTAGACAGGAAGTCCAGTCTGTCACCTTGGATAACATGTACCCTCTGTTGTTGCCCTCTAAAAAGAGTTAGTTGACGAGAACTGTACTCTTTTTTAGCTTATTCTTCCTCTTTCTCTCTCTAGAACCGAGAGTCTCTCTCTCTTCTTCTTTTCAGCCGTGAAAAAGAAGATGATAAAGGAAGAATAGGCACCCATGCCCTTAAATGCTTAAAATAATAAACGTGTACTTTGTACACTTTTTCCCCTTCCACTTGTGCAAAGTTTCTATTCTTTCTATTTACTTTTCTTTTCTTTTCATTTAAATAAAAAATTCGGGGTGTTGCATGACTATGCATGATGTATGTTATGTATGTATGATGCCCTGTGATGATGTATGAATGGTATGTTATGTTATGTTCCTATGATGATGAATGTTTATCTTTTCATGGCTTTACGTGTTATGTTAATGAATGAACCGAAAGTATTATGTAACGTAAAGTGAAAGATAATGAAAAAGGAACATGATGATGAATGAATGCATGCATTAACGAATGAATGAACGTAAAAAGTCTTGCAAGAAAATGTATGGAGGTCCACACCCAATGAAGGGTGTTAGCTCAGCTGTGTGCGGGTTAGCTACCCCAGAAGGGTGCACACTGGGGTCCAATCCTTGTGAGTGACCATATGTATGGGATCCTGGCCGCTTGCTCTAGGTACTGGAGTCAGATTCATGCACAATGTTTAGGGTCTATGATAGACCTCAGGCCCAGTAACGAGCTTCGTGCATAATGTTCGGGGTGTAGCATATGGCATTGATCCGGAATGAAAAGAAAAGATAAATGGTGAATGTACTTGCCCTAGGTACTGGAGTCAGCTTCGTGCACAATGTTCGGGGTCTATAAAAGACCTCAAGCCCAGTAACCAGCTTCGTGCACAATGTTCGGGGTGATGTACATGTCACAAGATGTAACGAATGAATGATGGTTAACGAACGAAATGAAAGATAATAATGATATTATCTGTATGTACGTATGATGTATGACCACGAACGAATGAAACGTATAGTATGGACTCTGAAAGGGAAATAAATAACGATTTATGTATGTTTTATTATAAAACTAGAACTCACTCAGCAACGCTGACTTTTATACATTTTCAGTTGGCAGGTAAACGTTGCTAAGGATGGCACGAGGCGGCTACTCAGCTCTTTTGGATGGCATTCATTTAATTAAGGCTTTTGTGATGTAATACAACAATGTATTTTGTAACCAACAAACGATGTATTATTTTGAAAAAGTTTTTAGAATGGAATGAAATGCCATTTGTTTTATGTTTTCCGCTGCAATGTTTTAATAAATAAATATAAAGTATATGTTTTACGTGCGATAAATCACCAGCTGTAAGCGTTCCGTGAATGGGACCTTATATTATTAGTATTATTATTATTATTGTTATTATTATTATTATTATTATTATTATTATGATTATTATTATGATTATTATTATGATTATTATGATTATTGTTATTATGATTATTGTTATTATGATTATTGTTATTATGATTATTGTTATTATGATTATTGTTATTATGATTATTGTTATTATGATTATTGTTATTATGATTATTATTATTATTATTATTATTATTACTATTATTATTATTATTATTAATATTATTAATATTATTACTATTATTATTATTACTATTATTATTATTACTATTATTATTATTACTATTATTATTATTACTATTATTATTATTACTATTATTATTACTATTATTACTATTATTATTATTATTACTATTATTATTACTATTATTATCACTATTATTATTACTATTATTATTACTATTATTAGTATTATTATTACTACTATTATTACTACTATTATTACTACTATTATTACTACTATTATTACTACTATTATTACTATTATTATTACTATTATCTAATATTATTACTACTATTATTACTACTATTATTACTACTATTATTACTACTATTATTATTACTATTATTATTAGTATTAGTATTATTAGTATTAGTATATTATTATTAGTATTATTATTATTAGTATTATTATTCTTATTATTATTATTATTGTTATTATTATTATTATTATTATTATATTATTATGATTATTATTATTATTATTATGATATTATTATTAGATTATATTATTATGATTATTATTAAGATTATTATTATTATTATTATTATTACTTATTATTATTATAATTATTATTATTATTATATTATTATTATTATTATTATATTATTATTATTATTATTATTATTATTATATTATTATTATTATTATTATTATTAGTACCACTGTAGGTGTGTGGTTTACAGTCCATAAAGGACTTATTGGCACACACCGGTGTCCTGTTTTAACACAACAATCATTGATCAGATATCCTATATGGTTACTCAGGATATTTGATTTAGCTTTCTATCATCGTTTACCTGTTGGCTGTCCCGTCTGGGCAGCAACCACCACTGCCTGAACATGCTCGTTTATCAGGGCAACTAATTCAGCAGGGGTCATGTTTATAGCACCACCGCCATGATCTCCGGCGCCACGTCCACGTCCGCGCCCACGCCCACGTCCACGTCCACGTCCACGTCCACGTCCATGGGCGTCCCTTTTCCACTTTACATTCACAAATACAATAATGAGCAACATCGAGCACATTTATCCCATTGAAGTATAGTAAACAGTAAAGAATAATGAATCATCATAACCATATCGCTCATAACAAAAATGATAACCAGGATAAATAAATTATAACTAAGTCACAATGTATTCACCAATGTCATAATTTAAGTTTGTCGTTCGGGTGGGGAAATAACCCTTCCCACATAGGTTTTAAAAGAGAGAAACACTACATAGTCCAAGTCATATAAAGGAAATCAATTGACGATATCCGACCCATCATTGTCATCTTCCGTCTCCACCGGCTCCTCCTCCCCGGGTTCCTCCTCGGGATCCTCATCCCTAGGGTCCTCTGCAGGAGCAGGAGCAATGGCAATCTGAAGCGCTGCCAATTGGGCTTCTAAGGTAGCAATTCTGTTATCGGCTATTGTATCCCGCTGCTCACGAGCAGTTATGCGTCCTCTAAGTGTTATAAAACCGTCTTCCATGTGGTGATACCCATTTAGGGTCTTCCCGTGTCACTCCTCGAGTTCATCCATTTAATGTCATAGTTTGTACACCTCGTGCTGCAGTGTACAAACATCACCCGTGAGTTGCCTGACTTGTTGCTGCTCAATAGCCAGTGCAACCACCAGTGCAGCAATCATTTGCTTATTAGACTTCATCGTCCGTCGAAGTGAAGGTATTGGCTTATCAGCGTTGCTCCTAGTCCTGGGCCTCGGGATAGGTACGCGCTCCCTATGCATTATGTGATCAACGAATTTGGGGTAGAAACACCAGTCTCGTGGGGGTCACGCTCCATCAATGCAAATGGTTGATCCCAATCAATTTCCCCTTGAGGATAAGCTAGACGGGGCCTATCGGGTCCATTGTTGGGTACAGGTGCTTGAGGTGGGGACTCAAATTGTGTAGGTGATGCTGGTCGCTTACCCAGAGTTCTCGATGACGATGCCATGCTACAGAGGGTGTGATGTGTATGCCAATGAGTATGCAGTAGAGGAAATAAGGAACATGTTACTAACTAACTGTGTGCGGTTATAGTCTAGTGTGTATGTAACCTAGTTCCCTATAACCAATGACTCTGATACCAATCTGTCACACCCTCAAAATCCACATGCGGAGTTTTACCACGAGGCGTGTGAACAAACCAGGATCACAGTCAATAGTTACCCAGAACGACTCTATATGCCAACGTTAGAATAAAATCAACCAAAGTTCAAACTTGAAAACCATGCGGAAGCGTCTTGTAAATACGACAAATCTAAAGTATAAAAAAATGCATAATATGGCAGAACACGCGCCATCCCAATGTTTAAAAAACCCATGAATAAAAGACAACAAATGTATCTAAGAATTAAAGCCTTAGGATGCATGCTGGACCCGTGTTGTGCTCCTAATGGCGAGCCGAGTTAACGACCTGAGAATGACATACTAAAAATGTCAACATAATGGTTGGTGAGTTCAAGAGTTGATGTTTAGATATAAACAATTTAACAGTTGTGATATATAAATAGTGTATTGTAACAAATAGCTAATCTATTAACAATAAATATTAATTCATAGTGATTTCGCAATTGAAGCTGACTGTGATAAGTTGTTGCCTCCTGTCACGACTTATCAAGTCGTGACAATGTTCATTAGGACAAATTGCACCCGGTTGACCTCGAGTCACACAGGTGGGGCTCGTCAGACCCAGTAGTAGTACCCAAGTTTCCACGCTATTCAATATTAACAATTCGAAAGTGTGAGGACTTTTCCATGATAAACATCACTATATTAATATTATACACAACTTAAATATATAAAGTGTTTGTAAATTACCAGTATGCTATCTCCCCTAAAAGAGATTAAGTAAAGAGTGGGGCATGAACTCACCTGATATGCGTAACAAATACTTAGGGTTTACTTGGAAGAAAGAGTGGACAGACAACCTTCAGAGGTTACCTAGATCATGTAAGTACATAAGTACGTGTAAACAGAGAACATGTGGAACCCTAAGCACACCACAACCAAAGACTCAAGGTTTCAGAAAACATACGCGTTTGACCCAGTTGACCCGTTTGACCCATTGGTGACATCATGAGTTATAATTCAATTAAGCAAACGTGAACATATAACATACATGGTTAACATTCAAATGGATCACATGAGGTGCTACATTACCCAATGCATTACTTAGATCATCATACCACTAAATATCATACAAGTCATGCGAATCTAAAGCATTAACATACCCACTAGTTATAACATAACTAACACGCCACACAAAGATCAAATCATGCACTACATGCCATGTGAGCCACTCACGACTTCACATCCTACACCCTGCCAATCCTATTAAGTAGGGGCCTCAGATTTGCACGCGTGTATGATAATCACAATCATATTCATTAACCATGTACGTTGCATTCAACATACACCATAATAATCAATTTCCAGTCCCATACATGATGCCTTAATTACTAATCAACCTTCAACATCATACATGATCATCAAAGTCCATACATCACACATGATTATCCAAGCATTCCATACAACTAAACTAACATATTTCTATCACATTAGAAATCATCCATGAACATACCAACATGCTCCTAATATCCCAAACATGCTCAAACTATCATCTTTTAAACTTTGTGCAAATAAAGTTTCCTTTTTGGGAAAGCACATCCCAAAATCTATCAACCACCCAATGTATTCATGAATTCATTAATAATATACCAATTGAAGTTCATATTAACATCTAAGCATGATCATCAACATCCAAACATCATAATTCACTAACCTTCATGATCAAAAGTTTCTACTTTTGGAAATCTATGAACTACAACATTCATTCTTAGTTTTCTAGCATCCATATCATCAATTTATCATACATACATCATCATAAACCCTTCAACAACATCATTTCATCATCAAATCATCATATCATGAAAAATAAAGTTACTATTCTTAGTAACCTATGAACAACACGTCGAAAACGTAACTTTCTTGCATAATCGACGTTAACTAACATGTATACAATCTAACTAACATGATAACATCATCAAACAACAACAATCAACATCAAATATCAGATTTTCGAATGTAGGGTTTCAGCCAACATGAAACCCATCCAAAAACATGTAAAAACTCACCTATAAACGTGCAATGACTTGAAATTGATTCTTCTAACTTGTTTTATTACATGTAATCGACCAAAATCCGTATCTAATTCATTGTTCTAGGTTGAAATTTGAAGGTGAGGGGGTTTGGGATGGTTGTCGCGGCCGAATTTGGGTGGGGATTAGGGTTGGGATTTTGTTTTAATTAATTTAAAATAATTACCCTCTAACCCTTGCATTTGTATTTTTTTAAAGATTAAGCTTTAAACTCTTTTTAAAAGTGTTTCTAACTAGATTAATAAACATATAGACTAATAATAATAATTACATGTTTTATCTTTACTAAACACAAAACATACGAATTAATACACACGTTTCCACGTTACGCGATAAAATTCACCGTTAACATTTAAATCACGTAAACACATAAGCATAACACAACACATCAGTTAAATTATTATTAATTTAACATTATTAACTATTATCGGGTCACCAAGGTTAAACGACAACTAGTGTGTGCTCATGACACGTGTATGCAAGACGTAACGGAACTAACGGAGTTTGGTAACGTAAAATTACCGGATGTCACATTATCCCCATGTTGAAAGAATTTTCGCCCCGAAAATTTCGTTACATGGTGAGTGTTCCATCACCGGTCTATTGCATTAGTACACAAAAATCGAAATCGAGTGAGTTTTGGATAAGTTGTCACATCATCCCCATGTTGAAATAAATTTCGTCCCGAATTTTAAATCAATACCTTCGTCTGCTGGCATCATCTTTTAGAATAGTTGAGGGTACTTAAGCTTCATTTGATCTTCTTGTTCCCACGTGAATTCCGGTCCACGTCGCGAATGCCAACTGATTTTGACTATGGGTATCTTGCTTTGCTTAAGTGTTTTCACCTCACGTCCATCACCTCGACTGGTTCTTCAATAAAGCGAAATTGTTCATCCACTTGAACTTCTTCTAGTGGTACGAGCATTGTTTCATCAGTTAGACACTTCTTTAGGTTCGACACGTGAAATACATCGTGGATTCCACTTAGCGAATCAGGTAGGGCTAGTCGATAGGCCACTGGACCTATTCTTTCCATTATTTCAAATGGTCCAACGTACCTCGGATTTAGCTTTCCTCGCTTTCCAAACTGAACTACGCCTTTCCATGGTGAGACCTTCAATAAAACCTTGTCACCAACCTGAAACTCTAAAGGATTCCGTCTCCTGTCAGCATAACTCTTCTGTCTGTCTCGTGCTGCAGCCACGCGGTTTCGTATCTGCTTAATCTTCTCGGTTGTCTCATGAATTAACTCGGAACACGTTAGTTGGCTATCACCAATTTCCGCCTAGCAAACTGGTGATCTACATTTTCTCCCATACAACGCCTCGAAAGGTGCTGCCTGTATGCTAGTATGATAACGTTGTTATAAGAAAACTCCACCAATGGCAGGTGAATTTCCCAGTTATTCTCGAAGTCAATCACACAAGCACGTAGCATATCCTCCAACGTCTATATGGTACGCTCACTCTGGCCATCCGTCTGTGGATGATAAGCAGTACTCATATCCAATCGTGTACCCAGAGATTTCTGCAGTGATTGCTAAAAATGTGACGTGAAACGAGCGTCGCGGTCAGAAATAACTGAGATCGGTACACCGTGTCTCGAAACGATCTCTTTATGGTACAGTCGGGTTAATTTATCCATCTTGTCAGTTTCCTAAATTGCAAGGAAATAAGCAAACTTTGTCAATCGATCCACGATAACCGATATCGTGTCACAACTAGTATTAGTTCGGGGTAACTTGGTAATTAAATCCATGGAGATTTGTTCCCATTTCCACATTGGTATCTCGGGTTGTTGCAACAGTCCGAATGGTTTTTGGTATTCCACCTTTACTTTCGAGCATGTCAAACACTTGCTCACATACGTAGCTACATCCACCTTCATGTTAGGCCACCAGTAATATGCCTTTAGGTCATGGTACATCTTGTCGGATCCAGGATGTATAGAATACTTAGATTTGTGTGCCTCACTCATAACTAAATCCCTTAGATTTCCATAGACAGGCACCCAAAGTCTATCCACGAAGTACGGAATTCCATCCTCTTTCACTACTAGTTGTTTATCCATTCCCCTTAACGACTCAGAACCAACATTTTCCGCTTTTAAGGCTTCTACTTGTGCCTCCTTAACTTGTTCAGGCAGTTAAGTCCTGATAGCAAGCTGTAAAGCTTGCACCCATCTGGGTTTACCTGTTTCCTTCCGGCTTAAGGCATCAGCAACAACGTTCGCCTTTCCCGGATACTTGATAGTGCAATCATAGTCATTTAGTAGCTCCACCTAACGTCGTTGCCTCATATTCAACTCCATTTTCTCAAAGATATGTTGAAGACTCTTGTGATCAGTGTAGATAGTGCACTTGGTACCGTACAAGTAATGTCTCCAAATCTTTAAGGCAAAAACCACTACACCCAATTCGAAGTCATGGGTGGTATAGTTCTTCTCGTGAACCTTTAGTTGTCTCGAGATGTAGTCTATCACCTTTTCTCGTTGCATCAAGACACAACCCAATCCTTGAATAGATGCATCACAATACACCACGAAATCATCCGTTCCCTCTGGCAGTGCCAATATCGGTGCACTACAGAGTATCTGTTTTAACAATTGAAAAGCCGATTCTTGGCTCTCACTCCATTTGTGTGTCGTTCCCTTGTGAGTCAAGCCTGTGAGAGGTTGTGCGATCTTAGAGAATCCCTCTATGAATCGTCAGTAATATCCTACTAATCCCAGAAATTGCCTTATCTCGCTCGGCGTTTTGGGTATAGTCCAAATCTTTATCACCTCAATCTTGGCAGGATCAACATGTATCCCCTTCTCATTAACAATATGACCTAGAAATTGCACTTCTCGTATCCAAAAGTCACACTTAGAGAATTTGGCATACAACTGCTAATTCTTCAATAGTTCTAAGATTATTCGTAAGTGCTCTTCATGATCCTCCTTGGTCCTAGAATATATTAGTATATCATCGATAAACACAATGATGAACTGATTGAGATAGGGTTTGCACACATGGTTCATGAGGTCCATGAACACAGTAGGTGCATTAGTCAACCCAAAAGGCATGACCAAGAACTCATAATGACCATAACGAGTACGAAACACAGTTTTGGGGATGTCTTCTTCTCGGACTCTATGTTGATGATAACCGGATCTCAAGTCAGTCTTCCAATAATAGCTTGATCCCTGAAGCTGATCATATCAAGTCGTCGATACGAGGTAAAGGGTATCAGTTCTTGACTGTTTACTTTGTTTAACTCCTTATAATCGATGCACATCCGGAACGTGCCATCCTACTTCTTAACAAAAAGAACAGGGGCTCCCCAAGGTGATGTGCTAGGTTGAATAAAGCCCTTATCTAAAAGCTCCTGAAGTTGTGATGACAACTCTTGTAGTTTGTTCAGTGCTAATCGATAAGGTGCCCTAGCAATCGGGGCTGCGCCGGGAGTCAACTTGATTTGAAATTCCACTTGGTGGTGAGGTGGTAATCTAGAAAGATCCTGTGGAAACACCTCTGGAAAGTCACGCACTATGGGAATGTCCTCCATTCTCCTTTCTTCTGCTTGCTTATCGGTGACGAGTGCTAGAATAGCCAAACGACCTTTTCGCAACAACTTTTGGGCTTTCATGTATGAGATGATGCCTATCACTGCACCACTCCTATCACCTCTGACCGTAAGGATTTCATCACCAACCAGAATCCGTATGATCTTCTCATGGCATATGACTTATGCTTGCTTATTAGAGAGCCAATCCATGCTTATCACTACATCAAAACTCCCCAGCATAACAGGCATAAGATCTATAGCGAAAGTATGACCAGCAAGCTTTATCATAAAATCTCCAAGGATGTTGGACCAAAAGAACCAATGAGGCTGATCAGAAAAACCTCTAAGTCCCACAGACATTAAAACTGCTGAAGAAGATCACAACAGCTAAAGACATCAGCTGATCACAAAGTCTGAAAGTAAAGTACTGAAGACAAAGTCTGAAGACAAGAACTAAAGACTACTACTAAAGACAAAGTCTGAAAGTAAAGTACTGAAGACAAAGTCTGAAGATAAGAACTGAAGACTACTACTGAAGACAAAGTCTGAAAGTAAAGTACTGAAGACAAAGTCTGAAGCTATCAGCTGAAGACAAAGTCTGCAAGTAAAAGTCTGAAGAACAAAGTCTGAAGAACAAAGACTGAAGACCAAAGTGATCAGTAGTTGTCACAACAGCTGAAGTTATCAACTTCAGTAGTTGTGATGGTTTCCTTTCAGTACTTGTAATTTAGTTTCAGTAGTTTAGTTTCAGTAGTTTAGTTTCAGTAGTTTAGTTTTAGTAGTTTAGTTTCAGTAGTTTTATGTTTCTTGTACTTAGCATTCTCTGAGATGTAATCAGTAGTTGAGAACGTTCTCAGTAGTTTGCATAGTTTCAGTAGTTTTAATAATTCTGTTAGATGTCACTATCAAGTGACATCAGCAGACGTCACATATCCTATATAAGGAATGTTGACCTAATTGTAAAGTGTGACATTGAGCCACCACGAAAGCATATGAATGAAATATCTCTTTTGCAGAATACTCTGTTTTTATAACCATTTACTGTTACATTGAATATCAATTGTGTTCTTGTGAATTGTTTAAATTCATTGTTCGAATTCCGCTGCAATACTCTCTAATCAATCAAACTTAGATCACTTTAATCATTGATCAATCTAACAATTGATCATTGAAATTGCTATTCGATATCTAAGTTTGATTCAATTAGCATATTTGCAAGAATTGGTTATAGATCATTGAATTTCTGCTGCTTTCGTTTATCTGCTTTGAGTTTTCTCTTGGTTCATATTGAGTTTGTTGTGTTTTGCACTAAATCAGTTAAAACCGAATTGAATTTGGTTGAATCTGAGAATGACTACTTCTTCTAATGACCCTCACAATACCGGTTTCTCAACCAAGCCTCCGATGCTGGTTAGGACTGAGTATAACATATGGCAACAAAGAATGCTTCATCACCTGTCTGTTAACAGTTCAGGTTGTTGGAAATCTGTGGTACATGGTCCACACAAGCCTATGGTGAACAATCCGGAAACCAACCAAATGGTTCCGAAGAAGAAGGAACAATACTCAGAAGAGGATCGAAAACTGTTTGAGATTGATGCTAAAGCGCATGGAATTCTGGTCATGGCACTGCCGAATGAAATCTATTCTGGGCTTATGCATCATGAAACTGCTCATGACCTCTGGAATGCATTGAAGGAACAATTTGGTGGAACAGATGAGGTCTTAGCAAACAACAGAGAAATCCTTGCCCAACAATATGAGACATTCTCTCATAGGAAGGGTGAGTCACTGACTCAACAGTTTGAGCGTTTTTCCTGTTTGATCTCTGAGCTGAAAATGGTCAAACATGAATACACTAATAGTCAGATGAACAACAGATTCCTCAAATCACTGCCTGAGAGATGGGACACATATACCATTGTCCTACGCTCCAGTGCAAATCTGGATAGTCTATCTCTCGCCCAACTCCATGGGAAACTGCTTACATTTGAAAGAGAGATAGAGCAGAAAAGGAAACTGGCATCATCAGGAAAGCTCACTGATGACTTTGTACCAGGGAACACTGCCTTGGTTGGTCATGAGTCAGAATATGCTGCATCATAATGCAATTATGATGAGTATATAGATTTCTCCTCAAAGGGTTCAGATCATGTATTTGTTAGTGTTGATAGTCAGTCAGGCTGTAATAGTGACAATTTGTGTTTCATTATGGATGATTTAAAGGGTATTGCTGATGATGACTTAGAAGAGATGGATATTCTGAGCCAAATGGCCTTGATTAATATCAGATCTCAAAAGTTCTACAAGAGAACTTGCAGGAAATTTCCAGGACTCTCTGGCAAAACCAAAGTTGGTTTTGACAAGAGTAAGTTGAGGTGTCACAAATGCCACATGCTTGGACACTTTGCAAGAGAGTGTAGATCATCTGGATCTAACTCCTCTGCACCCTTTGTGACTTTTTCAAGCAATAGTCCATAAAACAGAGGGCAACATCCTGCTAGTTCTGGTCATCATTCACAACCTATATCTCCTGCATATTTTGTCCCTCAAAGTTCAATGTCATATCCATATCCCTGTTATTACATGCCACACCCAAATCCGGTTCAAGTTCCTATTGCACAACAACCTCAAGCCTTACCTGAGCCTCAACCATTTCAACCATCTCAATCACAACCTCATCACAGCTTCTTCACCCCTGGTGCTGTGACTGGAGCAGTTTACCAGATGATCTTTCTGGTAATGAGCAATTATTTGCTAGTGATGGTCATCATGGTGGTGAACATTCTTTTGGGAATCTTGCTCTCATGGCCCTGGAGTGTACTGAGGGTTCATGCTCCAATGCATCTTCATCACAGGTTACCCAAGTATCCTCTGAGGCTAAGGCAAAGCTATGTTCTAAATCTTGCATAGCTGCATTTATCTCTATTAGAGTGGCAAATGTAGCTTTAATAAATCAAAATCTTGAGCTTGAGCAAACCCTTTCCAAAAGAAAAGCTGAGTATGAGTTTGTCCTTAAAGATAAAGATGATGAGATTTATAAGATTAAATGCCAATTAAATGATGAAAAGGCTAAGGTTGAGGTCATTCTTAAGAACCACAGAGATCTCAAAGAAACACTTGCAGCTACCCAAGTTGAGTATGACCGCTGGGTATCATCCTGCAAGGGATTTGAAATGCTGCTCAGCAAGCAATCTGCTTCGAATGTGAAGTTTGGAATAGGTTACAACCACATTGCACCACCTACAGATTTTACTCCAAAACCAATAGTAAAATCTGAAGGTGAAAGTAATTTCCAAACCACATCATCATGTGCATCATCCTCAAGTGATCACCCAAAATCACAAGATGAAATCAGTGTTGATACCTCAGCAAATCAATTGGCTGATGGGTTAACTACTGATAAGCACATGAAGCTGAGTACTTCAGATGTTGTCCCTCAAAGTACCTCAAGTACTGAAGGGCAAGTCACAACATCTGAAAAGCATTTCAAATTAGCTAAAATAAAAGGATTAACAACTGCTGATAGAGAACAGCTGAATAACAAGTCTTCAGTTGTTACAGATCCTTCAGTACTAAACAAAAGTACTGAAAGGAGGAAAGTACTAAAGAGCACACCTTCAGTAGTTTCCACATCAGTAGTTAATCAATCCAAGATGAAGAATAAGCCATGTGAAATATGTGGTAAATTGAATCATCTTTCTGATGAATGTTGGTACAGAAAGGGTTCCAAACTCAACAGAGATAAGCTCATTAAAATCTAGATGGATGAAATGAAAAATGAGTTTGAGACTAAGTTTGTACCACAGTCATCCCTTTGTGATAAACCTAATCCTTCAACCAAATCCAAAAAGAAGGATAGGGTTTATCATAAAACAGCTGATAGTGCTCCTCATGATAAACATCAGACTAAGTCTGTGAATTTTAAGGAGGAAATGGTGGGTCATAGGAACTCATCAAACACAAGTACTGATATGTCACAAGAGCTGAAAGCTTTAGCTACAAATCAGACACAACTTGTTATGATGGTTCAGCATTTGTTGGGGAGAGTTAACCAACTAGATGCACCTGTGATCAAACCACTGAAAAGGCCAAATCCAAGGAATCCATTTCAGCACCATCTCCTTCTTCATCAGCTGTTAATCATAAGAAACAAGTTATGGTTAAATCTGTTAATGAAAACAGACCCAAAACCAAAAAGGTTGGGTCTCAAAACCTAACTAGTTCTTTATGATGAATGCAGGGTTCTTCAGCATGCCAAAGGAGCATCTGGTATGTAGACAGTGGAGGATCTATGCATATGACTGGGAGCAGTTCTCTTCTTAATGACTACTCTCAAGGAAAGAAGGGATTTGTTTCATTTGGAAATGATGCCAAGGGTTACATCATCGGGAAAGGATATGTGTCTAATGGACAAATCAGGTTTGATGATGTTAATCATGTGGAGAATCTCAAGTATAATCTGCTGAGTGTCAGTCAGATATGTGATAAAGGGCATGTTGCACTTTTCATGGGGCTTTGATTCCCCACTGTATTTCGAGCATAACCATCTGTTCAATTACTCAATTTGAAGATGAACTGATGATGAACAGATGATGCTAAGGCCGCGACACACGTATGACTGTTTTGATGTTCAAACGATGATGTTAAACAAATTTGTTGCACAGGAAGTTTCCAAGAACCTTGTTGTACAAAAGCCCTTTGTTAATTTCAGGTCTTGAAGTCCAGAGAATGGTGTTCGAGTAGAAGATAGGTCGCGACTAAGTGGGTAATCAAAGTTGATGTTTGGGCTTGTTTTAGGTGAAATTGAACGTTGTAATCGATTAGTGATAGATAAGAGATTGTTCATGATAAGTTAATTCGATTATTATTGTGATTTAATGCTTAAACGGGTACAAATTTAAGACTTCGGTTACTTCGAATGAGAAGGCTTTGTAACCGGTTTTAATCACGATTTAGGTAGTTGATTGAGTTCGATTCGAGTCTAGAAACGATTGGCATGGTTTTGGGGGTTTCAATTCGAAGAAAAAGAGGATTTTAGGACCACTGGACTCGGCCGGAGGGTGGCCGGAGTTGTGGCCGCAAAAACGTGAGGGGTAGGGGGAAGTTGGTTTGGGTTTTTCAAACTTACATGTTTAGTCCCTGCGGTTTTCCTCTTGACATTTTATGCACAAAGTTTCTATTTAGAGTTTATAAAATAACATATTAACCCCCTAAACTTTATTACCTTAAATTTTAAACACCTTAAGATTATTAACTTTATAAATTATTATAAGTATCATTATTATTATAAATTTTATTATTATTACTATTATTAATTATTATTAGTATAATTATTGTTATTGTTATTAACATTAAAATTTACAATTGTTATTATTATTATTATTATTATTACTACTATTACTTTAATTATAATAATTAGTATTATTATTATTATAACAATATTATTATAATTATTATCAATGTTAAGCAAATTAATTTATTAACACCCTATTTAACTCAACATGCATAACAAGCCCTCAAAGTTTCATAAAAGACATAAATGGCCCTTACAAGAACTTAACAAGGTTAACTTTTAATTTAACAAAAATACGAGATGTTACAGTCTCCTCAACTTAAAAGAATTTCGTCCCGAAATTAAGAAAAATGAAACTACACAAACAAATACGGGTACTTCTTCTTCATGTGTTCTTCACGCTCCCAAGTAAATTCAGCGCCACGCTTAATCTTCCAACGAACCTTGACAATTGGGGTAGTTGTGGTTCTAGTCTTCTTCATAATACGATCCATGACCTTAACGAGTTTCTCAACAAAGTGTAATGACTCGTCAATCTGAATGTCTTCCAACAGAATATGCAGACTTTCGTCAGCCAAGCATTTTCCCAAATTTGAGACGTGGAACACAGGATGAACTCCACTAAGGTCGGAAGGTAACTCCAGTTTATAAGCCACTTTCCCAATCCTTTTCAGGATTTTGAAAGGTCCTACAAATCTTGGAGCCAGTTTGCCATTCTTTCCAAAACGAACAACACCTTTCCACGGTGAGACCTTTAGAAGAACCATATCCCCAACTTGGAATTCCAATGGCTTACGTCGCTTGTCAGCATAGCTCTTTTGACGACTTCTCGCCACTTCAAGGTTCTTACGGATAATAGAAACTTTATTGGTCGTCTCTTGTATAAGTTCAGGACCAGTGATGAAGTTTTCACCAATGTTGGTCCAACAGATCGATGAACGATATTTATGACTATAAAGTGCTTCAAACGGTTCCATCTTGATACTCGAGTGATAACTATTGTTATACCAAAATTCCGCGAGCAGTAGATGCGTATCCCAATCACCACCAAAGTCAAGAACACATAGGCGTAGCAAATCCTCTAAGGTTTGGATCGTTCGCTCGGTTTGACCATCAGTTTGAGGATGGTAAGCCGTGCTTAGGTCCAATTGAGTACCCAAGGTTTCTTTCATAGACGACCAATAATGCGAAGTGAAACGAGCATCTCGGTTGGATAGGATGTGCAGAGGTACCCCATGATGACTTACAATCTCATCAACGTATATACGAGTTAACCTTGATGTCTTGTAAGTGTCAGTATGGGTATAAAATATGCCGATTTGGTCAATCGGTCAACGATAACCCATATGCTATCATGTCCTCAAGAGGTTTAGGGTAGCTTAGTTATGAAGTCCATGGATATGTGTTCCCACTTCCACATAGGGATCTCGGGTTGCTCAAGTAACCCACTTGGATGTTGATGTTCGGCTTTAACCTTCGTACACGTGAGGCACTTAGCCACATAAGTTGCTATATCCTTCTTCATCCCAAACCACCAATATTGACAACGCAGGTCCATGTACATCTTATCGGAACCAGGATGAATAGAATAACGAGTTTGATGAGCTTCGTTCATGATAAAGGTACGAAGATTATTGTGATTTGGAACTCAAATTCGATTTGCGAAGTACATCAATCCATTGGGTTTCGTTTCCCATCGAGTTAAAAGATTAGGCTCCAGCTCATCCTTCATTCTTCCTTCTTGTTGCACCACTTGTTGAGCTTCCAAGATACTAGACTCGATGTCACTATCTATTCTCAAGTTTTGTAGCAGTACGGTAGTCTCGTTGACATCTAGTCGGATCTCAGTATCAAACTCACCCAAAGTGTCAAACCATTGACGTCGATCGCGAATTTCTTGGAATAAGATCATCTTGTTATGAATCTTTCGGCTTAGTTCATCGGTTACAACATTTGCTTTACCAGGATGGTATCGAATGTCACAATCGTAATCACTAATCAAATCCACCCAATGACGTTGTCTCATGTTGAGATCTTTTTGATTGAAAATGTGTTGAAGGTTTTGTGATCGGTGTAGACTAGACATTGCGTACCATACAGGTAGTGCCTCCAAATCTTCAAAGCAAAGACAACAGCACCAAGCTCGAGATCGTGTGTTGTGTAATTCACCTCGTGAACCTTCAATTGTCTCGACGCATAAGCTATGACCTTCCCTTGTTGTATGAGAACACAACCAAGGCCTTGTTTAGATGCATCACAATACACGGTGAAGTCGTCATTTCCATCGGGTAGGGTCAAGATAGGAGCATTGCACAACTTGTGCTTTAACACTTCAAAAGCTTCTTCATGCTCGGAACCCCACTCGAAGGGTTTATTCTTTTGAGTCAAAGATGTGAGCGGCTTTGCGATCCTCGAGAAGTTGGAAATGAATGAACTTCGGTAGGAGTGTAGGAACACACCAATTTTTCACAGCTTCCACCTTTGCAGGATCAACGTGAATTCCTTGGCTATTCACCACGTGTCCTAGAAATTGAACTTCCTCGAGCCAGAAGTCACACTTCGAGAACTTCATGTACAATTGCTCTTTCTTCAATAACTCAAGAACCAATCTCAAATGCAGTTCATGATCGGTGTTGGATTTGGAGTAGATGAGTATGTCATCAATGAAAACGATCACAAACTTGTCTAGATAAGGCTTGCATACTCGGTTCATGAGATCCACGAAGACATCAAAGCATTGGTTAAACCAAAAGGCATCACCATAAACTCATAATGCCCATAATGAGTACGGAACGCGGTCTTTGGGATGTCATCATCATGAACTCGTAATTGATGATATCCAGAACGTAGATCAATCTTCGAGAATATAGCAGCTCCTTGAAGTTGATCAAACAAGTCATCGATGCGAGGAAGAGGATAACGATTCTTGATGGAAAGCTTGTTAAGCTCACGATAATCGATGCACATACAAAACGATCCATCTTTCTTCTTCACGAAAAGAACAGGTACACCCCATGGCGAAGAACTAGGACGGATGAAGCCCTTCTCGGATAGCTCTTAAAGTTTACTAGAGAGTTCTTGCATTTCAGATGGTGCAAGTCGATATGGTGACTTAGCCACAGGGTTTGCTCCCGGTATCAAGTCAATTTTAAACTCAACTTCACGCATGGGAGGTAGACCACTAAGGTCATTGGGAAATACTTCAGGTAAGTCTCGTACGATAGGGACATCCTTAAGTTCTTTCCCTTTGACTTTCGTGTTGACCATGTAAGACAAGAAAGCCATATACTTCTTGCTTAAGCATTTTCGGGCTTGTGTGCAAGACATGAGTTTAAGTCCTTTGGAAGATTTTTCACCAAACACCTTCAAAGTATCTCCAGAAAGTAACTGTATACGGATGCACTTCTCGAAACAAATGATCTCGACATGGTGTTTGGCTAACTAATCCATATCAATGATGACGTCGAAGCTTCCAAGTTTCATAGGGATAATATCGATAAGAAAATCACGCGTGTCAAGACTTAAGATGCAATCACGAATAATGACGTCAACGGTGATCGGTTCTCCATCGGCAACTTCCACGGTAAGAGGTCTTTCTAGTTTCGTATGTGGCTTAGCAAGTATGGGTTCAAACTCTAACGAAACAAAACTTTTATTGGCTCCAGAATCAAATAGAACGTAGTCATAAATTTTATTAATAAGAAACATACCTGTTAAAATTTTAAGGTATTTAACGATACAGGTAATGTATGAAAAGAATCGGATCACAAAAGTTAAAGGTGAGTTAACATACCATTCACCACATTGTTGTTTGCTTGTGCTTGGTTAGCGTTGATGTTGAAAGCACGTCCTTGGGCTTGTGGAAGATTACCCACAAGACAAAGGCATTGTGGGCGGAAATGACCAGGTTCCCCACAGTTGTAGCAAACACAGTTTGTGACCACGGCGGCATTGTTTGATGCACGGTGGCAAGTCGCCACCAAATGACCATATTTACCGCATAAGGTGCAGATACGGCATGGTTGATTCCCTGGATGATGATACCTACAAGTGTTGCGCATAGGCTGAGGACCAGCATAGGCCCTAGCCCCAGGCACTTGTGCCACAGGTGTAGTTGTCTTTCGGGTTGTTTGGGTGCAGCCACGGCATAGTTGCGTGCCGGGGTGAACTTGCGCTTGTTGTTGTTTTTGTTGTTAGACGGTTCAGCTTTGGTCTCCTTAACGGCCTCGGTAGCTGCCTTTTCCACCTTCTTTGCACCCTTCACAGACATGGTGCCCGCTCGTATATGGTTCTCAGTGAATTGAGCGGTGATACTAATGGCTTCTTCTAAGGTTGTGGGTCGGCTACCCACCATAGCATCTTGAATTTGGGGTGGTACACCCTTGATAAACTTCTCGATGTTGCGGGGGACAGTGTCGACCATGTGAGGCAGCAATATACTCAACTCATGATGCCTAGTTAAGTAGGCCAAATGATCACCATTGTTTTGCTTCAAGTTCCATAATTCTTCTTCCAACTTTTGCAATTCACTTCTCGGGCAAAACTTCACGATAGCGATTTTCTTGAACTCATCCCAAGAGAGTGCCAATATAACATCAGCTCCATGATTTCTCTTCTCGGTATTCCACCAGGTGAGTGCTCTTTATTGGATCAGACTAGTAGCATAGTGAACTTTGAGTGCCTCGGGACACTCACAATTGACGAAGGTGTTCTCCATGCTCTCGAACCACTCGAGAAGACCAGCGACACCTTCCTTGCCACTAAAACTAGTAGGCTTGCAAGAGCTAAAGTGCTTGAAAGTGCAGGTTGGGTTGTTGCACCCTTAGTTAGCACTATTCTCTCCTTGACCATTATTGCTAGAGTTGGTCATTTGCCGAGCAATCATGGCGGCTAGCTTGCGATCGGAACTTCCACACTTTCCATGATGACGAGACATGCTGGAATATGCAAAATGAGTTAGACACGAGAAAGAGAATAACAAGGATATAACTCAACAAGGATAAGGCAAGAGTTGTAAGGCACATGGAATGGTTCCATTTGGTAACGCATTACCATTTGGAAACGTTGACACGTCAAGGTAAGTTGACCCATTCGCCTTAGAAATTTGTGTATGTTGACCATATTTTATCACTCATCCTAGAAATCCCTAGGAAAGCATAACTAGTCCCGTAGGATTTATGCGATATGCTTGCCTTAGCCCGAGGGCCTTTTTCCAGGAAATCCATAATACAGGTGTCCATGTGTCACACAAATTTCTTAGGTTCATGAAATCAAAACCATGATGAGATTTACATAGAGTAGACATAAGTCTAAAGATCAAAGTCTTAAGCAATAGTATATGATTCCATGTGTCGTCGAGAATAAGATTAAGAAGTTTCATTTGTCGGGGAGAGTCAAAGTGTCAAATGTAAGTTTAGGGAGACATATAACAAAGTTTAAACAATTACAAGGCAAACCTATGCTAAGGCATCAAGTTGCACATAAGTATGGTATAACATTATGTTGCATGTAAACAATATATATATTTCCAAAAATATAAATATTATTCTATGAGGTTCATGCATAAGCTATAGTCTAGGTCACCATTTCTAATAACCTAAATCCTTATAGTTATGGGCTATGATACCAATCTGTCACACCCCAACCTTGACGGCGGAAACGTCGAGATGTGAGGGTTAAGATTGTTCACAACCACATAACGCTATATTTAAATGTAAAAATTAAAATTATAAGTTACAAAAGGAAAATCCAAACATAAGTCTCAAACATGAAATAAGTTCCAAACATTACATAAACATTTTATTTATTAAACTAGGTCCAAGTCCTAGTTTTATTGCAAGCTTCAAAAGTCCACTTTAATTTGGGGATTTCCTAAAACATGATAAAAATAAAAGGTCAACTATAAATAATTGGTGTGTTTCCAAGGTTTTCATACATAATAAGATAAGGTTACAAGTAGCAATTCATGTCATAGGTCATAAGTTAATAAGGTTATAGAACACATATCGTTACAACCAAACCTCGACTTGATTACAAGTATACAAGATTGGCTAAGTGTATTTGGTTCCCATGATGAACAAGCATACGTCATCAGGAGCCGGTAATACCTCGGCTTTAGCACCAAATAGGCTTGTTAGGCCCAAAGAACTAAAACGTCGCCAGGCTAGCAATAGTTAATGATTGCAAACAAAATATGTATCTCATATAAATACTTACAACACACAAATAACCATGACAAAATATGAATTGCAAGTGCTTACAAGTTTAAACGTTTACAAGTGTATGAGGATAAGTATCAGTTTCATCTCAAATTAGTGTGAAAATATAAAAGGGGGCAAGAAAAACTCACATGTCAAATAAGTATATAATGAAGATCAATAAGAATAATATATGTCGTTCCAAGATAAAACGTCACAAGGCACCTAAATATATAAATATTACAAGATTTAGGTTAATAATAAGATTAACGAGTTAACATGAACTAGGGTATTAGAATTTGGGGGTTTTCATAAAGTTAGTAAATTTTTATAAAAATATACTATTTATGAACTTTATAGAACTTATTTAAAAGAAATTAAATCCTTTGTAATTAACTTGTGATTTTTATTAAAAAATATATATATAATTTATTATCATCATGATAAATCACTAGTAAAAAGAAAAGCATATGGTCTAATATAGATTTATTTAACTCACAATATTATATAAATTCTTTTTTATAAATATATTAATTATAACATTTGTAAAAAAACATCTAAAATAAAATGTTAAAATGTCTTATGATAATAAATTTATAAGACATATTTAGATGACTTTTAAAAATATTTGGGGTTATAAAAGTCATTTTTATAATTATTATAAAATTTTTATAATTAATTTAAGGCCAAAAAGGCTTTAAAAAAATTACATGAGGGTGCCCGGGTTCGAACCCGGGACCTCATGTGTGTGGGGCAATGTCTTAACCAGTGAACCAGGGCCTGGCCTTGGTTTATTTTGGTTTCTAATTCTTTTAAACACAACTAAAAGGTTTCCCCCAAACCCCAAGAACCCTAGTTTGTTCAAGTCCAAAATTGACGATCGATTCGATGTTAATGCTCGAGTTAATCATGGGGCTTTGATTCCCCACTGTATTTCGAGCATAACCATGTGTTCAATTACTCGATTTGAAGATGAACTGATGATGAACAGACGATGCTAAGGCCGCAACACACGTACGACTGGTTCGATGTTCAAACAATGATGTTAAACAAATTTGTTGCACATGAAGTTTCCAGGAACCTTGTTGTACAAAAGCCTTTATCAATTTCAGGTCTTGAGGTCTAGAGAATGGTGTTCGAGTAGAAGATAGGTCGCGAAGAAGTGGGTAATCAAAGTTGATGTTTGGGCTTGTTTTAGGTGAAATTGAATGTTGTACTCGATTAGTGATAGATAAGAGATGGTTCATGTTAAGTTAATTCGATTATTATTGTGATTTAATGCTTAAATGGGTACGAATTTAAGGCTTCGGTTACTTCGAACGAGAAGGCTTTGTAACCAGTTTTAATCACGATTTAGGTAGTTGATTGAGTTCGATTCGAGTCTAGGAACGATTGGCATGGTTTTGGGGGTTTCAATCCAAAGAAAAAGAGGATTTTAGGACCACGGACTCCGGCCGGAGGGTGGCCGGAGTTGTGTCCGGAAAAACGTGAGAGGTAGGGGAAGTTGGTTTGGGTTTTTCAAACTTACACTTTTAGTCCTTGCGGTTTTCCTCTTGACATTTTATGCACAAAGTTTCTATTTAGAGTTTATAAAATAACATATTAACCCCCTAAACTTTATTACCTTAAATTTTAAACACCTTAAGATTATTAACTTTATAAATTATTATAAGTATCATTATTATTATAAAATTTATTATTATTACCAATATTATTACTATTATTAATATTATTAGTATAATATTATTATTGTTATTAACATTAAATTTACAATTATTATTATATTATTACTATTACTTTAACTATTATTATTAGTATTATTATTATTATAACAATATTATTATCATTATTATCAATGTTAAACAAATTAATTTATTACACCCAATTTAACTCAACATGCATAACAAGCCCTCAAAGTTTCATAAAAGAAATAAATGGCCCTTACAACAACTTAACAAGGTTAAGTTTTAATTTAATGAAAATACGAGATGTTACAGGCCTGCTGAACGATCTGCTGTGCTTGGGCAGTGTTTTGCTCCTTAAGCTGTCTAATCTGTGCAACTCTTTCCTCGTCAGCATCCCACAGCTTTAGCACCATCGTGTTCAGTGCTGCCATCTGATCCTCTACCCTAACAGAATATAGGGATGATCCTGTAGTGAATGGCTGCTGGGAGGATGGTCCGGGCTGGTGGCTGGTGGTAGTGGTGGTGGTTGTGGTGGTGGTTGTGGTGAATATGGGTGGTGGTATATGTGTGGGTGGTGATGGGTAGGCTGTAGTGGGGGTGGAAGTAGTGTAGATAGGTGGTGGAGTGGCTGTGGTAGTGATGGTGGGTGAGGTGGTAGTAGTGGTGGTGGTAGTTGTGGTAGTAGGTGGGTGAGTGGTGGTGGTAGATATGGTGGCAGTGGTTGTGGAGGTAGGAATCAGCGTGAACCTCTGTCTTTTTGGCTTCATCATATGGGGCTGAGCCATGCTCTTCTTCCTCAAACCCCTCGAGGAGAATTCTCCCCCTAGGATGTTGAGTTGGTCTGGGGTATAAGTAGGATCTTTAGTAGTCTCCCCAGACGCAGCTTTGCGTCCTCCAACCGCCTCTATCCCATGTTCGATGGCAACCACCCTGCTGCCCACCATTCTGGTCAACGGCTCATCATCACTCTCTCCTCCTCATCAGGCCAGAAATCCTGATGGAAGCCAGCTATGTCAGCATCTCCATGGGTAGGTGGTGGAGGTGTAATATCAGTAGTGGTGGCCTAGATGGAGTGGGGCCTGTGTCTCCACCATCACCACTGTCATCATCCCCTGAGTCATCGGTGGGGAGAACTATCTGCTCTGTATCAGAATCACTGTCCTCGTGGCGCCACTTCCTCCTGGCGGGCGCAATGTAATCCTCCTAGGCCAGGTGCCGAACAATCTCTTCACAGGGGGCTTAACCTGCTTCCCCCTATACACCTTCATTTGGCCCAATGTGGTGTCATCCATCACCTTAAGTACTACAACATCCTCCTTCTCCTTAGGTAGCCGAGGGAGCTTCTGATCAATGATCATCTGCATGAAGCGAGGATACATACAGAATCCCTCCTTTCCTTTCGCCTCGATGTTCTCCACCAAGTAGGTGAAGATCATCCGGGAGAAGCTGAACGGGTGGTTCGGCACCAACACCATGTAGGCATTCTGTATCTAGTCCGACAGCCCATCGAAGCCTCCTTTCCTGGTGGCAATGCACTTAAGCAGTACATGTGCCAAGTACTTGAATTGGGAGCACAGGTTGCTCTTGTTGAGCACACCTGCGGGGATGTCCCCCGAGTACTTAGCTCTTAGAAAGCAACTGCGTACTGTCAGTGGGTGCAAGCGGGTCAGGCAGTCTGCATCATCTCCAAACTCTAATACTATCCTGCGATCCTGCTCTGTGATCTCTATGGCATGACCAAAGATAGAACTCATAATATAGTGGGGCTCTGCGGTCCTATCGACAACCGCACCTTCCTAGAAGGCCTGCTGAAGGGATCGGTATGGTGTGCACTGTGTCGAAATGGCACGGAAGATCCTTGATCTCCATAGAAAAGTAATAATGCTAGAGAAATCTGTAGCATTCCTGGAGGTGAGATCCAGGTGAGTACATATGTTGTGCTTAGTGTTCATGGTCCAGCGACTCGCCATCTGTTACACAAAATGGATAACGTTAGTATGTGTAAGAGAATAGCCATATGAATTTCTTAATTTGAATCTTTCTGTTTTGTCATGCGAATGAACTCTGCTACTGAGGTTAGTCATGCGATTGAGCTCATACGTACGACTGGGCATGCAACTTGGCTTAGTCATATGCTATCCCAAGCGGTTGAACAGTCATGCGACTGAACTTATTTGCATGGTTCAGTTGTGCGACTGTGCCATTCGCCCATCTCAATCGTGCGACTGAGCCATTCGCCCATCTCAGTCGTGCGATTGAGGTTCATTAGGGCAGCCATTCACATGGCAGATTGTTAGGTCATTCAAATTCAAATTTTGAGCAAATCGTAATGTTAGACGTTGTGAAATAGCTCATAAGTCTCGCAAACACCCGAAATAGCACCTAATAACCTTTATTTTAACATTTTACTTGGTTTTATCAGTTTATTGGTCCAGTTAGTCTCGGTTAAGTTTTACGGCTTAAATTTCGATCTTTTGATGACTATCGTTTGAGCATTTGACTGGAAATCGTTGCACATTACCTGTGAAGTCACTTGAAATTGTTAGAAAGTAATAATCACAGTCCAAGAACAATCAGATGAAATTTGGGCAGAGTATCGGTAAGTCATGCGAAGAAATGAGCAATTGGGGGTGAATAGGGTTTGCGACCGACTTCCCCTCTATTATACTAGGGTTTCCTTCAGTCATGCGACTAGAGCTAATTACACAACTGGTTTGTGCGATTGAGATTTAGTCGTGCGACTGACTCAATCGGTCATTATCAGTCGTGCGACTAGATGTCAGTCGTGCGACTGAGTCTTCGGTCACTCTCCTTCATGCGATTGGTTCATTCTGATGATCCAGTCGCCTGGATTGACTCATGTTGATGGTCTAATCTCATGTTTGGGCCATACGTGTGGCTTAGTCGTGCGATTGGGCTCATTCGTCTGGTTCAATCGTACGGCTGGTCCATACTATAGTCCAGTCATGTGACTGACTCATTCTTATGATTTTAACTTTATGACCATTTGACACTTTACCCTTGGTAAAACATTACGAACATTCGATCATCTTAGACACGACCGTTTTTAACTTCGAAAACTTTTGATCACCTCAGACATGATCCTTTTAACATTTGAGAACCCGTTTTGGTCACCTCAAACGTGACCCTTTTTAGTGATTAGATCCCAGACAGAATATCAATACGTAGTCCGACTTTTAACAACTAAACTAACAAAATTAAACAAATGAAACTACTAGAACTGAAAAACAGAAGTAAAAATATTTTGTAGGTTTTGTGAGAGGTGGAACCCTAAGATAGATATTTAACATATTTATTTATAGAATATTTAGCTTCAAGTTATTTTGACCATAACTAGAACGAATCATTATGGAATCATATAGGTAATCAAATCATTTAGGATGTGTTACCAAAATCTTTTGTTGCTAGATCCTTGTTTTCATCGAGAGTCATTAGCAAGTTTAGGAAATCATACTAGTACTATAAGATGCACACATTGATTTGAACTTTCAAGACTTGCCGCCACGATGATTGTCAGTATACTTGTCCACTTAAATCCATACACAGACTTTTGACACAGATTGGTGATGGTTTAAGGTTTAATTATTTTAACAAGCATTTGTGGATCCCACGCTTATATGGTAATCATCATTCCTTAGGAGATTTTTGAGCGGTCTACGGGTATTTTGACAAGAAGAAACTATTCTTAGAGCTTTCAAAGAGAAAGCAAGCCTCAGGTCAGTGCCACCGCACAACAGAGAAGCGGCAAACAACAATGAATCTTAGAATATCTAGGTTTGCTTATCCTCAGGTCAGTGCCACCACACATCAGAGAGGCACACAACCTATCTTCTTGTTTGAGCAATTTTATTCTTTTTGCACAGATCGCACCAACAACACATGTTATTAGTTTGATTGCTTTTTGCATTTTTCATCATGTGCTTTGCTCATATTATGGTCATCCGCACACATTTGTGGCGTTTATTTACTCGTCACCCCTTATTGGAACTCTATTGATTGTGTTAACCAGGGATAAGATGATAACCCAGAGCTTGTTGAACAATTTAGTTTTATCTTGAGATCACCAACGAGGTCCACTTATCTATTGTGTTGAATCTACCGACACATCATCTAATGGTCTAGCAACCTCTAGGTCTACTTTCTCCATGTTACCTTAGTAGTAGCTAGTTTTACTATCATTTTTCCATTTATTTTTGCTTATACTTCTCAGACTTATACTTTGAATTTAAAATCTAATTCAATTTAAATCTTTTAAAGCCCCAAATCCTTGTTCCTGTGTACTATCATTTTCCATAGTCGTTGAATGATATCTTAGTTACGATCTCATTCCTTTAGCTTGACTGTCCTCCTCCGTTCTTTTTTTTAACTTAACCTATTCTCCCCCTAAAATCTAAAACTAAGGATTTTAATAGGCGAACAAATAAAAACACTAAAACTAATTAAATAAACAAATAGAAAATATAAGAAAAATGGACTAGACACATCGGACTAACATGTTCATCTTCTGGAATGACATCACTTTTCTTTTTAACGCCGTTGACCTCTAACAGATATAGAAAACGTGGTTTATCAAAGGCTTTTGTGTAGAGGTCAGCGCGTGGAAATCCGTATTTATTTTAACCACATCGATTAAATGTTTTTCAAAGCAATCACGTATAAAATGATATTTCATCCCGATGTGTTTGGTTTTAGGATCTTGGACCAAATTTTTAGTTACGGCTATTGCAGCAGAATTATCAACAAATATAGGAGTATTAGAGAATTGCAAACCGTAGTCACGTATTTGCTATTGAATCTAGATGTTTTGTGAACATCAACTTGCAACAACAACATATTCAGCTTCATAGGTTGACAGAGCAACCGAGGTCTGCTTCTTACACTACCAGGTCACTAATCTCCTCCCAAATAATTGACAACCTGCTGAGGTGGATTTGTAGTTCATTTTGCAGCCGCCATAATCCGAGTCGCTGTACACGGTAAGCTCAAAGTCATCGTCATGAGGATACCACAACCCAAGTGTTGGTGTACCCTTCAGATAACGAAATATCCTCTTGACCCCTATAAGATGGTTGACTTTTGGTTTCGCCTGATATCTTGAACAGAGACATGTCGCATACATGATATCAGGTCTTGAGGCAGTGAGGTACATGAGGGATCCAATCATTCCTCGATACATGGTGGCATCAACCAGATCACCATTCTCGTTGGGTGCTACATCATGGTTTGTAGCAAATGGAGTCCCAGCTACGGAAGCATTCTCCATGTCAAACCGACTGAGAATATATTCTACATACTTGGTCTGATGTAGAAATATCCCTTTTGGTGTTTGATCCACTTGTAACCCGGAGAAGAACTTCATCTCTCCCATGGCACTCACTTCAAATTCTGCTTCATTACTGCTTCAAATTCTTTACATAAGTCTTTGTTTTTGGAACCGAAGATTATGTCATCAACATAAATCTAACAAGCAGTAGATCACCATCCTTCTCTTTGATGAACAGTGTGTAGTCAACTCGACTCTACAAAATCCATGTTTCACAAGGTGAGTTGAGAGTTTTTCATACCATACTCTCGGGGCTTGGTGAAGCCCGTAGAGAGCCTTATCCAGTTTGTAAACTCTGTCCCGATGATATGGATCCTCAAATCCTTCAGGTTGACTGACATACACTGTTTCCCAGATTTCACCATGAAGAAATGCACTCTTTACATCCAGTTATAGACTTTAATTTTCATGTAAGATGCATAGGCTAGGAAGATACGGATGGCTTCCATTCTCGCCACTGGTGCAAATACTTCATTGTAATCAATTCCCTCGACTTGTCGAAATCCTTGAACTACAAGTCAAGCCTTGTTCATGATTATGACCCCTTGGTCATCTTTCTTGCATTTTAAGACCCATTTGGTGCCAATAACCTTAGCACCTTTAGGTCTATCCACCAATGTCCATACACCTAATTTTTTTAACTGAAGAAGTTCTTCTTGGATGGCACTCACCTATGACTCATCATTAGGGCTTCACTGACATATTCTGGCTCAACTGAGACACAAAACAATGATATGCACCATCGTGAAGGTATCCCTTTTCCATTACCGAGGCATAATCAGCTGAATATAGCTGATTCTCATCTGAACTCCTGATCTGACATCCCAATGACATTGTCCAGAGGATGATAGACATTGAGGTGTGATCCAGGAGTGGTGGGAACAACTATCTCATAATCAAGATTATGAACGTTGGTTCCGTATTTGAGGCAATAGGAGTGTGAGGTTCTAAAGACTTAGAGGCATCAACATCAGATGCTTGTGGACTTGCACTAGTAGGAACCTATTCCTCCTGATCGTTTTGATCATTCTTCATGGCTTTATCGTTAGAGGAGAAGTCACTTACCTCGAGTGCTCCCCCTGATTGACTAGGAAACTTAGAGTCTTGTGTTGGTGTGTTTAAGACATCATACATCATTTTGGTTGCTAACTCATCGTCAGAAGTGGAGAGAGGCATGTTGAAGGACTGAAGAATCCATCATAGTCAAAAAAGAATGCAGGTCCTTTTCCAGCAGGAGGGGTGGTGTATCTTTGAACGTCCCGTTACAGCACACTTCTACTTGACCTGTTGAGTTGTTGTAAACTCTCTTATTGGTATGTTGTATCCTAGAAAGATTCCCTCTTCATCCTTCTCGCTAAACTTGCCTTCTTGAGTTTTCTTCAGCAATGTATATGGTGCTCCAAACGGTTCGAGGTACTCCATATTAGGTTTACGTCGTTGTAGCAACTCGTAACACGTTTTTCCATGTCGTTTAACCACCAAGACTCGATTCAAAGTATAACATGCATTTGCCACTGCCTCGTTCCAGAATTGGATAGGCAGTTTCGAGTCTGCTAGCATCGTCCTAGCAGTCTCTATCAAGCTTCTGTTCTTCCTTTCTGCAACCCCGTTCATCTGTGGAGTGTAGGCAGATGTGAACTGATGTACAATTCCCTTTTCTTTGCAAAATGCCTCCATCCATTGATTCTTGAACTCTATTCCGTTGTCTGAGCGTACTTGTCTTACCTTCAGCTTGTACAGTGACTCCAGTGTAGTTACTAACTCTTTGAATTACACAAATGTTTCTGATTTTGATTTTAGAAACATCACCCAAGAGAATCTTGAGTAGTCATCTGTAACTACATAGCAGTACAAGTCGCCTGCGATGCTTCTTGTACTAACTGGACCAAACAAATCCATGTGAAGAAGGTCAAGAGGCGGTTCTATGGAATGAACTTTCTTTGCCTTATGAGACTTCTTAGTCTATTTTCCTTTCTTGCAGGCGACACAAAAATCTGGTAGTTGGAAGTTTTTGACATTTACTCCTCGCACTAGATCATTCTAGATCAGGTGGTTCATCTTCCATGGATTGATGTGTCCCATTCTCCTATGCCAGGAGATAGAATCCTTCTTAGTAGATTTTGACAAGAAGCATTGAACTTGATGATCCGTTATGGAGGCCTTTGATAGATCCAAGATGTAAAGGTCGTTATATCTTGAGGCTGATATTAAGACTTGGTCCTCTGGGATCACATAGTTCTTTTTCAGGACATAGCACTTCTTATTGTTGAAACTACCTTAAATCCGTTGTCACATATTTGGGAGACAGAAAGCAAATTATTTTGAAGTTGTACATAGTTTACCTTGTCAAACTTCATTTTCTGATTCCCACTTCCCCTTGAGCTATGATATAACCTCCTTTGTTTGCAGCAAATGAAACATGAGCTCCTTTTATTTGTTTGACATTTGACAGGAGAGTCCAGTTCCCAGTCATGTGCCTAGATGCTCCGCTATCTACGATCTAAGTGTTTGTTTCTGCACTATGCGAACACCCTGCACATTCAATTGAAAACATTAGTTAAGATGAGGGACCCAAGCCTTAACCGGCTTGGGTGTCCCAGAGGCATCACACATCATAAATTCCACCTATTGGCCTTTTGAGGGTGAGGAGAGATCTGGTGTCTTCTTGTTCTCATTATCAGATACAAGGATGGACTTCTCTTTTCATAAACCAGTTTTATGTAAGGCCTGTTTGTGATAAACTGATGTCTGGCTAATGGGTTGAACTTTAGGTTCACTGACTCTTTTTGGTGGAGTCATGGAGCTTTTTTTTGGATGAGCTCTGACTAGTGGCAAAAAGTTCAACTCTTTTCCTTGGAGTCTGATAATAAGGATAGTAAGATGCGATGTGTCCATACTTTCCACAGTTGTAGCAAGATCTACTTTCGACATGTTGGTGTAACTGTTTCTGTGGAGAAGTGTGTGACACACATGTGACTTTATTCTGTTTGGGTTTAGACACTTCTTGTTTCAATGTTTTACTTGTTTAACAGAATTAATTGTTTGAACCTTGTTAACATCTTTACTCTTGTGTTTACCTGGACTTGGACATGATGCACGTGTTTGGTTAACATGTATGGTTTTTTAGGTTCAGAATTAGACGTGATTGAACCTAACTTTATATCAACCTTTTCAAATTGTTCATCCAGATTCACAATAGGCATCTTACCTTTTGCCTTTAAAGTGGTCTCCTTTTGTTTAGTGACAGATTCAATCGTTTGACATGTGGAATCTAGATCACTTACAAGAGGAGTGGACACCACATGATACTTGATTGGGTTGTTATTTATTGGTTTGCTTTTGGCATTTAACAAGGTCTCATGTGGTGGTGGAACCACTTATAACCCAAACCCTCCCCGTTGTTACGTTCTCTCACTAAGTACTGGACAATGTGAGAAGAACTGGTCCAACTGTGTAGTTTTTGTTTTAATGAATTTACTTCAACCTCCAAAACTGCCTTCTGTTTCTTAGTTTCTTCTAGGGAGTTTAAGTAGAACTTAATTTCATTAGCTTGGTTAAAAGCCACAACTTCGGTTTCCCTAAGTGTTTATTCAAAAGTTTTATATTTTCATTATAACTGTGCTTAATTTGTTTTAAAATTCTATTTGCTTCTGTGCATAGTTGGAAGTCCTTTACTAAGCTATCATTATGATCTAATAACCTAGCAAATTTCAAATCAATGTTTTCCCTAAATTTATGACATTCAACAAAGCATGATTATTAAATAATTGATCTGTAGTACTTACCTGAGAGGGTGCGGTTGAAACAACCATCAAAGCAGAGTCTGACTTTTTTGGTTCTAGTGAAATCGAACTTGTTGAACTTGTCCCTTCTTTAGGCAGGTGATCAACCACAGTTGCAGTTTCTTCATTATTTGACATCGCAATTTCCACTGGAATATCACCTTCGCTTGCTGAGTCGTCATCTAAATCCTCAACACTAGTGATGTGGATTCTCTCGGAGACACAAACCGAAAGCTCCAATCTTGTCCTTCGTCATCCTGAGCGGTCAAGGCCTTAGGATCCTTGCTTGACGAAGTAGGACTACTTGTGGGTTTATCCTGACGAATGAAAGATGAGAATGGATTCTCACTTCCTGTCTTCTTGGGCTTCACACATTCACGTTTGAAGTGCCCCTTTTCCCCCAGTTGAAGCAGATAACTTTGGTCTTGTCAAAACAAAAGTTGTGTCCTTAGTGGCATTCAAGTTCTGTCCGATCTTCTTGACAAACTTCTTAGCTCTCCGGACAGCACTTGCTAAGGCCCACATGATGTCCATTCTCTCCAACTCTATCTCGTCTACCTGCTCATAGTCCTCATCTGCCAGATGGCAGTTTCCAATTTTCCCAGCAACTAGTCCGTCATAGGAGTGAACAACAGCTGCTAAGAGATCCATATGCTCATTTGCTACCACTACTGTCACATTCCCGAGATTCTCGATCTTCAGTTTTGTAGCATTGGCTTCAGGTGCTATGTATTAGGTAGTAGACGACCCTAACGTGTCAGATCCTGAAGTTGTAGCTTAAGAAGGAGCAGCTGAACTCGACACAAATGCCATTTGAAGTGGTGCTCCAAATGTTTTGGATTGTGGAGTTGAGTTGAACAGTGACAGATTCTGATCATATGAAGACTTTTGGGCCCCGTACTTCATCCTCAACTCTTCCTCTCAGTTTTAGAATGAAATCGTTGATATCTAACTTCGCTAGCATATCATTCTGTCTGAGGTTGGATATAAAGGAAACCCACTTCTATGGAAACCCAATTGCAAAGTTTGACACCTTGTATTCCATAGATGTTGTAACTCCATGAGTGTGCAGCTCACTCATCAAGTGGTAGAACCGATCGATGATGTCATCCAAGCTCTCCTTACCCATTGACGAGAAGTTTTCGAACTCCTTCTTCAACGCTTTTGCCTTTAGAGCTTTTAATGACGCATTCCCATCATACCGTTTTTCCAATGCATCCCACAGCTTCTTTGCTTGCTTGTTCTCAGAAAATTGATGGAAGATGTCATTAGGAATTGACTGAGTTAGCAATGCATATACTTTCTTCTCAGCATTGTACTTTTACCTTTTGGCTATGAGTCATGCCACCTAAGGTAAATTTGACTCCATCTGCACCTACAGGCATGCTGTACCCTGTCTCTATCGACTCCCACAGATTGGGATCTCCTCCATTTAAGTAGATCTTGAATCTTTGTTTCCATTATGGGTAATCATCTAATGTTATGAGCTTAGGGGGTTTATTGTGATTCCCCACTTCATTTTCCAGAAGCAATAGATTTTGGATCCTTGAATCCCTCCCTGTGGTGAACGTTGAATGTTGATCCTCCATTACTATCAACTTTGAACTTTAGAACAAACTGTTTTGCTTGTGCGGCTGAAGTAATGCGATTGAACACTTCGTGCGATTGGACAATGCGGTTGGCTCAGACGAGCGAATGAACCAATGCGAATGGCTCAATCGTGCGAATGGACAGGTGCGGATGAACGATGTGAATAGCCAATTCAGTCGTACGAATGGATGAATGACTGAGTCTCAATCGTGCGTATGAGGGATGCGGATGGATTCAGTCGTGCGATTAAGTCCATCGTGCGACTTAAGCTGCTGGATTTTGAGAATTCGAAGGTTTAAGGTATTTGGACGCAAAAACACGAATTTCTCATGAACCCTAATTGCCGTATGCCAGAAAAACGTTAACTTTTTAACCTGGAGACATCTAAAATACTGTTTTATACAAAATGATTGCGTTTTTGAGTGAAAAACACAATTTTTATATCAAAATCGATTGAATCACACGTAAATCAAGAGCCAAAGCTCTGATACCACTTGTTAGGACCGTTATCGGTACGAAGTACTAACTGATTTACGTGTATACCAACTCAAATAGTTCATAATCTTATTTGATTGGCGATCCAATCGGTGAGAACGCGTGTAAAATCAATCCAAGAATGTAACTAAACGTCAAGAACGATAGTAGGACGATTTACAGCGATCTATGAACTTGGAACAGGTGTTCTAGGGTCTCTAGACGGCTAGGGTATGACTTAGTGTGTAGGTATTCGAATTGTTATGTTTTTCCACGAATTAAGTGGTATTTATAGGTTAGGGTTTCTTGTTCGTGCGACTGAACCATTTGCATGGTTCAGTCGTGCGATTGAAGCATGCGGTTGATCCATCCGCACGGCTGAGGCTTCAGTCGTGTGACTGAGTCAATCTCATGTCACATCATGCGATGATCCAGTCTCCTAGTTCAGTCTTGCGACTGATCCAGTCTCCTAGTTCAGTCTTGCGACTGGTTCATTAACATGAAGTTGTTCATGCGTATGGTCCGTAGCATGGTTCATTCGCATGAGAACATCACACGATTAAGTTTAAGTACGTTTCTCGATCATTATTGAGTAAGAACTATGTAAACAACCACAAACCTATATAGTTAGTTCAATAAGCGTTAACACACAATAATCAATGAAATATTAAACATATAAGCATAAACCACACATTGTATTTTATTCAACCCATTCTATTACACATATGTAAGACATGAAAGACATTTTACATTAAGCTCATAACTACTACATATGTATCTAATATTATATTATTATTAATATTAATATTATTATTATTATTATTATTATTATTGTTATTGTTATTATTGTTATTATTATTATTGTATGTTATTATTATCATTATTATTATTATATTTTATTTTGATTATTATTTTACTATTATTATTATTATTATTACTATTATTATTACTATCATTATTACTATTATTATTACTATTATTATTACTTTTATTATTACTATTATTACTATTATTACTATTATTTTACTATTATTATTATTATTATTATTATATTATTATTATTATTCTTGTTATTATTTTTATTATTATATTATTATTATCATCATCACTATTATTATTATTGTAATAATAAAATTATTATATTATTGTAATATATAATTATTATTATTATTAATATGATAATATTATTATTATTAGTACATTATTTTATTATTATTATTACTATTATTATTATTATTATTATAATAATAATTATTATTATCATTATTATTATTATTATTAATATTAATATAATTTTTATTCTTATTGTTATTATTATTATTATTATTATTGTTATTATTATTTTTATTATCATTATTATTATTATCATTATTATTCATTATTATTATTATTATATATTATTATTATATTATTATTATTATATTATCGTTATTATTATATTATTATTTTTATTATTTTATTATTTTTGTTATGGTATTGTTATTATTATTATCATTATTATTATTATTATTATTACTCTTATTATTATTATTATTATTATTATTATTTTTATTATAACTATTATTTATTTGATTGATGAGCATAATAATATGACTTTTTATTGCCATCATATACTAAAAGACGACAATCTAGAGTGGCTTATGATGGATAGAAGGGACACCATCTAGAAGTTGTTAAAGAGTGGATTGTTTTCTGGCCACAAACAAATTTCTTCCGTTAAGAAGTTGTAATGTCATTAGTGGTCAACGTCAAAAGTTATCTGCTTATATATACACTTTACCCAGGAACACTGAAATTGATATTCAAGATATACTAACATTTTAGAATTTTACATTGTACTCAATTTGCCCTTGGGGTTAGGGACATAATTCGTTTTGGTAGAGGGGGTTGATCGTCAAGAAAATAGTTTTAGTTTAGTAATATTTTGATAAATTAAGTAACCGGATAGAATATGTCATCCAATAATAACTGAGTTTCACTCACTAATATCTTTTAACAGTAAGAATCATTCAATCTTTTAATATTGTTTTATTGTTGTGATTTTTAATTTATATGCAAGTTATTGAAATTAAGTTAATCAAATAAAACATATATGAAATTTAATTACTGTTTAGTATTTTTTTTATTTGAAAGATTAGCAGGAGCAAATTGTCAAAGAAAAAAATTTATTAAATAATACCAAGTTTTATAATAAGTTAAGCTTATAGGTTATTGGATTTTAAGAATCCTAACTTTTATATATTAGCTGCGATTAATTTTAACTTATGAAATATTTACAAACACCATTAAATTTTCCTTCAATGATTAAAACTAGCTGATAGTGCACCCCATTAGTTTTCTGAAGATATGAACTGCTTGTATGGCCAAAACATCAAGCAAATAATTGAAATATATCATCAGATCCATCTATCTAACTGTACCCAAAATCCATTAATCTTCATATCCTGATCTGAACCACTTGAATCGTGGAGTTAGCTTTCAGGTAATGATGATGGCTAGATGCAGGAAACCAACTTGATGGAGGTTGGACGGCAGTTGAGTTGAAATTTAGCTCAAAGTCTCAAAGTGGCCACTTTTTATTAGAAAAGCTAATGAGGTTAATGTCAGTTATGAAAAATCGTTATCTAAAGTTAGGAGTATCTGTCAAGATATTTAAATTATGATTAATTCCGTCCAGAAAATAAAAGTTAGGATTATTAAAATTCGATAAACCTAATTTTTCCAAGCAACTTATAAAAATAATTAACTAAGTTTTATAATAATTTTATTAAGTAAAGTGAAAATAGAATAATTAAATAGTAATCGATTTCTACATATATTTAATTTGTGAACTTAGTTTTAACAGAAAAAAAAACAAAACAGTTTTTATTTATGATTTTATATATTTTTTTATTGTAACTTCTATGTAACTCGAATCATAGTTTTAAAACCGATCCGTGCACAATTGGTGAGCAAGGTGAATTTGTAACGTTCGTGATAACATCGTGATAACACCGCTAATGCTAATGTGATGCGGTGAATCACGATGCATAACGATCGATACATACCGTTCACAATTAAAACGTAAAAATACTTGGAAAGAGGTGGAAATAGCGTGATAGGTTGTGACGAAAAGTGATGAAAGCACTTTAAGGTGAAAGTAAGAATCATGATTTGGGTCTCCTGGTGTGATGTTAAGTTGAATCGTTATATGAGTGAAATGGCAGTGTACCCCAAAATTATCTACAGTTTCACATAGGGGTGTTCAAAAATATCCAAATCCGAAATATCCAAAAATGAAATTCGGATATCCAAAATTTCAGATTCGGATGCGGGTTCGGATAGTGATTTTGAGAATTTTCGGATATTTCGGATATCCAAAATATCCAAAGTATTTTTATAAAATTTTATAAAATATTAAATTAATTAAATATTTTAGATATTTCAAGTTTCAGATTTTAATAAAACTTGGATATATGAAATAACATTTCAATAAATTTATTATATTTTTATAAAATTTGTCAAATGAATACAACTTTTTTTTTAAAAATTAGGATATCGAACGGATATCCGAATCCAAAAATTTTGGATATCCGAAATTTAAATTAGGATAGTGAAATCCACTACCATGGTTTTCGATATCCGAAATGAACGCCTAGTTCTAAACCATAAATAAAAATGTATTTTATTAGGTTTTGGTGTCAGCCTATAAATATGCATGTTCCATCATTATCTCAATTCCATAAATGAATTTAAATTTAACTAAAAACTTAGTGGTAATCCTGTATTTGTAGTGGCCGACGAAAAAACCGTACACAAATAGCCACCAGGTGACACATCAACGTCAGTAATCTAACATTCAAAAAGTATTAGTAAAAATATTATAAAAAATAAAAAGTAGGTGTAAAAATGTTAACCACGTTATGTGATTCGCAAAACATATAAAAAATAAGTAAGTCGATCTAAACCAGCGTGTTGAAACGAGGTCGTTAAACGGAAAAATATAAGGGTAAAAACATTAAACCACACACCATACAACGGTGCGTTAACTCGCAAAATTTAAACCGAACCATAAAACAAAAAAAATTATAAAATTGAATAGTATAGACGACAATAGATGTAAGTAAAAAAAATGAGTTGGGTCAAATTGTAAAAGTATAAAAGTAATGTATTAAGATAAGAAAGAAGCTAAAAACTAAAAAAAGAGACAAAGGTGGGTATAACCTATCAAACATATTGTAGAACCCTTAAACATAACAAAGTTAGTAATTAGTAATATATAACTAGGTTGTTATTGTTGGACCAAAAGAACCAATGAGCCAAGATCAGAAAACCTCTAAGTCCCACATGGTATCACAACAACTGCTGAAAGCCTCATCAGTAGTTTGACAAGTGCTGAAGACTTCAACAGCTGAAGATCAAGTGCTGAAGACCTTAACAGCTGAAGAACCAAAGTGCTGAAGTACAACAGCTGAAGAACACAAGTGCTGAAGCTGAAAGACCAAAGTACTGAAGTACAACAGCTGAAGAGTTTACAAGTGCTGAAGATCAACAACTGATGTACAAGGTCTGAAGACAAAGACTGAAGACATCAGCTGATGATATCTACTGAAGTCATCAGCTGATGAAACACCTGAAGGTCAAAGTCTGAAGATCAAGTACTGAAGCCTCAGTAGTTTGTCACAACTGCTGAAGAGTACTTCTTCAGTAGTTGTGATATCAGTAGTTTTATATTTTTATGTTTCAGTAGTTTTGTAAAACGACTGAAGAGCTTGTTCTTCAGTCGTTGTAGTTTCAGTAGTTTTATATTTTGTACTTAACATGCTGATATGTTCTCAGTAGTTGTGAACATTTCAGTAGTTTTTAAGAATTAGTTATTTTTGTATTGGATCTGCCAGTTGTCACTTTCCGTGATAACAGCAGTGATTGTTGCACTCTATATAAGGAGTGACAACCTATTGTAATCAGTGGAGGAATGAGTGAATGAATGGAATGAATGATTGATTAGAAATTCTACATCTATAAACATTCCTAGAAATCAGAAATAAATACATATATTCTCTCCCTATAACCGTATGCATCTTAATGCTTACAAGTATCATTGCTTGCTACAATTTGTCTAATTCTAGTTTGTATTCCGCTGCTTGTATCTAATACATCAAACTTGTGATCACTGATCCTGTCAAATGGTATCAGAGCAGGTTAATCATTGATCGATCTAATAATTGATCATTGAAACTGCTATTCAAGATCTAAGTTTGATTGAATTAGCTTTGTGTTTTGCAAGAAACGGTTATAGAGATTGAATTTTCTGTATTTCTGCTCATTCATCCTGAGATCTTTTCTTGGTTTCATTGAGTTTGTTGTGGTTGTCTAAAACTTTTAAAAGCTTGAACTAAATTGTTTTTGAACTGAAAATGACTACTCCCTCCAATGATCCTCACAATACTGGTTCCTCAACCAAGCACCTATGCTGGTTAGGAATGAGTATAACATATGGCAAAGACGTATGCTCCATCACCTGTCTGTTAACAGCGCAGGGTGTTGGACATCAGTGGTACATGGTCCACACAAGCCTATGGTGAATAACCCGGAAACCAATCAAATGGTTCCGAAGAGGAGGGAGCAATACTCAGATGAGGATAAGAAGTTGCTTGAGATTGATGCAAAAGCCCATGGAATTCTGGCCATGGCATTGCCCAATGAAATCTATTCTGGGCTAATGCATCATGAAACTGCCCATGACCTCTGGATTGCTTTGAAAGAACAATTTGGAGGAACAGATGAGGTCTTGGCAAATAATAGAGAAATTCTTGCCCAACAATATGAGACATTCTCTCATAGAAAGGGTGAGACACTGACTCAACAATATGAGCGGTTTTCTTGTTTGATCTCTGAACTAAAAATGGTCAAACTTGAATACACCAATATTCAGATGAATAACAGATTTCTCAGATCACTGCCTGAGAGATGGGGACATATACTATTGTCCTACGCTCCAGTGCAAGTTTGGACAAACTATCTCTCACCCAACTCCATGGGAAACTGCTCACTTTTGAGAGAGAGATAGAACAGAAGAGAAAGCTGTCTTCATCTGGAAAGCTCACTGAAGACTTATACAAGGCAACACTGCCTTGGTGGGTCATGAGTCAGAATATGCTTCATCTGAATGCCAGTATGATGAGCATATTAATTTCTCTTCAAGCACTTCTGATTCTGCATTTGTAAGTGTGATGGTCAGTTTACTGGGTGTAATAATGACAATCTATGTTTCATTATGGATGATCTCAAGGGGATTGCTGATGATGACTTAGAAGAGATGGATATTTTGAGCCAAATGGCCTTGATAAATATCAGATCTCAGAAGTTCTACAAAAGAACTGGAAGAAAATTCCCAGGACTCTCTGGCAAAACCAAAGTTGTTTTGACAAGAGCAAGTTGAGGTGTCACAAATGCCAACGGCTTGGACACTTTGCAAGAGAGTGTAGATCAACTGGATCTAACTCTACTGCACCCTTTGTGACTTTTCCTGGCAATAGTCAACAACACAGAGGGCAACATCCTGTCACCTCTAGTCATCATCCTCAACAACAATCTCCGGCATATTTTGTTCCTCAGGGTCAAATGCCATATCAGTACCCTTGTTATTACATGCCACAGTCAAATCAAGTTCAAGTTCCTATGCACCACAACCTCATGCACTACCAGAACCTCAGCCTTCCCTATCTCATCAACAACCTCAATCTCAACAACACAGCTTCTTCACCCCAGGAGTTGTTGACTGGAGCAGTTTACCAGATGACTTGTCTGGTCATGATCAACTGTTCTCAGGTGCTGGTCAACATGGTGGTGACAGTCCCTTTGGGAATCTAGCTCTTATGGCTTTGGAGTCTGCTGATACTTCATTTTCCAATGCCTCTACACCTCAGGTATCACAGGTATCCTCTGAGGCAAAAGCCAAATTATGTTCTGAACCATGCATAGCAGCATTTGCTTCCATTAGAGAAGCAAATGTAGCTTAATTAATAAGAACATTGAGCTAGAACAAATAATTTCCAAAAACAAAGCTGAGTTTGAGTTGTGCTCAAAGATAAAAATGATGAGGTTTATAAACTGAATTGCCAAATAATTGATGATAAGGCTAGAGAAGATGTACTTCTAGAGAAGTACAAAGATCTCAGAAACCCTTGCAGTTACCCAGGTCGAGTGTGATAGATGGGTACAATCATGCAAAGGTTTTGAAATGCTTCTTAGTAAGCAATCTGCTTCAAATGTGAAGTTTGGAATTGGTTACAATCACACTGCTCCACCTACAGATTTTACCCCAAGAGCAGAGGTAGAATCTGATGGTGAGAGTGATAACCAATCCATCATCATGTGATCTACCTTCTGATACAGCACAATCAGAAGTAGCAGTCAGCATCAAGCCCTCTTTGAACCTATCAGCTGATGTTGATGGTTCAAATGCTGACATTCACATGATCAATAGTTGATCAACTCAGGAGTTAATCCTGAAGGTCCTGAAAGGACTGGAGAGCAGGATTTAACACCTGAAGTTCAAACTTCAACTGCTGTCAGTACTGAAGAGAAGAAAACTGGCAGTAGAAAGAGTTTGAAGACTACTAAAGAGGTAGTCAAGAAAGCAACCAATGCTTCCAAAGCATTGAAGAACAAGTCTTCTGTTGCTTCACCATCTTTAGTTGATGATCAACCTAAGATGAAGAAGAAACCATGTGAAGTATGTGGTTTGTTCAATCATCTTACAGATGATTGTTGGTACAAAAGAGGTTCCAAACTCAAACAAAAAGAAGAAATTAATGAAAATGGTAAAAATGAAAACTGAGTTTGAGACCACATTTGTATCAGCAACATCAAATCCTGTAACCCTTAAGTCCTTAAAGAAATCCAAAAAGGAAGGAGTTAAACAGGTGACAGCTGAGGGTGCTCAAAAGAAGAAGGTGCAACATAGGACTTATCTAACTCCACTAGCAATGTGTCTGATGAGCTGAAAGCTTTATCACAAAATCAGACACAGCTGGTGATGATGGTTACAACATCTGTTGGGTAGAGTTAACCAACTAGATTCTCCTATGTTGAAACCACAGAAAAGGAGGTCAAGCCAAAGGACTCCTCTTCTACACCATCTTCTTCTTCTCAGGCTGTTGTTACAAATAAACATGTTAGTTTACCATCTATTGATGAGACCAGGCCCAAAACCAAAAAGGTTTGGGTCTCTAAAACTAACTGATTGTTTATTATTGCAGGGTTCTTCAACATGCCAAAGTAGCATCTGGTATGTAGACAGTGGGGGATCTATGCACATGACTGGGAACATCTCTCTTCTTCATGACTACTCTCAAGGAAAGAAGGGATTTGTCTCTTTTGGCAATGATGCTAGGGGTTACATCATCGGTAAGGGCTTTGTCTCCAATGGAGAAATCAAATTTGATGATGTTAATCATGTGGAAAATCTCAAGTACAACCTCTTGAGTGTCAGTCAAATGTGTGATAAAGGCCATGTTGCCCTTTTCACCAGTCAAAACTGTAGGATTCTGTCATCCAAAGTTTTGCACTTGATTGACAAGGTGTTGGATGATCACACTCTCCTGAAAGCCAACAGGACAGGAAGAGTGTATGCCTTAGATCTCTCTAAGAAGATAGATCTCAAAGGCAATCCTTGCCTATTTTCCAAAGCCTCTTCTCAAGAATCTAAACTGTGGCACAGGAGGCTTGGTCATGTTAATCTCAAAAACATGAATCAGCTTAGCCACAATAGTTTAGTCAGAGGCTTACCAATAAAGGAGTTCCACTGTGATGAAACCTGCACTGCTTGTTTAAAAGGAAAACAGCACAAAGTCTCATTCCCTCCTATTGAAGTGTCAAGTCCACTGCCTGCTTGCAATTACTGCATATGGATCTATTTGGTCCTGTGAGAGTAATGAGCATGGCAAAGAAGAAATACTGTCTGGTAATTGTGGATGATTACTCCAGATTTGTATGGACTTTCTTTCTACATTCAAAGGATGAGGCTGCTCAGAAGATTATCCACTTTGTGCTGTACATTGAGAAGCAGTATTCCCTTCCAGTCAAGTGTATTAGGAGTGATAATGGAACTGAGTTCAGAAATCATACACTTGATGACTTCTATCTTTCAAAGGGAATCAAAAGGCAGTTCAGCATTCCAAGGACTCCAGAACAAAATGGAGTAGTGGAGAGAAAGAACAGGACCCTCATTGAAGCTGCAAGGTCCATGCTGGCTGACTCAGGTTTGCCATTGACCTTTTGGGCCGAAGCTGTCAACACAGCTTGTTATGTGCAAAATAGAGTTTTAGTAAATCAGAGGTTGATGAAGACTCCATATGAAGTTCTCCATCATTTGGCTCCTCTGATTTCATTTTTCAAAGCATTTGGGTGTCCCTGTTTTATTCTCAACACAAAGGATCAACTCCACAAATTTGATCCTAAGGTGGATGCAGGATACTTTGTTGGTTATTCATCTACTTGCAAGGCATACAGAGTCTTCAACTGCAGAACAAAGATGGTTGAAGAAGAAACTCTACATGTTAAGTTTAATGAATCTCCAAAGGACAAGATTCCACAAAGTCCTGTGGAGTTATTTGATTTGGACATACTGCAATATGTTCCTTATCAAACTCCTGCTGTTGCTCCTGTCAACAGTTCACCACCTGGTGGTACTGCTGATGATGATGATGATTGCAGTACTCACCTCTTCAGGTTTAGTGATCAGCTGCCTGACTCAGCTAGACCTGATGTTCCTGTAGCGCCAGTAGCACCATCCACAACAAATGCTGATGAGATTTCTTCGAATTCAACTTCCTTTGAATTACCATCCACTGATTGGTTTCAAGGAAATGATTCACCATCACCATCTGTTGCTGCTGAACCGGCTACAAACACTTGCACAGATCTCATTGTGTATCAAGATCTGAAGAATCACCCTATGTCTCAAATCATTGGTGATATCACTGCTGGAGTATCAACAAGAAGTCAATTGTCAAATTTCTGCTTCTATGCTCTCTTCATCAGTCAGCAAGAGCCAAAGAATTATCACATTGCTTTAAAGGACAATGGATGGGTTGATGCCATGCAGCTTGAGCTTCTTCAGTTCAAGAAACAGCAAGTGTGGGAACTGGTTCCTCTACCTCCAGGTAAGTGTGCAATAGGCACTAAATGGGTGTTTAGGAACAAAACTGATGAAAATGGGCTTATTGTTAAGAACAAGGCCAGACTGGTTGTTCAGGGGTTTGCACAAGAAGAAGGTATTGATTATGATGAAACCTTTGCCCCTGTAGCCAGACTGGAAGCAATTCGATTGTTTTTAGCTTATGCTGCTTATCAAAACCTTAAAGTCTTTCAAATGGATGTCAAAAGTGCATTTTTGTATGGAAAAGTTAAAGAAGAGGTTTATGTATGTCAACCTCCAGGCTTTGAGGACAATAAACATCCTAATTGGGTGTATAAGCTTGATAAAGCTCTTTATGGGTTAAAACAAGCTCCAGAGCCTGGTATGAGACATTATCAAACTTTCTTCTGGAAAACAATTTCACTAGAGGCTCCATAGACAAGACTTTATTCATTAAGAAAGCTGGGCAGCATAATCTACTTGTTCAAATTTATGTAGATGATATCATTTTTGCATCCTCTGATCCAAAGTTGTGTGATGCCTTTACAAAGTTGATGCAACAGAAGTTTGAAATGAGTGCCATGGGAGAATTACAGTTCTTTCTGGGGTTGCAAATCAAACAAAAGGCTGATGGAATTTTATTCATCAGTCCAAAATACAAAAGATCTTTTGCAAAAGTTTGATTTACAAAACTGTAAGCCCTGTTCTACTCCCATGAGCAGCACCACACAACTGGACTCAGATCAGAAAGGTAAAGTGGTTGATGAAACACTTTACAGATGTATGATTGGGTCCTTGATGTATTTAACAGCTTCTAGACCAGATATTATGTTTGCTACATGTGTTTGTGCTAGATTTCAGGCTGCACCTAAAGAGTCTCATCTGATTGCAGTCAAGAGGATCTTTAGATATCTGCAAGGCACTCCATCTCTAGGTTTATGGTATTCTACGGACATTCTGGTAAATTAGTTGCTTTTTCTGACAGTGACTATGCAGGGTGTAAGTTGACCAGGAAATCAACTTCTGGTGGATGTCAATTCCTAGGCAACTGCTTGATTTCTTGGCAGAGCAAGAAACAGACCTCAGTTGCTACATCCACTGCTGAAGCAGAGTACATTGCTGCTGCAAGCTGTACATCTCAGGTACTGGCTTCAAAACCAACTTTTGGATTATGGCATTACAGAGACTAAGACTCCATTGTTAATGGATAGTGCTTCAGCTCTTTGCATTGTCAAAAATCCAGTCCAGCACTCTAGGACCAAACATATAGAGATCAGACATCATTTTATAAGGGATTGTTTTGAAAAAGGTCTGATTGATCCTAAGTTTGTGCCTAGTGCTGATGAGCTTGCAGACATTTTTACTAAGCCTTTGGATAGTTCAACTTTCCAAAACCTGGTGTTAAGGCTTGGTATGCTGCAACTAGAATAAGTGACAACTACTGATGATCTTAGTAATCATACTGATGATCATGAGTACCTATGTCACATATAAGTACTGATGAGCTCTTTTAACCTCAGTAGTTTTATAACTACTGAAGGCTAAATGTCTCACAAGTACTGAAGTACTTCATCTGTTCTAAACTACTGATGTAGTTACAACTACTGATGCAGTTACAACTACTGCAATCAGTAAAAACAGATAAGTACTGATGTCCTATGAAACAACTGAAATCAGCCAAAAAGACTGATGAATGTGTTGAGGACAGTTTGAAACAGCTGAAAAGCTAAGAATTGACGAAAACAGCTGAAGAGAACTTTCTCTTCAGTCGTTTGTACAACTGCTGTTTCATTTAACAACTGAAGCAAAACCACGTCTTCAGTAGTTTTATAACTACTGATGACTAATACCAAGTCTTCAGTTGTTTACAACAGCTGATGACAAAACCACTGTCTTCAGTAGTTTCATAACTACTGATGACAAACACCAAGTCCTCAGTTGTTTCAATCATCTGAAGTCAAAACCACGGTCTTCAGTAGTTTTCTAAACTACTGATGCCTAACACCACGACTTCAGCTGTTTCAACGTCTGAAAGGATAATACCATGTCAACGGTCGTTAAAACTACTGATGACTAACACCACATCCTTCAGTCGTTTCCTTACCCGTACCCTATAAATACCCCTAACCTGAGCTCTCATGCTTCATCTTCTTCAAACCTAACGTTCCTCTCCAAAACTTCCCTTCTCCATGGCGTCTATGCAAATTAAACCGCGACACAACTGTGTTGCCTACCTCACTAAATCGCCGATCTGGACTAAGTTCGATACTGCTATCGATCTTATGGTTCAGTCCCAATACAACAGGCATTCTTCTGAACCCCGTCTTACATGCCGAATCCTTGAACCAATTTTGGATGAACGTTACTGTTACCACTGAGGAGAGCAACACACCATCCCTCCGGTCAGTCGTCAACAACAAAGAAGTAGTCATTACTCCTGCAACAATCCGCAAATTCTTCAACTGAATGATGCTACTTCTCCTGCTGGATATCCGAAGGGCACCATAGATCTATCCTTTGCTCAGCATGGATATCAAGGCGATCTCAGTGCCCCACCATCATGAAGAAACACTTAATGACGCTGAGCGCCTGATTTTTCACATGGTAAATGTATGTTTGGCCCCTAAGACGTCGTCTTGGGATCAAATGTCCACCAAAATGGCAGCAGGTAATGTATTCTATCCTTGAGCAACAACCCACTAACTTTTCAGAATTAATATTTTCAGAGCTCAAAGATATGGCTCAAAAACTAACTGCCAACCGTTGGATACTCTATCCACGGTTCATAATGGCCATTATTACAGACCAGCTTAATGCTGAGGGACTTGTTGGCTTGGGAGTCCCTGCTACGGCTGTTCTGCCGGAAGTATACTCCCGGCACAACTCTGACCGGACACTAAAAATGGCTGCCAAGCTGCGAAAACCCACGCAGCTGGAACCCACAGCCACCACCTCCAATCCAAAGTCCCCACAAACCCACCAAAAAGAAACCCAAAATGGCTACTCAGGGAATTGAGTCCCCTGAGGATGCCCCTGCAACACAAACGCAGGATATATCCACTAGTCCAACCCCCTAGTGGATACAATGACTCCTCCAGCCACAGCCGCTCAGGCTTCCTCTCAACAGGAGCCTGCAGCAACCCCAAGGGGCACCTACTTATCTGGGATCTTCTCACTTGAGGAGATTGCCATTGAAGAGCACAATCCTCCCAGGTGCACACTGCTTCTATCCCCCACCCCAAACAACCGCCCCTCACAGCCCAACTTTAATAGTTGCACAAGTGCTGACTCAATTGCACTCCTCACCCCCTCCCCAGAAACCACTTACTACTGGGAATACCTCTACAATTGAGGGGGAGGAACACAGTGCACCTGAGAACCCACAGCACAGGGGTTTCCAATTCTATCTCCTGGTGTAGACAAGGAGCTTAGAATATCTAGTGAGGCTGCCACCTCCTCTGACTCAGCACATGACCAGAGTGAGGCTGGTAACATTGCTAAGACCTCCCTAGAGGCAACAGCTGATGATGGACATTGTCCTGAGGCTGGAAGTCCCCAGACCAAGCACAAGGGGCACATGCACAACTGGTCTACACCCAGTGCATGTAAATCCTGCTCTAAGCAGGAGGTCAGGTGATTCAGTTCAACTGATGATGACCTGGGCTTTTTCTATGATGTAGTTGCCCAAAACACCTTCTAGAAGGATGAGGTTAGCCACTCAAAAAGCTGCTGGCCAAGATGTCTCAGGAGCAAGACCATCTGCCCTAATACACCCACAGATGGCACCTTCCCTTGAAGGTTTCCCAAACACGAGCCACCCCAAAATCAACCACCTGCCTCTGCTTCAGGCCCTACTTCTCAGGAACAGAACTCCTGAGCAAATAGGTGCTGTACTCCAAATTCCCTCCCTCTCATCACACCCATAATCACTGATATAGTGATCAAAGCCCTTGATGAGAGGCTTTCCTAACATTACAGCCCTTGGTTGATGCTGCTGTCCAAAAGACTCTTTCTGCGGTACAAACCCCTTCCTCCAATGCAACCAAAAAGGGGGAGAGTACAGTGAAAGAAAGGAAGAGAAAAGAACAGAGGAGAAGAAGGAAGAGAAGCAAGCCAAGAGGAGGAAAAAGAAAAGCAACCTCTGCTCACTTACAAGCGAAAGAGAAGTGCTGATGATCACATGCTGAAGACAAATCCTTGGAGGAGCTGGTCAAAGAAGCTGACACCACACACAGCCGATCCATGGATAAAATAATTGAACAACTCTTCAGGCAGGGGTTTGACACAGCCACACTGGATAGTGAGATCAGAAGGTTAGAAGTACAAGAGATACAAACCCGATGGGCAGGGTATGATGCTCTTGAGAAAGAGAGATTGGAAATAATGATCCGCTTTATTGCAAAATACTTGGGAAGATCATTAATGGAGATCCGCATGGACCAGGGACAGCATTCTGGCTATAGCACCAGAATCTGTCTGTCTGAGCAATTCAACAAAGGGATTATTGTGGAAGCCCTTGATGAGGCTGGGGCTGGTAAAAGGTTAGAGATGGCTAAACTCACAAAGGCGAAACTAACTACAAGGATGCTAGATCAACCTTCCCTTCCACCCACTCAAACAGATCTATCCCTCAAATCTCCCAACCAACCTCTAAGCCAAAATCCAAAATCCTCATTCTTCAAAACCAATTCCTTCACCAACCCAACCATCATCCAGTGATGTACCCAGAAGGAGGAGAAGGGTGCTGAGGATGGAAGAAGAAGAAGAAGAAGAGGATGAAGATGATAGTCTGCCACTCTCTGCTGTTCTGAAGCTACCAAAACCCGAAGTCAACCCATGATCACACCTGACTCTCAAGGGAAATGGTCAGAGTCAAGATAGAAGAAAAGAACAGCAGAAACAGCACGATGAGCAACTGTTGAAGATGGTTGACAAGGAATTTCCTCAGTCATCATCTATTCAAGCCATGAAAGGGCATGCTCAAAGGCTGTACACTCTCAGGCACACCTTTCAGTATCAGAAGGAGAGAGTGAGAGTATGGCCAGACCCCAGGGTGAGTTCTAGAATCCATAAAAGAACTATCCACACAGATACAACGGCCAGGTACGAAAAACAATAGAGTCTACCATCATGTTGGCCGTTGTAGTCTCACCTTGGGAAATCATTGATGAATTCAAGAAAGCTCACAAGCAAAGAAGACCCCTCAAGCCTTACTAGAAAACAAGATGATTAAGAAGGGGTTGTTATATAAAAGCTTGAAGACATCCAGAAGAATGAGCTCCAGTTACTCCTTGAAGGCAACCATCCTGATGAATTTGTATATAGGGAGGTAACTACGGTGGAGCTGAAAAATGGCAGGACCATGAAGTACTTATCAGAGTACTATGGTCCAGAGTTCTTCTTCGAAGGAGGAGCAGAAGAACTCTCTCAGGAGGAACAAGTTGTTCTCCTTGAGGCCTATGTTCGTGAGTCATACAGACTCATTATGGGGAAGTAAATCTCATGAATGGGATAACAACTCTGTGTCCAGTTCCCCAAAACAGAGTTCCCATTCATACTCTGCCAAACAATATTTGAGATTTCTTCCCAGGCCGGAGCTTACATGGGTCATCTTCTCTACTGATCAAGAAGGAAAAAGACCAACATTTTGCCATCAATAAGTGGGAGAATAAATAAGTTAGAGGTTTTGGCTGCATTGGTTCAGGGGGAGTTTGTTGGACCAAAAGAACCAATGAGCCAAGATCAAAAACCTCTAAGTCCCACATGGTATCACAACAACTGCTGAAAGCCTCATCAGTAGTTTGACAAGTGCTGAAGACTTCAACAGCTGAAGATCAAGTGCTGAAGACCTTAAAGCTGAAGAACCAAAGTGCTGAAGTACAACAGTGAAGAACACAAGTGCTGAAGCTGAAAGACCAAAGTACTGAAGTACAACAGCTGAAGAGTTTACAAGTGCTGAAGATCAACAACTGATGTACAAGGTCTGAAGACAAAGACTGAAGACATCAGCTGATGATATCTACTGAAGTCATCAGCTGATGAAACACCTGAAGGTCAAAGTCTGAAGATCAAGTACTGAAGCCTCAGTAGTTTGTCACAACTGCTGAAGAGTACTTCTTCAGTAGTTGTGATATCAGTAGTTTTATTTTTTATGTTTCAGTAGTTTTGTAAAACGACTGAAGAGCTTGTTCTTCAGTCGTTGTAGTTTCAGTAGTTTTATATTTTGTACTTAACATGCTGATATGTTCTCAGTAGTTGTGAACATTTCAGTAGTTTGTTAAGAATTAGTTATTTTTGTATTGGATCTGCCAGTTGTCACTTTCCGTGATAACAGCAGTGATTGTTGCACTCTATATAAGAGTGACAACCTATTGTAATCTGTGGGGAATGAGTGAATGAATGGAATGAATGATTGATTAGAATTATTCTACATCTATAAACATTCCTAGAAATCAAAATATATATAAATATATTATATATTCTCTCCCTATAACCGTATGCGATCTTAATGCTTACAAGTATCAATTGCTTGCTACAATTTGTCTAATTCTAGTTTGTATTCCGCTGCTTGTATCCTAATACATCAAACGTGTGATCACTGATCCTGTCAGTTATATACTTATGATCTTTAACACGACTGACTAAGAGAAATTACCTATGATATGTGTAAATTTAGGATGTCATAGGATTAATTTTCACTCTGAGTAAACATGCTTAGAGTTGAGCTAGTCGGTTTTCTAGTCTTCGAAATACGTCACATGTAACAATAAGAATACCATACACAATATCTTTCTTTAAATTTGATCCATCCATCTTCTCCTAAGAGCCACCTTTATCGGTATCTATCCATTTGAGCACGCCACATAAACACATTGCATTTATTAGCAATCCATTTACACCATTTGTAGCAACTAGTAGTATCCCTCACTTCGTCGCCTTTAATCCATTTCAGAACCTCACGAACTGAAAATTCTTTGTCTACCTCCCCATTCCAAAGCCACCTATCTTCTTTCTCAATCAACCTTATGTTCTCGAACCTTTTGTTAAGATTGATCAACTTATCAACCTCGACATTTGAGGACGGATAAACCTTTTAACTGTCACAACCAATATAAAAGGAGCAATTAATTTGAATTATATGATATCAAATATTTTATATGAAATATTCTATATAATTGAATAGTCAAAGATGGTTAAGAGTCATTATTGTATTCCTTTATTTAGCTCCTATGATTTATCTTTTCCTTTTATAGATTCTTAGCTTATATAGCCATTGTTGCACATTGTAAAACATTACAAACATTTGCTCTTTTCAATATACAATTCCTCTGATTTCGATTATATAGTATCAGAGCTGTCGTGCTCAAACAAGTAGATCCCTAACATCAATTCCTCAAATCGATCATCCATGGCATACAAAACACAACTCGTTCATCTTAGTGCCAGTACCCATTTCCGAATCAAACTCACCCCCGTTAATTTTCCGGTATGGCGTAAGCAGGTGGAATCCACCTTAATTGGTTTGGAACTTAAAGATTTCATCAATGGCAAGTAGCAACCTCCGAAACAAACTCTAGAAGGTAACGACAGGATCAAATCATAATCAGTGCCATCCTACCTTGGTACCGACAGGACCAATCATAATCAGTGCCATCCTAGGAAGTTGCTCCGATCCTATCAAACCTCTAATCTCATCAGCGGTCACTGCTAAAGAAGCTTGGAATTGACTTAACTCTAGTTATGCTAGCGAGTCACGAAGCCGAATCGTATCTCCCAAATCTAAACTAGTGAAGATGCCAAAGGAATCCATACAATCTCAGAATACCTTCATGATACGAGGTCCATAGCCGATGATCTAGCCCTCACACAAAGTCCAATTGCAGAAGAGGATCTCCTTGTTCATGTTCTCTCCCAACTTGGTTGTGAATATGATGCCATAGTTGCCGCCTCAAAGTTCGGGAGACACCACTCTCTTATCCGGAACTCTTTGACAAGTTAGTTGATTTTGAAAGAGTTCTTAAGAATACTACTCCTATTTTGGAACCCACGATAGTAACTGTCAACTATACGTCCCGTCAATATGGACGAACAACCACCTCAAACTCTCGACCAAGAAACCAGAGAACCTTCACTGGTGGGCAACAACAACCATAAGGTAACAATCACTCCAAATGGTCCACCCATCATTCTGAAAGTCTCCAAGATTGGAGCAATCCATTTTGTCAATATTGCACCATTCCAGGACATAATACTCAGGAATGTCGCAAGTTGGCAAGGTTTCTCAAAGGCAATAACATTTCTATTGCAAACTCTTCTCCTCTCATTTCTTTGTAAAGGATCTTCAAACGGGGGCACACCTTATACGGGGAGAGAACATTGAAGACACCTATTATGCCATCCTACCATCCAAGCCTCAACTCAATGCTACCACCACCTAATCTCCGCTCAATGGCATCATAAGCTTAGCCACCCCTCTATTAAAATTTTCAAGTCCATTTTTTCTAGTTTAAGTCTTAATTCTAAACTACTGTCTGATTCAAGATTTCATTGTTCATCTTGTTTAATCAATAAAAGTCATAAATTACCTTTTGGTCCAAACTCATTTGTTACTACTAAACCATTACAACTAAATTACTCCGATGTATGGGGATCGGTTCAACAATCGATTGACAATTTCACATATTATGTTATCTTTGTTGACTACTTTTCTAGGTATACATGGCTATATCCTATGAAATAAAGTCAGATGCGGCAACGATTTTCCCACAATTTAAACTCCTTGTTAATTTTTTTTCCAAACTCCTTTAGTCTCTCTCTTTACCGACAACGGGGGCGAGTACACCAGCCTAATTCCATTTCTTCAAGCACATGGTATCTCTCACTACATAACACCACCTCACACTCCTGAACAAAATGGAGTGGCCGAGTGTTGCCACCGCCATGTGGTCAAACGGGTCTTGCACTCCTCCACTATGCTAAACTTCCCATCACCTTTTGGTCTCATGCATTCCAAACTGCCATTTATCTTATCAATAGACTTCCCACACCTATTCTCAATAATCACTCTCCTTTCCAACACCTTTTTCACCAATTACCCAACTACACCAAACTCAAATCATTTTGTTGTCTTTGCTATCCTTGGCTAAGACCATACACCACATCGAAGCTACAACCATAATCATCACCATGGATCTTCCTTGGCTACTCAACCTCCAAATCCGCTTACAAATGCCTTGACCCAACCTCTCATCGCTTATATCACTCAAGACATGTGGAGTTTATTGAACATATTTTTCCATCTTTTCCTATTGTTTCTTCATCATCCATACCTACTACTAATGATTTTTTAAACCAACATCCAAATGTTACCTCATAAACATATGCAACCCACATATGCAATCCACCAACATCTAAAGTCTTGGGTTAATCACAAAACCTATCCATGCAATCCACACCCCCATGAAATTTTCGTCAACCTCCACCACACAACCTCATCATCCCCTTATTTATCAACCTCCTCATCTTTACCAACCAACCAACATGCTTCTAGCTATACATCTTATTCCTCCTCAACTTCCCCACCTTCATGCTACAACACCCTAACACAACCATTATCTCCACTTCAATAAACTACCCAAAACCCTTCTACTTCTAGTTCATCATCCTCTTAACCAACACCAACAACCACCATATCAACCACCACATCAACCACCTCTCCTCCGGCACCAACTTGGACTCGCAAACCAAACCCAAAGTACTAAAACTCGTCTTTCGTAAACTCTACTACTCTTCACCCGATACCCCCGAGCCTAGAACCTCACACCCATCATCATCCCTCAATGATCCTCACTAGCGACAAGTTATTGACTTTGAATTCAATGCCCTTTTACAAAATGACACTTGGGAACTTGTCCCGCGAGCATCTCGTCAACCTAATGGACGCAAATAGGTCTTCTGGATTAACGACATCCGGATGGGTCAATTGCAAATATAAGGCTCGCTTAGTTGCCAAGGGCTTTCTTCAAAATACGGAAAGGATTACTTTGACACCTTTAGTTCGGTCACCAAACAAGTAACCATTCGAGTCAGACTTTCCATTACTCTTGCCAACAACTGGTTGTTACGTTAGTTGGATGTAAACAACGCCTTCCTCTATGGCACACTTAAAGAGGAAATGTTCATGACACAACTACCGGGTTTCACTCATCCTAAATTCCTAATCATGTTTGCAAACTTCGCAAATCTTTTTATGGTCTCAAACAAGCACCAAGAGCGTGGTATATGGAACTCACTTTCTTTCTTCTTGGTTTTGGTTTTCGAAAATCTCATGCTGATGCGTCTCTTTTATATATAATCATGATGGAGTCACATGTTTCTTGATGGTCTATGTTGATGTTTACTCACCGATAACAACTCTCCATTCATTTCCCACTTTCTTAACACTTTTGCAAAAATGTTTTCTATCAAAGATTTAGGTCATCTCCATCATTTCTTAGGCATTGAAGTGATACCAAGTTCAGTAGGGTTGTTTCTTTCATAACATCGGCACATCGATGAGCTTCTAACCAATTTCATATGGATGGTGCAAAAGAGGTGGCTATTCCTTTAGCTCTTCAATGGTTCTCACTCCCATGGAATGGTCCCCAACGATCGATCCAACACCTTATCGGAAACTAGTGGGATCATTGCAATATTTATCTTTTACAAGACCAGATGTCTTTTTGCTGTTAACCGACTTTGTCAATTCATGGATTCTCCCACCTAAACTCATTGGCAAGCGTTAAAGAGGGTACTTCGATATTTGAAGGGGACTATTCATCATGGTCTATTCCTTAAACGTAACTCTACACTTGATCTAATAGTATGTTTAGACTCAGATTAGGGAAGGGTCTCTAGTGGTGGACGTTCTACTACCATTTACATCTTATACCTTGGGTCGAATATTATTTTTTGGCGGTCCGCCAAGAAGAAATCTGTATCTAGATCATTAACAGAAGCTAAATATAAGGCTCTTGCAAATGCTGAAGCCAAAGCCTCTTAGGTTGAACACTTGCTCACCGACCTTGGTGGAAGCATCTCTCGCCCCACTACACTGTTTTGTGACAACACCAGTGCCACATACTTATACGCCAACCGGTATACCATTCTCGGATAAAACACACTACTCTAGGCTATCACTTTGTAAGAGAAAAGGTCGTGGATGGGTCACTTCGGGTATTACACATCAACTCTACCGACCGACTTGCTGAAGCACTCACTAAACCCCTCGGACGACGCACGTTCCTTTGTCTACATTTCAAGATTGGAGTCTCCGATGGATCCTCCATCTTGCGGGGGCGTATCACGACCAATATTAAAAGGAGCAATTGAATTTGAATTATATGATATCAAATATTTTATATGAAATATTCTATATGATTGTGAATAGTCAAAGGTGGTTAAGAGTCATTATTGTATTCCTTTTTTTAGCTCGTATGATTTATCTTTTCCCTGTATAGATACTTAGCTTATATAGCCATTGTTGCACACTGTAGAACATTACGAACATTTTCTCTTTTCAATATACAATTCCTTTGATTTCCATTATACTAACTCTGGTTCATCACCATTCGATTATTAACCATGTCAAGCCAATTGGCCACTAAACACAATTTGTTAAGTTCTAACCGAAACAAAGACAGATACACGGCCTTTAGCGGTTCATTATCAATCCAGGGGTCATACAAAATCTAACCGAATTACCATTACTAACCGAGCCTCGAATCATATTCACAAAAAAATTATGTTGCACTTTCAATCAAGACCCGTATGTAACAATTTTACTCCATGTACCAGAGAATCTTTTATTACAATTAAACATCTCCTATCTTCTATTCGAGCCATGAATTATATCGACCACTTTTCTCCATAGCACATCGTATTCTAGAGAGCTCTCAAGAATCAAGACGGGGATTCTTGGATTCACGCCAACCAAGAGAAACACAAAAGAAATACAGGCTCCAACACCCATACAATTAGTCCTACCAAAGACCAACTACACGAAATGTTGGATGTCACAGTTTGGATAGAGTTGCAAATATAAATGGGTTTAGAAATCGTAAATCCTTTAAGGATGTAATAGTTGGAGGAGAGCCAACTAAAATGGTATACATCAATAATGACGCCACTTTGGGACCTAAAGAAAATGTGTAATGGGTGAAGAAAATGGCATCATCCCACTGATTAATGTGACAAAGGTGATAGAAGCAAACAATGATTTAAACGCCGCCTTATCCTACCTTGGTGGTTTGAATCTAATTTTCAAATTTAAGAGTTTAAATTTATTAGGAGATATATTGATAATACAACAACATTGGTACAAAGTTTGTTCAAGAAACTCTGAATTAGGAAATGCCATGATATTCCTTACGAAATGTGACATCCATCACCAAAACACATGTATTGAATTTGACTCTGACTTTGACCATGATGTTGATTTGACCTAAAAGTTGGCTTAATTTGACTTGGACTGTGATTAGAGACATAACATGTCTAGACATGTTTTGTACATGACATGTATAATACCAATCTGATAGAGACAAATAGGCCTTAGACATAGTGATAGTGTATCACACCCTCGGGTTCGGGTCACCCCAGGCCATGTGAATCGATCGGGATCAATTATTATTTATTTAGAATCCACAAGATTTCTCAATGCTACAGATGCATCCATTTCTTCTTCTATCTTGTTACTTCAATATTGACATTAGATACACCCATAAAGTTAATAATGTGACACGATCTAAGTCACATTCATCATTGTTTACCTGTAAAAGGTGTAAATTGAACATCAGGGATATGTCGGTGAATATCATTTATCAGACCCAATTTTCCTTCGTAATCAAGTGCAAGATCGTTTAAAGGATTTTCACTTACAACACAACAACACAATGAAGAGAGTGAGTTAGAACAATCAACAGATCACATGGGGAACTAGAAACCAGTCACACTTTGATACTAAGAAACACAAGTAATAAAGGGACAAAACAATAACAAGAACAAGAACAATAACATAAGTGTTTGGTTTTCAAGAATATTGTATATTGCTCTCTAGTTCCTTACAAGTGTTACAAAGCATAAGGAATATACAAGGGACCAAAGATACTTTATACTACATCCTACAACTGGCCATGCTTTGAAAGCCAGCTGGATACATGATCTAGACAATAACAAAATCAAGCAGAGTCAAAGGCAAATTGCCTTTTGGCTAGTGACTATGTCATGTCGTAGCTCACATCCTAATGTATTACAAAAAGGATAAACGTACATAAAGTAGAAAGAAACAGACTCAAGACCTCAATGTACAATTACCAAAAGCATGGACCTTTCACCAACTTATGAAAGTTGGCGAGTCAGACAAAGTTGCAACAGAAAGGTGGTCCAACTTTATGGTAAAAGTACAATAGATAAAACATGTACTAAAAATTCTTCGAAAGAAATCTGTCTTCAAGTCTTGGCTTCGGAAGACTTGGTCTTTGAAGCTTTAGAGGACTTCATGTTTGGCTTCGGAAGATGTTGGTCTTGGCTTTGGAAGATTTCACACTTAGAATATCTCCAAAGGCAGAGTGTGAAACTTCTAAAGTATTCTACTTCAGCACTTAGTGCATTCATGTATGATAGACTGTTTGGATGTTTTGGGTTGTATCAGCCTTATATGAATCCTTACAAACTTCCTCTAGGCTGATGCTACCAAAACATTTGAAGACTTCAGATATTGACAATCCTAATTATGATAATAACCATGCCTTTCTTCATTAGATGGTCAGGATCACTCAGACTCTCAGATTGAACATGTCTTGCTATATGTAGACATCTTCAACACCTTGATCTTGAATAACATGCCATCTACCAAAGGAGCTACTTGGATAGGAATTGATGGAGCTTCCTTTTGGTGCACATTCTCAAGATAATCAAACTCATCTTGAGGTTTGGAGATGGATGCCTCTTTCTTCTTCTTCTTAGACTTTGGTTTAGAGGCCATCCTTTTTCTCCTTTTTTAACTATTTAACTGAGAAGACTGACCTGCAAAACCTTTTTTATCATCCTTGTCTTTCTCAGTTGGGTCTTCCTCTCTCACAGGTTCAGATTGAGAGGGGACAAAACCCTGTTGTGGATCAGAAGACGAAGCTTGCTAAGACTTAGCAGGAGGTCTAGGTTGTGTTGTCGCAAAAGGTTCAACCTTAACCTCCAATTCTTGAGGAACCTGACTTGGTGAGGAGTGTAAGTCAACAAGTTCTCCTTTTTTAATATTTTGCTTGATTACCCTGATGTGCTAATCTATAATGGATAGAGACATATGGCCAAGTCTCCTTCTGGAGAATCCATATAGCTTCAAGAAGCACATCATCTTCTACATACCGGTAGACTTCTTCATACTCTTTTGGATGATAGCTCTTGACTTTGCAGCTTCTTCCCTCATCTTCCTCTTTGTTGTCTTTCTTTCTTTGAGTACTTCAATTTCAAGTTGCGTAAGATACTCAAACTCAATGTACTCAAAGACAAGGAAGAAGTGCATCTACCTAATAGAGGCCTGTGGCACTCAGGTAGTTGATCATGTTGATCCTATCAGATTCTTTTGTCTACCTGAGGTTCTTGTGGAGCCATAACCTCTAGTACAAGGCTTTCTTTAACTGGAGAGAGAGGGTAGGAACATGTGTTTAGAATTTTTTCAGTCTATTTTTTCCTTAATCTGAAGAAGCAATCTTGCATCCTCTACCTCATTCTTTTCCCTTGACATTTCCATGTCAGCAAGTTCATTTAGTTGCTCTAAGGGGAGAGCAATTATTTCATAAATATCATAGTTCCTGGTCTATAAATACCATATCCTGACTGCCCTCAACTTATCATTTTGAATGTTTAGTCTACGGACAACCTTGATTGCAGCTTCCATAAAGCCTGAAGACGTAGTTGAACTATCTCCCCTTATCTTCCTTTTCCTCTCTCTCCCCTCCTCCTCACAGACCTTTGTGACTTAGGGTGGAGAGAGCTTTAGCCTTCATTGCTTGGTGTAGCATCCAAGCTCTGGCCAGAGAGAGGTTGAGATACACTTTCACTAGTAGGTGTCTCATCAAGGGAATGGATCTTTAAAGCAATTATAGGTGTGACAGGACTCTCAGGTTCCATCACTAGGCCTTCAGTCCAGGTTTTCCATATGAAGCTAATCTTAGGGTCTGTCTTAACATTCAGTTGACCAATGACATTGTCTGATTGCCTTTGTCTCCTTCTAAGGGTGAACTCTTTATTGATCCTGACTTGAATCCTTTGAGCCAACTTATCAGTTTGTCTGAATTTTCTTGGATTGACAAGTGGCATGTTGATAAGGTCAAGACCTTCACAGTAGTTCAAGGTCTGAAAATTGAAGACCTCTTGCTGTTCTTGAACTCTATAAAGAATGATGGCTCTTCTATCAACATCATACCTCCACCCAATAATGTAGTTGAAAGTTCCTTGAGGTGGGGCTGACATAGCCCTTAGAATACCTTCCTCAAAAAGACACTGAGTGAAGTAGTCTATAGAGTCCACATCAATGTGAACTTGAGGACGTTGCTGAGCATTAACAATTGAAAGTGAGGATGGTGAGTCCTCAAAGTCCATGCTCTGTGAAGAACTCCTATGTTCCGTGATTGTAATGACTTTCTCCCCCTTTTTGGTAGCATCACCCTCTTGCATAAATGAGCTAGGAGTTAGGTCAATCATATCCACAGGTTCTTGTGTTCTTGGTTGAGCACTTCTTAAAGGTCTTCTAGCTAGTTTCCCCTTGAGATAAGATATCTCAAGTTGCTGATCATTGACCCTATTTTGAGATTCCAAGTGACTAACCTTAGAGACAAATAGGTGCATGTTTTTGAGTGTTTTTGCACCTTGAGTCTCAGATTCCTCTTCTCTTCATCAAAAGATTCATTGGGGGATGAGATAATTGGACCAAAGTCCTCAATCTCACCACTAGCATGATGTTCTTGGTTGCTAGTTTTCCTTTGCTCACTGACTACTTTAGATGGAGTATCAATGGGTTGAGTTTCCTTGGTTGAGATTTTAAAGATGTAATCACTTGCAAAAGTGAGAGCCTCTTCCATATAGACCTCCTAAGCAGATTTAGGGAGATCCAACTCAGTAATGGGTAGATGATATGGCTAGACATAGGTGAGGCAGGAGCACTCATTGCTCTTTGAGTAGGAAGAGTAGAGAGACTTATGGTACTCACAAAACCTTAAGCTTTCATCATCATATAAGTCAAGGATAGGATTGGTTGGTTGAGATCTAGCTCACTTGAGTGTTGACATAATCAGGATGATCAGGATTTGCAAAGCCAGGTGGTTGTTTGACATACACCACTTCATCAATCACTCAATAGAGAAAAGCACACTTGACATCAAGTTGGTAGACCTTGAAATTCTTGGATGTAGCAAAAGCTAAGAACATCCTAACAACTTCAAGTCTTGCCACACGAGCAAAGACATCTATGTAGTCAATTCCTTCTTATTGTGTGTACCCTTGAACAACTAGTCTAGCCTTGTCTTTGATAACAAGTCCTCTATCATCCTTTTTATTCCTAAAAACCCATTTGGTTCCAATAGCAGTCTTCCCATGAGGAAGATGACATAAGTTCCAAAACTTTTTCCTTTTGAATTAAAGCAGCTCCTCTTGCATAGCTTCAACCCAACTTCCATCCTTCAAAGCCTCATCAATCTTCTTAGGCTCTATCTAAAATAAGAAACACGAGTGAAGACAAACATTTGCATCATGGGTTTGTCCTCTTGTTCTTACCCTTGAATCAACATCTCGAATGATGTTTGAGGTGGGATAAGACTTGTGGTATCTTAGCTGAGGAATCATAACAAGTTGCTGAGAGCGATCTAATATAGAGAAATTTAGATCTGGTATTGAGGTTTCTCCCACCACATCAGCACACTTATCAAGTGAAACTGGATTCAATGAGTGTGTGACATCATTGATGTTGTCTTCAATGGAGTGGTTGTCAGCATCAAGAAATTCTTGATCACTTTCACCACCACCATGATCTTCTACATTTCTTTATCTGGTTGTTGAGCCTCTGATCCAGAATTTGAAGGCATCTTAGATGTGTCAGCTGAATTTGTCATTGTTTTGTTGATAGAAACTTCATTTGTAGAGTTAGTTAGAACTGGAGCTGAAGTTGTATAACTTGAAGGTCTTCTCAGCTCAAATATTAGATCAAGATCACCTATTGGTAAAATATATGTAGACCCTGAAACATTCTCACAAGATTTGTTAAAACAGTTGGTAACTAAATCAAGATCAAATAACCAATCAGGATCAGAACCAGTTACACTGGGTGTGTGTTCATTTAAAGTCACATTGGCTGAGTCCTTAATAGTTCTAGTTCTGAGATTGTATACTTTATAATCCTTAACTTGGGAAGAGTATCGAATGAAATGTCCATCATTTGATTTCTTAGCAACTTGGCAATTTGATCTTTGGTATTCAAGATGATGCACGGACATCTAAATGACCTGAGAAAACCAATGAAAGGTTTCCTCTTGTGCCAAAGTTCATAAGGAGTCTTACCATGTGTCTTAACCACTAAAACTCTATTTTGCACAAAGCAATCAGTGTTGACTACCTCTACCCAGAAGGTGATGGGCAGCTTAGAGTCAGACAACATGGTTCTTGCAGCTTCAATCAGTGTCGTGTTTCTCTTCTCAGTAACACCATTTTGCTGAGGAGTCCTGGGAGTACTGTATTGTCTTCTAATATCCTCTATATCACAAAATGTATCAAGGATTTGGTTCTTGAATTCAGTATCACATCTTATGGTTTTGACCTTGTGATCACATTGATTCTCAATCATTAAGCTGAAATTCTTCAGAATCTCAGGAATCTCATCCCTACTTCTAAGAAAGAAGACCCAAGTGAATCTTGTAAAGTCATCTATGATCATTATGTTGGATTCTTTATGCCCAAGATACATAGAACATTGATGTGGTTAGTACGTTATGATCCAAGTCGGGTCATACCCAATAACAAGCTTAGCAAACACCAAATGTTATTTAATTGATGATATGATCATGCAATTAAATAAATACACCAATTTAGAAAATGGGTTTTCTAAATAAGTTGCATATGAGATTGAACAACTTATATGGATATTTTGTTCATGGATATTATTTGTAATGTTGTTTAATTTAGTTAAATAACATCAAATAATAAAAGTGTGTGTATGTTATATAATTAAAAGGTTAATTATATATCTATTTTAAAAACATTGGTTTAATAAAATTGGGTTTTGGTTTTCGGGGGGAAAACCCCATCAAACACAAGTTTCGGCCGCCCCCCATTTGGGGGGTGTGTCTTGCTTGTTTTGAGATATCATACTCCAAGAACTCAAAAAAATACACACTCTATCTAGCTCTCTCTCTCTCTCAAATGCAAAAGGGGTCACAAGAACAAAACTCTTCTTTTGGAGAAAGAGTTCATGTTCACGGCTGGAATGAGATTCCAGCAGTCTTCTTGATCCGTTTTGGTGTACAAATCCTAGCAAGAATGGTGTTTGCTTGATGCTTGTGGGTATGGATGCTTGAGGACATCTTTCCTTGGTGTTTGGCTATTCATCACATCATTATCCCGTTTTTCAGCAGCTTTTGGAAGGTAGTTCCATGGTTTACTTTTGGTTGTTATTTCTTGTTGATAACTAGTTCATACACATACAAATGATCCTTATGTTCTTGGGTTTGTTGTTATTATGATATATGCCTTATTTTTCCAGATTACTAATGATAATGTTAAGGTATTAATCCGCTGTGTTTTCATAGTTTAAAATGGTTAAACTACTTGATTTGGTCCAACAAACCCAACATTGGCATCTAGAGCCGGTTATATGGATGACTAGTTTCATTTATCCTTGTAAAATTGGTTTTATGGGGCTTTAACAACCTTATAGGGGCTGTTTTGTGGTGATGTTATAAATCCCCAATCTTTCAAGGTTATATCTAACATGCTTGTGATTAAATCTTGAAAGAAAGATATCAAGTGGTTGATTATGTTTTTTGTTTGGACAAAAGACCCTAAATTCTTGGTTTATGTTGGCTGAAAATTTAGGGTCATATGGGGATTTATTTGGTTCTTGTATGTTGTATATGATGTGTTATATTGGTGCATAACCTAGCCTTGACCTTATGTTGATTTGGTTTTATATGGATGTTTGTTTTGGTTGATTTCATTCTTATGGGTTGTAATAATTATTTCTTTGTGCTTGTATTTGGATGTAATTTATTTATTCATTCATTTGTGATGTAATAGATAGATTAAGTATGTTTTCCTTTATTAGAAAATTTATATTAGGATATAAATTTTGTAAAAGAAGATGCACAAGATGGAAGCACAAAAGGAAGACACAAGAGAAGGACTTGAAGCATTTGGATGCAAGTTCAAGTGGGGGTCTTTGGAAATCTCATCTTTGTGTTGTGTTCAACCCTTAGGAAGACCAAATGACAACACTTGTGATGGCAAACAAGTGTTGTCAGCATAGTGGCTATGGTTATGCACATGTGTTCAACCCTTAGGAAAGACCAAATGACAACACTTGTGATGGCAAACAAGTGTTGTCAGCATAGTGGCTATGGTTATGCACATGTGGTTGTTTGATATATGCTTGTTTGATTATTCATTTTATGTTGATTGTTTGATATATGGATATGCTTAACAATCTAAATAAATTATCACAAAAAGCTGAATTTTTTGGTTCATAATCATTAAGTGACTAATAAAAGGTTATTAAAAGGATTAATGATTTCAAAATAAAAGAGGTTTTATTAAAAGAGAACCATAGGGTACCATGTATTTGAAAGCATGCGAATACAAGGTACATAGAGTTTTCATAACTAGAATTAATGGAAACTTAAATCCCTTTGAAAACAAGTTAAAGACCATCCTTTTACACGACACTCGAATCATTTGAGAACTACTTGTGGGATAAAGGTCACCTAACCACTTTTAGGGAACTTGTGTGTTTAAGGTGAGCTTAACATATTTGCGGGTAAAGGTCACCTAACCGCTTGTATATGTAAAATCACACGTGTGTGTAAGTAGGACGACTTGAATTGGAAACCATGTGCATAGGGTCACCGAAGCATGGCGTACAATGGTGTTGATGGGATTTTACATGCTGACAAACATGAGATGTTTAATCGATCCCATAAAGCTAGAAGTTGCAATAGGTTGCAATTGTCAATGTTGACTACCTTGTTAATTTAAATAATGGGATAAAGGTCACCTAACCATCATTTAAATGTAACGTTGGATTCTAGATTTTAATTATTAATTGTCTATGAGACGTGTAAAGGGTATTAATAATTAACATGCAATTTTTTAGAATACTAAAATGAACTTTCTAATTTTGTAGTAATGGCTGCAACTACAATGCTACCACCCCGACCATCCCTACCCTATCACTGAGAACAATCTTAGAAAGGGATCATCTTAACCATAAAAACTTTATAGACTAGTATCAAAACTTGAGAATTGTTCTCAAGCAAGAGATAAGGGCCTATGTCCTTGATGATCCTATTCCTAACCAACCCGACCCTGAGGATGTTGAGGCCTATGACGATTGGCTTCAATACACTGAGGATTCCATCCAGGTTTCCTGCCTCATGTTTGGAACTATGATTCTCGGACTCCAAAAGGACTTGGAGCAACTTGGGGCATATGACATAATTACCCAGTTGAAGGAACTGTTCCTTCAACAAGCTAGGGTAGAGCACTTCAAAACGGTTCGAGCGCTTCATGTGTATCATATGAAGGAAACCCAATCGGTGTCATCTTATGTTCTTAAGATGAAATGCCACGTTGATCGCCTTGAGAGGCTTAATTGTCCTGTCTCAAAAGAGGTAGCCACGGATATGATCCTTAATGGCCTAACCAAAAGGTTTGAGACATTCATAATGAATTACAATATGAACGGGTGGGACAAGAGTATTGGTTAGCTTCACGCAATGCTCAAAACAGCCGAGGTAGGGATGGGTAGAAAGGTTCTACCTGTTCTCTCGATCAATGAGGGAGGCAATAAGAAAAGGTCATTCCTTGATCCCACGGCAAATGTTGCCAAAGGAAAGGGGTACATCAAAGGAAAGGGGAAAGGAAAGGCTAAAGCGGAACCTCCAAAGCCTAAGATTAAGAAGCCTAAGGTAACGGAGAACGATCCATGCTTTGAGTGTGGAGAGATATGACATTGGAAAAGGAATAGTCCAACCTATCTCAAAGAGTTGAGAAACAAGAGGGATGTTGGGCAAACCTCATGTACAACTTTCATAATTCACATTGGTTGAAATGTTATTTCTTCAAACACATGGGTATCGGATACCGGATGTGGAACTTTTTTTTTGCAATTTATTGCAGGGGTTCATTGGAAATAAGCACTTCAAGAAGGGAGACACAAGTCTCTACATGGGCAACAGAGCAAAAGTTGATGTCGAAGCCCATGGAGACAATATTTTGAAACTTTCAAATAGTTTGGAAGTTGTCATTAAGAATATTTTGTATGCTCCTAGTTTGACTAGGAACATAATTTTGATTTCCCTTTTAGAACAAAGTGGTTATGAATTAAAGTTTGTTAACAATGGTATTTATGTTTGTGTGGATGATGTATTTTATTTCAAGGCTATGCCTTTTAATGGAATCTATGAATTGGTTCATATTATTCATCCTATAGTAGCTCATTATACCAAACAAGCACCAAGAAACTTAAAATGGGTTTAAGTGATTCTTATATTTGGCATTGTCGTCTTGGTCACATAAACAAGAATCAGATTCAAACACCTCAAAAGAATGGTCTTTTGAAAAGCAAATGAAAATGTTTCATTTGATAAGTGTGAATCTTGTTTACAAGCTAGATAACCAAGTCGCCCTTTAGTGGCACTAACGAGAGGGCAAAAGACTTATTGGGTATCATACATTCGAATGTATGTGGCCCTTTAAAGACAATGACTAGAAATGGTGATAGATACTTCATTACCTTTATCGACGATTATACTCGCTATGGTTATGTGTACATGATGACATACAAACATGAAGCTTTTGAAATGTTCAGAACCTTCAAGAATGAAGTAGAAAATCAACTCAATAAAACTATCTAAGTTCTTTGTTCAGATAGAGGAGGTGAATACCTCAGTGATGCTTTTAGTACCATTTAAGAAGTTGCGGGATCATCTCACAACTTACTCCACCTGGATCACTGCATCATAATGGTGCGTCTAAAAGGAGAAATTGAACCCTATTGGATATGGTTCAATCTATGATGGCTATAAGCTTACCACCTCTATCATTTTGGGGTTTCGCAATGCTCTCTGAGGCTCGTATTTTGAATATGGCCCTAACCAAGATAGTCGATTCACTAGTGTATATTTGTTGGATATCCCAAAGATTGTATATGATACTACTTCTTTGATCCAAGAGCAAGAGTAATTATTACTCAAGAGGATGAGTTCTAAGAAACTAAGTTCCTTATGGAGGAATAACGTATAGAATAGTGGAATTTGATGAGGATCAAGATCCACAAGCCGATACATGTTTAGTTGACACAAGCAATCAACAAGAGGTTTTTGATGATGATCAAGAGGTTGATCAATACACACAAAACATTCGTAGATCTGGTAGAGTTAGCATTCCACCTGAAAGATATGGATCTTTCATGAATGGAGCTATGTGGTTGACTCCTATGAGCCAACACATACCATGAAGCAGTGTCCAATTTGGATTGTGACAAATGGTTGGATGCCATGGACGTTAAGATGCAATCCATGTATGACAATCAAGTTTGGGAATTGGTTGACCCTCCACTTAACTCCAAACCGGTTGGATGAAAATGGGTTTCAAGAAGAAAATGGATATACATAGAAACTTGGATACTTACATAGCAAGACTTATAGCAAAAGGTTTCAGTCAAAATCAAAGGGTTGATTATGATGAAACCTTCTCGCTTGTGGCAATGCTAAAGTCAATTAGGATATTATTTGCCACAGCTGCATATTATGACTATGAGATTTGGCAAATGGATGTCAAAACCGCTTGTCTTAATGGACATCTCGAAGAGACTGTCCATATGGTTTAGCCAGATGGTTTTGTCGATCCACAACATCCTAAAAGTATGCAAGTTAAAGAGTCAATCTATGGATTGAATCAAGCATCGAGAAGTTGGAATCAATGTTTTGATGAAGAGATCAAGAAATTTGGTTTCATCAAGAACGCTGACGTGGCTTATGTATATACGAAGGCTAGTGGGAGCATATTATATTCTTAGTATTGTATGTTGATGACATACTAGCTTTTGGAATGATATTCCAACCATGGAAGGTGTCAAAACCTGGCTTGGAAGTTGTTCTTCCATAAAATCTCAGTGAAGCCGCCTATATTTTGGGAATATAGATCTATAGGGATAGATCAAGGCGGTTGATAGGTTTAAATCAAAGTGCGTATATTATAAAGTCTTGAAAAGGTTCAAGATGGAAAAACTCTGAGAAAGGTATGGTACCTATTCAAAGACGGATAGTATTGAGTACATTTCAATATCCAAGCTCAAAGGATGAGCAAGATCGAATGAAGGACATCCCATATGCATCAGCTATGGGACCCATCATGCGATGATATGCACTAGATCAGACGTGTCATGCGCGTTAATCATGACGAGCAGATATCACCAGAATCCAGGTAATAGCCATTGGATGGTTGTTAAAAGTATATTGAAATACCTTAAGAGGACTAAGACAATGTTTCTAATATATGGATCTGATGAAAAGGAACTCATTGTAAAGGGTTACACGGATGTGAGTTCCAAACCATTCGAGATGGTTCTCGATCACAATCGGGGTATGTCTTCATTATGAATGGAGTAGCATTGTCCACTACAAAGTCCGAATACATAGCCGCATCATCAGCAGCCCCAGGAAGCTGCATGGATAAAGAAATTTATCGCCTACCTAGGGTGGTCTCTACCATTCAAGACCCCTAGAAATCCTTTTGTGATCACGAGGGTACGATTGCATAAATCAAGGTACCCTGTCCTCTTCAAAAGGCTACGAACATTGAGTGGAAATTCAACTGCATAAGGGATGTGGTTGAATAGGGAAAAATATGTATTCGTAAAGTTCACACCGATCAATACATTGCGGATCCACTCACGAAGCTCCTTGAAAGGGCAAAGCATGAAAGTCATACTTGTGCCTTAGGACTTCGATATTCTAGTGACTGGAATTGATTTGTTTAGTATTAAAATTTTGAAACAATGTAATATTTAACTCTTTATATACTTGTGATATTTTGAGTTATATTCATTTTAGCATGTATACATCCATGAATATGTTTATTATTCTAAATGTCCGTAGTCGGTCATGTTTGTGGGAACAAATATGAACGTAAGACTATTATGAACATGGATTGGTGAATATTCATAAGGAATGAATATAGAGCAATTGGTTGCTGCCAAGGTTCATAGATATTTGTGGGATACAAATATTGGACTGACCCGCATCTCAATTTTACTACATGGAATCTTCTAGATTGATCATAAGTAAATTTTAGTAAATGAGAATATCATTTGGTACCCTCTGACCTGAGATACATATTGGGTTTTGATATTCACCAAATGTTATACCTTGAGCTAGTTCTTCACTGCTCTGAAATAATGGGCGGTGCATAAGGCTATGTTCAGGTGTGACACGAGGTGATTGTGAAAAACGTATGCAGTCAAGATGGAAATTGTTCCTCTCATTCGTTGAGAGCAAGATGTCTAAGGCCTGATTAAGTTAAATCAACAAGGAATGATCATTCTATGTCCTTGGATTTAACATGACATCTGTAACAAAAGGATAAATGATTGATTCACCTAAATCATTTCAAGTTGGATACTTGAAGGGGATGATGTTATTGAATGGCTTTCAGTCATGCGTATTAAGGGTAGTATACCGTTGTTAGGCGGTATTTACTGCTTGCATCAATGTGCTATGAATCTGCTGTGGGAGTGGGAGATTGTTGGATTCTTTATGCCCAAGATACATAGAACATTGATGTGGTTAGTACGTTATGATCCAAGTCGGGTCATACCCAATAACAAGCTTAGCAAACACCAAATATTATTTAATTGATGATATGATCATGCAATTAAATAAATACACCAATTTAGAAAATAGGTTTTCTAAATAAGTTGCATATGAGATTGAACAACTTATATGGATATTTTGTTCATGGATATTATTTGTAATGTTGTTTAATTTAGTTAAAAAACAAATAATAAAAGTGTGTGTATGTTGTATAATTAAAAGGTTAATTATATATCTATTTTAAAAACATTGGTTTAATAAAATTGGGGTTTTGGTTTTTGGGGGGAACCCCATCAAAACACAAGTTTCGGCCACCCCCCATTTGGGGTGTGTGTCTTGCTTGTTTTGAGACACCATACTCCATGAACTCAAAAAATACACACTCTATCCAGCTCTCTCTCTCTCTCTCAAATGCAAAAGGGTCACAAGAACAAAACTCTTCTTTTGGAAGAAAGAGTTCATGTTCACGGTTGGAGTGAGATTCCAGCAGTCTTCTTGATCTGTTTTGGTGCACAAATCCTAGAAGAATGGTGTTTGCTTGATGCTTGTGGGTATGGATGCATGAGGACATCTTTCCTTGGTGTTTGGCTATTCATCACATCATTATCCCGTTTTTCAGCAGCTTTTGGAAGGTAATTCCATGGTTTACTTTTGGGTTGTTATTTCTTGTTGATAACTAGTTCATACACATACAATGATCCTTATGTTCTTGGTTTTGTTGTTATTATGATAGATGCCTTATTTTTCCAGATTACTAATGATAACGTTATGGTATTAATCCACTGTGTTTTCATAGTTTAAAATGGTTAAACTACCTTGATTTGGTCCAACAAACCCAACACATTAAACAGTAAGAGATCCTTCCTAGACTCATTACACTGGTGGGCCAAAGAGATCCAACTGTAACAACTATAGGGGAGTAGTGATGGAGTTTCTTTCCTTTGGCTTGTGAGATACCAGGTGTAGTTTCTCTTTAAGGCATGCAACATAATGGTCATCACTTGTAAACTCTTTCTTTGGCATTCCAGTTACCAAATCATTTTAATTAGTTTATTCATGTTTTTTAAGCTTACATGGCACATTCTTTTGTGCTAGAGGAAAGACTAATCACTATTTGCTTTAGACAGAAATCATGAAATTTCTCCTATGGGAGATGTTTCTTGCAAGTCCATCTTGTACATGTTTCCTTTCCTGGGGGCTCTGAGCAAGATATGCTCATAAGGAATGACCACCCTGGCTTAAGAATAATGCACTCATGCTCAGTAAATAGCATGTTATGACTCTGATCACAAAATTGAGATACACTTAGAAGATTGTATCCAAGTTCCTTGACAAAGTTTACCTTCTCAATGGTGAGCTTACCATTTGTGACCTTGCCGCTTCCAGTAATGTAACCACTAAGATCTCCTCCAAAATCAACTGGTCCTCCATCAATCTTTTCAAAGTTTTAGAGTAGTGATCTATTGACTGTCATGTGCCTGAAACAACTATTAATGATCCAGACATTCCTGTTTGTCTTGAGATGTTCTTGCACAAAAGAGATGATTAGTTACATTTGGAAACCCAAGCCTTATTGGCTTGAGTTCATCAAAAGAAATTGAAGGTAATGCAACAGTGATAGATCCTATAGTCATATTTTGCGGATCCTTTGTTGTTGTTGATGGAGAACTTTCAGTCATTTGGTCTTTCTTTGTCTTGCACACCACCTTTGGAAGCTTAGACTTGACCATTAATACTTCGGAAGTTTTATTAACTTCGGAAGTTTTGATGACTGGACCTTCAGAAGATCTTGCTAGCACTGTAGGTTTTAGTGCATTGGAAGTATTCCCTTCTTTCGAGACCAAATTTTCTTTCGAAGGAAATTTTCCACTTGCCTTCATCTTCATTTTGGAGCTTTCGAAGGAAACATATTTTCCTTTTGAAGCTTGTTCTTCTTGGTACTCTTAGAAGTCTCTTTCTTGATCATATGGAGAGTACTTCTTGGATTGTATAGTCAATCCTTAGCAAGTGAGAATTACTCCCACACATGACATAATCCATTTTCTTCTTCCCAAGAGCCTTCTTTTGTGAACAAGGCTGACTTTGATCACTTTCCTTCTCCACCTTCATCTTTGTAGATGCTAAGGTTGTTCCTTTAGGGTGAGAACTGCCTTTGGAGCTGGATGGTTCTCGATGTGTAGCAGTGGTACACAGCTAATCAACCTTCTTCTTGTTGCTGGGATGATTTGAACATGAACCATAACTCTTGGTACTAGAATTCAGGTTAATGTCTTCAGTCTTAACAACTTCAAACATTGCAGAGATAAAGACTTGTTTCTACTTAGAGTTAAAAAGTGGCCTTCATCCTGTGATCCTTCTTTGCCTTTTCTTTTGCTCTTTTTGATCAAGTTCTTTCTCATAGACTTGGTCTTCATAGTTTTCGTGCTCTCCTTAGGATGATAGTGACCCTTCTTAGAATCCTCTTCTTCATTCTTCTCAAAGGCATTCTCCATTATCACTTCTTCATCCTCTTTAGTCAAGGGGTCTATGAGAGAAAGCTCATATTCATAAGTTCCACACCTGGGAGACCTTATAGACAAGATTGTGTGTGAAGGAGCTATCTCACTGGATCCCAGTTGGTGTGCTCATGTTTAAGAACTGAAATGGTTTTCTCTAAATCCTTTATTTTTAGTTTATAGTCATTTTAAGATCTTTTGAAATCAGATTTTATGATATTCAAGAACTAAATATCAGATCTCATCTCTAAGCTGTAGGACCTGTATTTATTAACTTTAGCAAGACATTCAAGTGTACAGAGTTTGTGCTTGGCCACCATTTGTCCTTGGTGTCTTGTACTCCCTTGCAAAGTGACCCATCTGGTTATAGTTGTAACACTTGACTTTGCTTTTATCCAGCCTAAACTTTCCACTAGTTTCATTGCTTGGAAACTTTCTTCTTGTCCTCTTATAGAACTTCTTGGCTCTGCGAGTGAGATCATCTGGATGGATACAGTCCAGGTTTCAAGGGTGAATAGAAAGTTGCCTGTGCTTTCATTAAAAGACACAAAGGCATGTGAAAAGCTTGTCTCTTGGAATGGGCTTCCTTGAGTGTAGCTTTCTCTTGGTGTCTCCGAGAAGGTAATGAAAGGACCCTTTTGTGAGTTGTCAGAGTAGCATATAAGATGATGTTGAGGTTCTATGCTATCCCCTTCCGTCACATGCAGGGATGAACTTATTTGATTGCTTGAGTTACAAGATGAACCTTGCATGTTAATCTCCATTTGGTATCCACTAAGAATACCATACAACGCAGTTAGAGTGAGAGTCTTAAGGTTCTCAGTCCTCTTGATAACAACATAGTAATGTGTCCATTTCCTAGGAAGAGAGGACATAAACTTCCTTATAATGTCCCTGTTTTCAAGAGTCAGTCAAACACCCACTAGAGTGTCCATAATCTCAACATACCTGAAGTATTGTTGAGTCATGGTTTCACCTGTTTTAAAAGTAAAGTTTTCAAATTATTGCTTCAGGAGATCCTTCTTGTTCTCCATGGCTTTAGTAGAACCCTCATACATTAGTTTCAATGCATCCCATAACTGCTTAGCTATTTTGCATTTCTTGAAACCTCTATATACAGAGCTTGGAAGAGTAGTCTAAAGGCTGTCATGGCATTCTGATCAATCTCTACTCTCTTTCTGTCTTTATCAGAGTAATCAACCATAGCCTTTGGAATCATACCACCCCCAACCATAGCCTTTGGAATCATACCACCCCCAACCACCCCCAACCATAGCCTTTGGAATCATACCACCCACATCCTGAGTCTTGTGCCTTGATGAAATATTCCATTCTTTGACACCAAGTGTCAAAGTATTCAAGAGTGATCAGTGGGGACGTTGTCATGGTTCCAGTTTCCATATCAGCTTTAGTGAGAGCTACTATTTAAGATGTTAAGTATTTTGTGTGTGTGAGAGATCTTAAGATGGTGAGATCTTAGAATCAAGAGCCTGGAATTCACTAATATCAATTACAGGACCGTTTAAAGGATGGTCACTTAAAACACAACAACACAATGAGGAGAGTGAGTTAGAACACTTAACATATCAAATAGGGAACTAGAAACTAGTAACACTTTGATACTAAGAAACACAAGTAATAAAGAGACAAAACAAGAACATGAACAAGAACAATCACACAAGTGTTTGGTTTTCAAGAATGCTATATATTGCTCTCTAGTTCCTTACAAGTGTTACAAAGCATAAGAAAAGATACAAGGGACCAGAGATACTTTATACTACATCCTACAGCCGGCCATGCTTTGAAGGCCAACTGGATACATGATCTAGACAACAACAAAATCAATGTAGAGTCAAAAGGCAGATTGCCTTTTGACTAGTGACTAAGACATGCCATAACTCACATCCTAATTTATTACAAAAAGGATAAAAGTACATAAAGTAGAAAGAAACAAACTCCAGACCTCAATGTACACTTACCAAAAGCATGGATCTTTCACAAACTTGTGAAAGTTAGTGAGTCAAATAGAGTTGCAATGGAAAGGTGGTCCAACTTTATGGTAAAAGTACATCACATAAAGCATGTACTAAAAAGTTTTCAGAAGAAATCTGTTTTCAAGTGTTGGCTTAGGAAGACTTAGTCTTTTAAGCTTTGGAAGACTTTATGTTTGGCTTTTTTAAGCTTTGGAAGACTTTATGTTTGGCTTCGAAAGATATTGGTCTTGGCTTCGGACTATTTCACACTTAGAATATTTCCATAGCCAGAGTATGAAACTTCCGAAGCATTCTACTTCAGCAGTTAGTGCATGCATGCAAGACAGATTTTTTGGATGTTTTGTGTTGCATCAGCCTTATATGAATCCTTGCATAAAGCATGAACATATTAATTTAAGATTAACCATGCTAGTCTCATAGGATGATAATTTATTATCGAGTCACCCGTGGGACGTCAATTCTTAGGTAGTCGTAATCCTTTGGGCACCAAACCATTACTAGCCATGTTTAGGCCTAATAACCCTTTCCGGGTGCAACCCATCACATGTGCATCATTTTCATCAAACCACACGTACAATTTTAGCCTAAGGCTTTGTCTTGTATTTCATCAACTCGTGTCAAAAATTAACTATAACTCCTGCTGGTTTCCAGATAATGATGAGTCTTAAGGATTTACGAGTTTCATTTTAATAGCAAAATATATTCACTTGAAAATCTAGTTGAGCTTGTCTTAGGTTAGTTCTTGATAACTTAAGTATCTCTTACACCATTCTCTTAGCTAAAAACATCCGTCAGAAACTTCAAAGGTTTAAATCTACGAGAATTGAGTGTTGGGTCACAAAACGGTCAAAATCGATGTTGGGAGCGAATAACGAGGTTAAGTGTGTGTTTTTATTTGTGAAATATGAATAAAATAAGGAGAATACTCACCTTTATATAGGTGAGGTCGGCTAGTTGATGCGCCCCACATTATTGGGGCGATGCGCCCTACAATATCAGGGTGATGTGCCCCACATCAAGTGTCATCCTTGCATGCATGACACATGTCATGCATGCATTTTCTTCAGCCCCCTTTAGGTGATGAGGCCTTATTCGAGCCGAAGCGACTCGTATCAACGTCTTGTTTAACACCTGTCCCTTAGTCAGCACCATGTGTTGCTTTCATATGGTATATTTAGCGAAGTCGATGCACCCCGCATCCATTCTCCAATATGGGCCGCATCGGCCCTAATTTCTTGAAGTTAGAATTTTCTTCATTTTTCTCTATTACACTAACTCTAAAAAATTTCGAGCTAACTTGCAATACAACCCCAGCCAAGAGTTGCCACACCCGAATCCCCATTGTTTCGGATGCTTTGGGTCTGACTTTCAGTAGTGTTACACAATGGTAGGTTCACAGTATTGGTCTTGGCCTGATTGTTTCATGCCATGATAGTGACTAAAAATATAGAAAATATGAGTCACAAAGATTTACGTCAAAAACACAACGAAAGTCATGCAATGGTAGACTTTACCTAAAGTTTACTAACTAAACATGATGTAACCAAAAATCAAATAATTACGAATTATATGTCATTTAATAGCTCGAAAGACTCGTAAAAACATGAACAAATAAAAAACTCCAGAACAGACGAAACATCGGTCGAGAACAAACGGATTTGTATGACGCGGGTCAGAGGGTAGATGCTATTTATAGTTAAAACAAGTCCTAAATTTTTCCCATATATTCCATAGAGGCAAAACTATATAGTTTGTTTTAGGCTCGACAAAACTACCTAGTTTCTCTTATAGTTTCTCTTGTAGTTTCTCTTGCGCAGTGTCTCTTGTACTTTCTATTGGATAGATTCTGTCGTCAAACTTGACTAAGACCTAACATATAACTAAATGAAACTAACACAATGTTAGGACTTATAATGCTAGTTTCTATTGCATACCTTGAAATACTTTTATAGCCACTTTAGTGGTTCACATGAAAAGTATACAATGTGTTATTTGTGGGCATATCTTCTACAGATAAAGTCTCCCATGTAGGGTTATTGGGTATTCCTTGGATAGTTTTGCAAGGTTAGGAGTGCTACAACATATTTCAATTCTATTTTTTGTGTAACTTTAGCATATAACTTCTATAAGTTCATTAGGGCTACTAGTCTGCATGAATATCGTCTATAGGAATCATGATTTAGGTATGTTTTTGCTAAAGGTAACTAGCTTAGAAAACTTGATAATTTTCTCGTTTGCTCTTCATTCATAATGTTAGGACCATTTTCGTATCGTGAGACTAGATCAAATAGTGCAGAATCCTATTTGATTGGCGATCCAATCAGTGAGAATGACAACCTGATCGACCTAATGATGAAACAAACGTTAAGAATTGATTAGAAGTCGATCAGGAACGAAATTTGAAGTTGGATTGGCTGTTTTGGACACTCTAGACGGCTAGGGTTTGTAAATATTCGCAGTCTCTCCAAAAGTCTCCTTTTTCCACGAATTATGTAGTATTTATAGGTTTGTAGTTTTCATTCGTATGACTGAACCATTAGCATGGTTCAGTTGTGCGACTGACTCATGCGGTTAATTCATACGCACAACTGAAGGTTCAGTCGTGCGACCGAATCAATCTTATGTCTTAGTCATACGACTGTTCCTGTCTCCTGGTTTAGTCGTGCGACTAGTTCATAAGCATGATTCATCGGTGTGTATGGTCCATAAGTATGGTCCATTAGCATGAATAATCACCTGACTAGGTTGAACACATTTCTCAGTCATTATTGACTTAGATATATGTACAACAACCTCAAACCCATATAAGATGTTCATACATATGAATTATACCAATTACAATAATAATATGAAATATTCAAAGACAAATAATATCAAAAGCATATCATATTTCATTAAGCAATTACATTACGTATGTGTAAGAAATGAAAGACTTTTACATTAAGAACATAAACTAGGTACATAATGTATCAACAAATCCCTCTTGGACATAGTTTAGCCTATTGTCTAACATTCTTCACATGCTCTTGAAATTTCTTGTACTTCTCTTCTCTGGTGACTCCTGCGTGTATCTCTAATGCAAAGTAGAGTCTTATAAAATGTTGGAACTGTAGAGCTTGTACAATATCTTGTATGTCATAAAACAGTGGCTACTTGTATAAAGTGTAGACATCTTTAGCAGATAAGTTGGTAAGCCACATTGGGTAAATACCTTGATAGTCTCTATCTTTCCTTCTCTGTTCAGAACTATGACCACTTCCCCCATCCTCCAATCATAATACCACCATTTGAAGTGTGGAGTGAAGTCCTGAGGCATCTTCTGTAAAGGAATCTAAAAAAATTATGTGTGGGGGACTCCACTTCAATACCAATTTAGGTCTTCCAGATATAGGGTCAACTTCAGACTTATTTATGAACCTCTTAGGTTGTTGAGGTCTGAAGTTTACCCATCTGGTGTGGTACCCTTTCTTTAGCGCTGTCTCAAACCATCCTGATATCTTCCTCGGGTTGGCATACAAAAGGTCTAAACATGCAAATCTGTTTAGCTCAAAACAAAGAAGAGTTCAAATTATGTGGATATCTGAAGTACTTAATCCCCTTCTCTCTTTTCATAGCATAAACATCCAAGTCTTCAAAATAGGCCCATGTGATGATCTTTCCTGACATTTTCAGATGTCTCTTGACTCTATAAAGTTTGATGTAGGCATTTTGCTTTGGAGGTGAACGTTGGGCTTTCATTTCTACAAAACAAGCTGCCTATTTAGCTTTATTAATATCAACATTTGCATCTGAAGCTTGGGCTTTACTTTCATCCTTTTCTTTTTCTTTCTCCATCTCCCCCAACTTCTTAAAAGTATCACTGCCAAAAGTTTCACCCAAGTTGGGGATAACGTTGCCCTCAAGGTCAGTGTACTGTGGATAGTAATCAGCTGTGACATCTTCTATCTCTATCTCATCCACATCTTTTAGCTCCTCATTACTCAAAACATCATGTAACACCAGGTTATTCTTTTAAAGTTAATAAAGAAAGAATGAAAGTGAATAAAAAGAAAAAAAGCAATATAACCCAAGTTAAGGGGTTAAAAGCGTCAAAAGGACAAAATGTTTGAAAAAGTGGGTGTAAAAGGTGGCATGGCCGCTCATGTTTTCTACACATCCACATCATTCGGATTTTTCGAGATAGAAAGAATGGGGAGTAGAAACTCTTAGGATTTTGAAGAACAAGAACAGGAAGTCGAATTCAAGGTAAGAATTCATGAGTTTTATGATGTTCTTAAGTGGCTTTATCCTCGGGTGTGTGTTTATGTATGTTTATATGTGTTTGGGTGTGTTTTTGGTGGGTTTCTAGGCAGTTGAACTCAATTGCAAATGGTTTTGAAGAAGTCATAACCAGAGGCTACAAAGGTGAGTTCTAGATACCCCTTTTTACTTGTTTTAAACTACTTTGGGGCTGGAAATGCATGTATGAACTTTTTATAAAGTTGGGTGTGTACTCGTATGTGTTTGTGTGTGTGATTGCGGGTGGTGTTTGCTTTTGGGCTAGGTATGTGTTTGTTATGATTATGTTTCTAAGGCTTAGAATGTTAGATTTAAGCTTAGAACATGTTGAATGATTATTGGGGATTGATTTATGATGTAAAGTATGATTTAGACTGCTTATGCGCCTAAACAGTGGCCCATGCGCCCAAACTGAATTAACTGCCTAAGTGTTCCCATGCGCCCAAATAGTACCCATGCGCCCAGAATTAGGCTAAAATTTACTAAGTGTTCATGCGCCTAGAATTGCCCAGAAATGACTAAGTGTTGCCCATGCACCCCAATAGTGTCCATGCGCTTGAAATTTGCCCATGTGCCTAAGTGTTCCCATGCGCCTGAAAGGCCATGCGCCTACATAGTGTTCATGCGCCTGCATAGTGTCCATGCGCCTAAAGACTTAGATTATTTTATAATATTTTTAGGGAAAAAGTGTAATGTAGGCTTTGACTTGGAAGGTTCCCGGGGGCTATGTAAGTTGATTTTTTGAGGTCATAGTTGATGTGATGGGCGATGTATGATATGATTTGATGATATATGATTGATGCTTATGCATGATGGTATATGATGTATGTTATGTATGTATGATGTGCCTTGTATGGTGATGTTTGTATGTTAATGTTGATGTTCCTTATTATGTTTGATTATTTTCCCGTGGCTTTATGTTGAATGTTAATGAATGAAATGTGAAGTATTATGTAATGTAAAATGGAAGATAATGAAAAGAGGACGTAATGAAAGAATGCATGCATTGATGAATGAATGAAAGCAAGAAAGTCTTGCAAGCAATGTATGGAGGTTCACACCCAATGAAGGGTGTTAGCTCAACTGTGTGCGGGTTAGCTACCCCAGAAGGATGCACACTGTGGTCCAATCCTTGTGATTGACCATATGTATAGGATCCTTAACACTTGCCCCAGGTACTGGAGTCAGCTTCGTGCATCATGTTCGAGGTCTATGAAAGACCTCAGGCCCAGTAACCAGCTTCATGCACAATGTTCGGGGTATAGCATATGACATTGGTCCGTGATGAAAGAGAAAAGATAAGTGGTGAATGTACTTGCCCAAGGTACTGGAGTCAGCTTCGTGCATAATGTTCGAGGTCTATGAAAGACCTCGGCCCAGTAACCAGCTTCGTGCATAATGTTCGGGGTATTGTACATATCATCGAAAGTAATGAACGTACGAATAAAAGTAAGAAAGTTATGTATGAAAGTGAATGAAAATGAATGATAATGACATACAATGAATGAATGGAAGTTAAAGAATGAATGATGAAGATAATAATGTTATTATCTATGTGTACGTACGATGTGTGATCATGTATGAAAGTATAGTATGATTTGAAAGAAAGGAAATAACGGTTTTAATGAATGTAAAGTATGTTTTATTTTAAAACTACAACTCACTCAGCAACACTGATTTTATGTGTTTCCAGTTGGCGGGTAATGGTTGCTGAGGATGGCATAGGGTGACTACTTGGCTCATTTTGGATGGCATCCATTTTTATAATGTTGTTGTGATGTAATGTAACAAGTATTTTGTAATTTGATAACGATGTATTATTTTGCAAAAGCTATTATAATGAAATGAAATGTATGTTTAAATGTTTCCGCTGCATGGTTTTAGTAAGTTAATACAAATATATGTTTTATGCACAATGATTGACCAGTTGTGAGTGTCCCGAGAATGGGGCCTTACACATCAACTTCTAGAGCATCTTTAACAAGCTCATTAGGATTTAGTCTAAACATCTCTACTAGTTGCTCGTCACTCAGGTCATGAATAATTTCTCCTTCTTTGGGAGTGTAGCTCACCGACCTTCTAACAATCCCTTGGAAGTCAAGACGTAGTGTTAGGATGGTGTATGTATGGAGTACTAACTGATTCTGCATGTATACCAGATCAAATAGTGCGGAATCCTATTTGATTGGTGATCCAATAAGTGAGAACGCAGTTCAGATCAATCTAACGATTAAAGAAAATGTTAAGAACGATTAGAACAAGATCAACTGCGATCTATGAACTTGGAACATGTTTTCTTGAGTCTCTGGATGGCTAGGGTACGATTATGTGCGTAGGTATTCAAATTGTTGTGTTTTTCCACGAATTAGGTGGTATTTATAGGTTAGGGTTTTCCAATCGTACGACTGAATCATGCGATTGATCCATCCGCACAACTAAAGGTTCAGTCGTGCGACTGATTCAATCTTATGTCTCAATCATGCGACTGATCCAGTTTCCTGGTTCAATCGTGCGACTGGTCCATTAGCATGAAGTATTCATGCGTATGGTCCATTAGCATGGTCCATTCGCATTAGGACTTCATACGACTAAGTTTGAACACATTTCTCAATCATTATTGACTAAGAATTATGTACAACAACCACAAACCTATATAGTTAGTTCACTATAATTTATCACACAATACACAATGAAACATTAAACATTATAAGCATCAATAACATATTGAATTTCATTCATACCCATTCATTTCATATATGTAAGACATGATAGACATTTACGTTAAGTTCCTAAACTAGGTACATATGTATCAACACATAGTTAGTTGAGTCTTGACTTGCTGAAGGGGAATAACATCATAGTCTTCAGGCTGTGGGGCTTCACTTCTGCCTTGATCACGAGCCTCCTTAGCTGGAGCTGCAAAGGACGCGGCTCTTTTGGAGCGCCTCTCCTGAGCTGCTTGAGTTGAGGCTAATGCAGATGCATCACCTTTTTTATCAGCATCGTCATCCTGATCATCTTCTTTTCCTTTTCCACTCGGTCCAGCTTCCTCATCATCATCATCATCATCATCTTCTGATTCATCATCTATAAGCTCATCGTCATCATCTCCACCATCATCACCATCATCTTTAATCTTTAAGGGCTCACTCTTAGATCCCTTCAACCTTAGCATCAGCTTTTTGTTCTTCTTCTCTAACCCCTCAATCCTTTTGACAGAAGCCATCACTAGCTCATTTTGAGCCCTTAGTGCATGGTGTGCTCGAACTAACACTCTCTCGTGAGCAACGTTCTTCTCGGCCAGCTGAGCAATCTGCTTGCCTTGGGCGGTATTGACCGCTACCAGCTAGTTCATCTGATTGGCTCTTAGCTAATCTATGGCTAGAAACTTTAGCACCAGTTTGTTGAGGCTCGCCAGCTATTCCTCTAACTCAATAGTGGGTAGAGTAGAGCCCGGTGTAGGTGGGAATTGGGTGGAAGTGCCTGCTTGTGAGTAGTGGGTGTAGTGGTGGATGTGGTGAAGATGGGAGTAGGAATGGAAGTGGGTTGTGGTGGAGCTGTGTGGGGTATTATGGGTGAGATGGATGTGAATGTATGAGTGGTGGTGGGGGTGTTAGTGGATGTAGAGGTGGTAGTGGGTGTGGTGGTAGTAGTGGTAGTGGTTGTGGCTATGGTGGTGGTAGTAGTGATCAGGGTAATCTTCTGTCTCTTACCCTTCATCCCATAGGGATGAGCCATCCTCTTCTTCCTGAGCCCTTGGCTATAAGGGTTCCCCCTGAGCTGATCGGCTGGTCGGGTGTGTATGTTGGATCTATGACATCATTATCACCACCCTTAGAACCAACTTGGCGTCCACCAACGGCCTCTTTCCCCTTCTCGGTAGCCACAACCTGGCTACCGACTTGCCTGACGAGAGGCTCATCATCATACCCTTCTTCTTCATCTAACAGGAAGTCTCGGTGGAAAGCAGCCTGCTTAGATCCACCAGGTGCATCAGAAGTATAGTGTGGAGATGGTGGAGATATAGTAGACATGTCGGTGGCCCTTGATTGACTGGGTCCAGAATCACCACCACCTTGACCGTCATCAAGGTCATCATCATCATCTTCCTCTTCATTAGTGGGGACCACAATGGGCTCAACATCAGAATCACTGTCATCATGACGCCATTTCTTACGAGAAGGCACCACATAATCCTCATAGGCCAGATGGCCAAACAGTCTCCTGACTAGGGGCTTCATATGCTTCCCCAGATCCACCTTCATCCTGCCCAAAGTGGTGTCATCCATCACCTCTAATACAACAACATCATCCTTCTCCTTCGCCAGCAATGGAAGCTTCTCATCTATAATCATCTGCTTGAAACGTGGATACATGCAGAAGCCTTCCTTTCTTTTGGCCTTAATGTTTTCTATCAAGTAGGAGAACAACATGCGAGAGAAACTAATGGGTTATTCAGTACCAGTGCAACGTGTGCATTATGGATTTGGTCAGACATCTGATGAAATCCTCCACGCCTGGAGGCTATGCCCTTTAGGATCACATGGGCCAAATACTTGAACTGGAGGCACATGTTGCTCTTGTTCAGCACGCCGGCATTGATGTCCCCAGCGTACTTGATCCTCACAAAAAAATCCCCGAACAGTTAGGGGATGCACCTTGGTTGGGTAGGCACCATCCTCACCCAAATATAAGACCCTCCTGAGGTCATCTTCAGTGATCTTAATCTCCTGTCCGAATATAGAACTTCGGATACAGTGGGGCTCATTGGACTGATCAACTACAATGTTATCCCAGAAAGTCTGCTGAAGAGATCTATACGATATGCATGGTGTAGAAATAGCCTTGTAGATCCTCGATCTACGCAGGAAGGCTATGATCCCAGTGAACTTAGAAGCGTTCCAGGATGTAGCATCCAGATGAGCACATATGTTGTGCTTAGTGCTCATAGCCCATCTCTCAGCCATATTGTTAGAACAAAAGAAACATATACATTAGATTTGTGCATAAAAGACAACAATTGAATTTAGTTGATTTTGATCAAACTAATTCAATCGTGCGATTGAACCATACTACTGAGTTCAGTCATACGATTGAGCCTGCGATTGAGTTCAGTCATACGATTGAGCCTGCAACTAAACTTAGTCGTATGCTATGCCATGCGGTTGAGTCAGTCATGCGACTGAGTCACCGATTGATTCACTCGTGCAATTGAATCAGGTGCTTGGCTCAATCGTGCGACTTAGGTTCATATGGAGTGTCTATTCGCATCTTGCTCTGTTCGACACTCTAACTCAGAATCTTTGTCAAAACGTTTACACTTCGTGTTTAGATTCATTAGGTTCGCATGGACTCTAAATAGCACTTGGTATCTTTTAAATCAACTTTTATGTCCATTTAAATTGTCTATTTTAAAATATTCTCCCGGTTATTGATCTTAACACTTTCGGTCATTTAGGGTTCGATTAATCCATTCATTTGAACTGATTTCAGTTGCAAAGTACCTCTAGATGAGTAGGAAATCAATCTGTATAACAATTAGAGATCAATCACAATAATCAAACATTGGGCAGAGTGTCTGGGTATGGGCAGTTTCTGAGAGTTTTTGAAGGGTGGTAGGGTATACGACCCACTAACCCCCTTATTTATACTGTTTTAGGTTTCAGTCGTGTGACTGGACCCATACGCATGATTCATTCGTGCGACTGGCTCAGGCTCCTTCATCCAGTCGTACGATTGGTTCATTCTTGTGATCCAATCGCATGGTTGCCCTATACTCATGGTCCAATCGTGTGATTGGCTCATACTTATGGTTCAATCATGCGACTGGCTCATAATTATAATTCAATAATGCGATTGGCTCATACTTATGAATTTGACCTCATACATTTTCATACACTCAAAATCTAACTCTTGATATATAACATTATGACCAATGATCATCTCTAACATGACCTTTTTAATTGAAAATCATTTGATCACCTCAGACGTAATCCTTTTAATTTAGAACTCATTGGTCACCTTAGATGTGACCTGTTTTAATTTGGAACCAATTGGTCACCTCAGACGTTACCCCTTTTAATTTGTGATTCACAGAGTTCATGTAGTTATATAGTCCGACATCGACGCAAAGAAGATAACGAAAAATAGAATACAACTTGATTTAAAGCAAAACAAGAAATATATTTGTGTTTTTGGTTTGAGGTGGATTGAAACCTTTTAGAAATCATCTAACAGATTTTTCCTCCTTAGTAGAACAGCTTCAATTTAATTTATCATATCTGGAGAGATTCATATGGAATCATACAGGTATATCATAATCATTTGGGACCCTTTTATATGTACTTTGATACTAGATTCTTATTTGTCTGAGAGTCAATAGCACTTCCAGGAAATCATACTAGAGCTATAAGATGCACACAATGATTTTGACCATCGAGAGTTACAGCCATGATGATTGTTAGTATATTTGTCCACTTAAATCCATACACAGATTTTTGACTCACATTGGTGATAAGTTAGGTTATATTATTTCAACAAGCATTTGTGGATCCCACACTTATATGGTAATCAACATCCCTCAAGAGATTTTTGAGTGGTCTATGGGTATTTGACAAGAAGAAACTATTCTAAGAGTTTTCAAAGAGATGCCAAGCCTCAGGTCAGTGCCATCGCATAGCAGAAAGGTGCAAACAACAATGAATTCTAGAATATTTAGGTTATGCTTATCCTCAGGTCAGTACCATCGCACAGCAGAGAGGCACGCAACCTATCTTCTTGTTAGAGCATTTTTTGCTTTTGCACATAACAAACCAACAATATTAGTCATTAGCTTGATTGCGCTTAACCATTTTTCATGTGCTTTGCTCATTTTTATGGTCATCCGCACATATTTGTGGCGTTTATTTTGCTCGTCACCCCTTATTGGAAATGTATTGATTGTGTTAACTAGGGATAAGATGAGAACCCATAGTAAGTTGAACAAATTAGTTTGAATTTGATTCACCAATGAGGTCTACTCGTCTATTGTGTTGAATCTACCCACACATCATATAATGAACTAGCTACCTCTAGGCCTACTTTCTCTATGTTACCTTAGTAGCAGACTAGTTTACTATCATTTTTCCTTTATTTTGCTTAGACTTCTTAGACTTGTAATTTGAATATAGCATTTGGATCATTTCAATTCTTTTTGATGTCCCAAAAATTTTGATCCCTGTGTACAATCATTTTTCATAATTTTTGAATCCATCTCACAGATTTGATTTCTTTACTTTCAGCTTATCTGCCCGCCCTTGTTTTTTTAAGTAGTTAAATACTGAAACTAATTAAATACTGAAACTAACCTATTATCCCCCTAAAATTCTAAAACAATTTTTTTGTGTTTTTGGATTTTTAAAGACAGGAAAGTAAAATAAAATAAAAAATATAAAAAATAAGAAAAAGTTGGCGGACTATGAACTCGACTCTTCTAGAATCACAGCATTTTCTTTTTCATGCCATTTACCTGCAAAAGATCTAAAAACAGAGGTTTGTCAAAAGCTTTTGTGTAGAGGTCGGGGCGTTGAAAATCCTAATTAATTTTAACAACATCGATTAATTGTTTTTCAAAATAGTCACATATAAAGTGATATTTAATACCGATGTGTTTAGTTTTTGGGTGTTGGACTGGATTTTTAGTGACAGCAATTGCAGTAGAATTATCCAGAAAAATAGGGGTGTTAGAAAATTGCAAACCGTAGTCTCGCATTTGCTGTTGAATCCAAATGATTTTTGAACAACTAGCAGCAGCAACATATTCAGCTTCACATGTTGACAGAATAACAGATGTCTGCTTCTTACACTGCCAGGTGACCAAGCATCTTCCAAAGAACTAACATCCCACTAATGTTTACTTGTAATTCATCTTGCAACCACCATAGTCTGAGTCATTCTATGTTGTAAGCTCAAAGTCATCATCATGAGGATACCACAATCCAAGTGTTGGAGTACCCTTCAGATAACAAAAAATTATTTATACCCCAATTAGATGATTCACTTTTGGTTTAGCATGATATCTAGAACAGAGACATGTGGCGTACATAATATCAAGACGAGAGGCTGTGAGGTACATCAGAGATCCGATCATTCCTCGGTACTTAGTGGCATCTACCAGATCACCATTTTCGTCGAGTGCCACATGGTGGTTCGTGGTAAGTGGAGTCCGAGCAATCGTTGCATTCTCCATGTCGAACTGACTAAGGATATCTGCTACATATTTGGACTGATGCAAGAAAATTCCTTGGTGTCTAATCCACCTATAACCCAAGAAAGAACTTCATTTCTCCCATGGCACTCATCTCAAACTCAGCTTTTATCACGGATTCAAATTCTTTACACAATTCTTCATTTTTGGAATCGAAGATGATGTCATCCACATATATCTGTACCAGTAGTAAATCACCATCTTTTTTTTTGAGGAATAACATGCAGTCAATAACCCTCTACGAAAATCATGTTTCACCAGATGAGTAGAGAGTTTCTCATACCAGGCTCGAGGGGCTTGATGAAGCCTGTAAAGAGCCTTGTCCAGTTTTTAAACTCTATCCCGATGATAAGGATCCTCAAATCCTTTAGGTTGACTGACCTACACTGTTTCACAAATTTTACCATGAAGGAGTGCACTTTTCACATCTAATTGATAAACTTTGATCTTCATGTAGGATGCATAGGCTAAGAAGATACGAATTACTTCCATCCTTGACATAGGTGCAAACACTTCATTGTAGTCAATGCCTTCGACTTGTCTAAACCCTTGAACGAAAAGCCGAGCCTTATTTCTGATTATGACCCCTTGGTCATCTTTCTTACACTTAAGAACCCATTTAGTGCCAATCACCTTTGCACCTTTTGGTCTGTTCGCAAGAGTCCATACTCCTAACTTCTTGAACTGAAGGAGTTCTTCTTGCATAACACTAACCCATGCCTCGTCATTTAAGGCTTCAATTACATATTTTGGCTCAAATTGAGACACAAAACATTAATAAGCACCATCATGTAGATAACCTTTCTCCATGACTGCGGCATAATTTGCTGAATATAGTTGATTTCGTGTCTGAACTCCTTATAGAATCTCCCTAGTGATGTTGTCTAGGGGATGATGCACATTAACTCTAGTTCCGGGAGTGGTGGGAACATCTACTTCATTATCCTTGTTTTGAATCCCATTTTAGTTTTTGTGGCTGTTGGAGTATGAGGTTCTAAAGTTTCAGTGACATCAAGATCAGATGCTTGCGTACTTTCAGAAGTGGGAACCTGTTCCTCCTGGTCCATAGTTGCAGTCTCAACTGCTTCATCATCAGAGGAAGACTCACTTACCTCAAGCTCTCCCCTTGAAGGGCTAGAAGTATCATCTAATGGACCAATGATGTCGAGTTTAGTGTAGGATTATTCAGAACATAGTACATCATTCGAGCAGATAACTCATCATCAAAATGAGAAGGAGGTAGGTTGAAGGACTTAAAAATCCATCATAGTCAAAGAAGGATGAAGGTTCTTTTTTAGTAGAAGGGTGGTGTATCTTTGAACATCAACATTGCACCACACTTCTACCTGACCCATTGAGTTGTTATAAACTCTCTTGTCTGGTATACTATATCCGAGAAAGATACCTTCTTCTGCCTTCTCACTAAACTTCCCAATCTGATTTTTCTTTAACAACATACACGGTACTCCAAATGGTTCTAGATACTCCAAGTTGGTTTACGTCGCTTGAGAAATTCATAACACGTTTTTCCATGACGTTTGACCGCTAAGACTCTATTGAGAGTGCTACGCAGTAATCTAGGAGGTGGAAATTCTTAAATGTAACTCCGTTCACCAGATCATTCTAAACCAATGATTCAACTTCCTGGGATTAATGTGTCCCATTCTCCTATGCCAGGAGATTGAATCCCTTTTTATTGCCATTGACAAGAAGCACTGGAGAGTAGACTCAGTTGTGGAGGCATTTGATAGATCCAAGACATACAGATCGTTATATCTTGAAGCTGACATTAGAATTTTATCCTCCTTGACAACATACTCCTTCTTCAACTTGTAGCACTTCTTGTTGTCAAACACAACCTTGAATCCCTTATCACAGATTTAGGAGACAGAAAGTAAGTTGTTTTGTAGTTTTTTAATGCAGTTGACCTTGTCAAACTTTACTTTCTCATTTCCCACTTCACCTTGAGCAGTGATGTAACCTCCTATATTCCCAGCGAATGATACGTGTCCCCCTTTAATTTGCTTAATGTTGAAAAGGAGAGACGAATTCCCAGTCATGTGCCTGGACGCCCCACTATCAATAATCTAGGTATTAGTGATAGCGTTGTAGCGGACACCTTGCATATAAAAATGAATTGATTAGTTTAGGTTTGGGACCCAAGCCTTAACTGGCTTGAGTGTCGCAGAGGCATTACACATCATGAACTCAACCCACTGTCCTTCAGAGGATGAGGGCATATCTTTCTTTTTCTTGTCCTCACTATCAGACATAATACTTGTTTTTTCCTTCCATAAACCAGTTTTGTGTAACGCCTGTTTGTGGTAAACAGACTACTGGCTTATGGTTTGAAATTTAGGTTCACTAATAATCTTAGGTGTAACCTTAGAAGGACTATTAGATCTGATTTTAGAAAAACTTGGTTTTTCATCAAAAAGTTCAATTTTCTTTTTTGGTGTCTGATAATAAGGACAATTTGGAGAGACATGTCCTCGTTTTCCACAACTGTAGCAGGATCTCCCTTCAATAGTTTGAGGAAAGTTATGATGTGGGGTTTAGTTTAGTCGTGGTTTGAGATATATGCAGTTGGGTGAAGACTCTTTCTTTGTAGATGTTTCACCTTCTTTAACAATTTAATTGTTTTGACATTTTGAACATCTTTCACTTTCATTTTGTTTGGATTTTGATGATTTACACGTTAAAGGTTCATTTGATTAGACCTTTTAGGTTCTGAAGTAGACGTTTATGAACCTGACTCTAATTTAACCTTGTCAGTTTTATCACCCAAATCCTTAACATGTACCTTATATGTTGATCCCAAAGTAGAATCCTTCTGTTTAGTGACAAATTTCACAGGTTTACTCGTAGAATATGGATTAGTAACCAGAGGAGTAGACACCACATGGTCCTTTACAAGGTTATTATTAATTGGTCTACATTTAGTGTTCAAAAGGATGTCATGCGGTGGTGGTACTACCTTATAACAATGTGAGAAGAACTTGCTAAACTATGCAGTTTTTGTTTTAATGATTCAACTTCGACTTGCAAAATTGCATTTTCCTTTTTAGTTTCCTCCAAAGAATTTAAATAGAACTTGATGTCATTTGATTGATTTAGGGAAACAACCTCTGTTTCCCTTAGTTGTTTTCCCAACAGTTCTATCTTTTCTTTGAAGCTGCACTCATTTTCTTTTGAAACACGATTTGCTAGTGCAGAGTTATAAATCATTTACTAGATTGCCATTATGTTCTATAACCTAGAAAATTTTAAATCAATGATTTCGCTAAATTTATCACGTACAGTACATGCATGTTTTTCAAATAATTCATCTTTAGAACATACCTGTGTAGAACTAGACGAATCAGCCATCAAGGTAGTGTCAGACTCTTCGGTGACTGGAGATTCTGAGTTTGCAGCACTAAGCTCTTCTTCAACCAAATGATCAATAACATCCATAGGATCTTCGATACCTGATAGTGTATGCTCAGTTATGATGTCTCCTTCACTTGCAGATCTATCATCCAGTGCATCAACCAAGGCAATATTTTATTCACCCTGAGAAACGAATCGGAAGGACCAGTCTTGTCCTTCATCACCTTGAGCAACCAAAGCCTTAGAATCTTTACTTGAAGATGAAGCTCTAATTTATCCTTGTCTTGTCGGTTGAATGTAGGAAAAGGATTTCCATTTCCAGTCTTCTTTGCTTTATGCACTCATGTTTGAAGTGCCCCTTTTCACCGCAATTGAAGCACGTGACTTGGTTTTGTCAAATCCAAATGTTGTATCTTTAATGGCAAAAAAATTTGTCTCGTCTTTATCACAAACTTCTTGGCTCTTCTAACAGCACTAGCCAAGGCCCACATAATATCCATGCGTTCTAGCTTTGTTTCCTCAACTTGCTCGTAGTCCTCATCAGCAAGATGATAGTTTCCAATCTTACCATCAACTAATCCATCATAAGATTGAACAACAGCAGCTAGAAGATCCATGTGCTCTTTGGCAACTTCCACGGTGACATTTCTAAGATTCTCGGTCTTCAACTTGGTAGTATTTGCCTCAGGAACTATATATTGGGTTCCAGATGACCCTGACGTTACATTTCCTAATGCACTGCATTGGGAAGGAGTAGAAGAAGGAACAGAAGAGTGTCTACACAAATTCTATTTGTAGCACTGCACCTGAAGTAGCCTGAGTTGGAACTGAATTGTATAGAGCATGATTCTAAACATAGGATCCTTTCTTTGACTTGTATTTCATACGTAGTTCTTCCTCCCTTAACTTCAAAATGAAATCATTTATGTCTAAAGTACAAAGAGTGTCGTTTTGTCTCAGATTAGACACAAATGAATCCCATTTGTTTGGCAGACCATCAACAAAGCTAGAGACTTTATCTTCCATGGATGTGGTCACGCCATGAGTGTGCAACTCACTCATCAGATGATAGAATCGATCAATGATATCATCCAAGCTCTCATTCCCAATTGAAGAAAATTTGTCAAATTCCTTCTTAAGAGCTTTAACCTTCAGTTTCTTTAGAGTTGAGTTTCCTTCTTATCTCTTTTCCAAGGCCTCCTATAACTTCTTAGACTGCTTGTTCTCAAAGAACTGATGAAATATGTCCTTAGGTATAGACTGAGTCAACAAGGCATATGCTTTCTTTTCAGCACTATGCATAGTCTTCTTGGATTCACTCATTCCTCCCAAAGTCAATTTAACTCCATTAGCACTGACTGGTACCGTATAACCAGTCTTAATTGATGTCCAAAGATTTGGGTCAACTCCATTCAAGTATATTTCAAACTGCATTTCCATTATGGGTAATCATCCAAAGTTAATAGCTTTGGCGGTTTGTTGTGGTTTCCAATCTCATTTTCCAGAAGTAGAAGATTTTGGACACGCGAGTCCTTTTCAGTAGTGAATGCAGCAAACTGGTCTTCCATTGCTTTAAACTTGCTAAACTTAAGACAACAACACAAATTCACTCGTGCGAATGATCTATGCGAATGAGTCACTCGTGCGAATGAAGGATACGAATGAATTAAATCGGGCGATTGGATTCAGTCGTGCGAATGAGCAGGAAAATTGTAACCAACTGACTGGAGTTGCTTAACCGTGCGAATGAGAAATACGACTGAGTTCAGTCGTATGAATGGTTGTATACGAATGGGTTCAGTCGTACGAATGGTCCAATTGTGCGACTGAAGGCTGTTGTGTTTGAAAAATCGAATATTTTGAATACTTTGACACAAAATATGAATTTTTCTAGAAACCCTAATATGCCGTTTGATGAACAATCAAAACTTTAACAAATGCAAACGTCAAAAACACTTTTTGAAGCAAAAAGGTGACTCTTTTGAATGAAAAAGTTGATTTTAACATGGAAACCAATTGAATCCACGCAAAATCACGAGCCAAGGCTCTGATACCACTTGTTAGGACCATTTTCATATTGATTACTAACAAATTCCACATGAGACCAGATCAAATAGTGCGGAATCCTATTTGATTGACGATCCAATCAGTGAGAATGACAACCTGATCAATCTAACGATGAAACAAACGTTAAGAATTGATTAGAAATTGGATTGGCTGTTTTGGACACTCTGAACGGCTAGGGTTTGTAAATATTTAAAGTCTCTCCAAAAGTCTCCTTTTTCCACGAATTATGTGGCATTTATAGGTTTGTATTTTTCATTCATATGATTGAACCATTAGCATGGTTCAGTCATGCGACTGACTCATGTGGTTGATTCATACGCATGACTGAAGGTTCAGTCGTGCGACTGAATCAATCTTATGTCTTAGTCATATGACTGATCCAGTTTCCTGGTTTACTCGTGCGACTGGTTCATAAGCATGATTCATTCGTGCGTATGGTCCATTAGCATTAATAATCACTCGACTAGGTTGAACACATTTCTCAGTCATTATTGACTTAGAACTATTTACAACAACCTCAAACCCATAAAAGATGTTCATACATATGAATTATACCAATTACAATAATAATATGAAATATTCAAAGACAAATAAACATGAAAAGCATATCATATTTCATTAAGCAATTACATTACATATGTGTAAGAACTGAAAGACTTTTACATTAAGAACATAAACTAGCTACATAATGTATCAACACATAAATTGGTGTCCTTCAGCCTAGGTGTTAACTTTACCCCCTCTTCTTTTAGAACATGGTATATTTGTTATTAAAACCTCAATTCTTGAGTTTGGGCCTATTAATTTAAGTTTTTAATGCTTTAATTATTCGATGTCCACAAAAGGTTTCAATCAAGTGGTTGTGGATACTGCTCATCTGTCTCATGCCTACCCTTATCATATTATGCACCTAATTTTATTCCTTTCGGCCAAAGTAAGGGCTATTAAAATGGCTATAAAAAGGATCAAGGTATGCAAGCTAAAACAAGAGGGGGATGCTATTAATTTAAGCGATATCTAATTCGGAGAGGCTGGCAAAAACTAGAAGTTTAATCAAGATAAACATGAGATTTTGTTCAATGTACAAAGAAATTCATTAAAATCGAGAGGACCATCATTCTTGAGACACAAGTTCTCTTTGCTTTCATGGTATAATTAAAGCAAACTCTGCTAAGATTAGAATCATTGGGGTCATAATCGATGACACTTTCATGAAAAATCTAGAAATAATCTAAGCCGAGGTCTTTAATTTTCTTGAGACAACATTTTTTAAAATGCAATTGGAATAGTTTTGTTGAGTAAGCTTTGGGCCTCAATACATTTACATTCCAATTCATGAAATTATTATGGAAACTATTCAAGGATGAATCAGGAAGGCCTTTCAATATTTTCATTCTCATGGGAATTTTCACAAGGGTAATAATTCCTCATTTGTTACACTAATTCCAAAAATGGATGACATGTTATGGTTTCCTACATGCCTATATCTTTTATCAGGTGTGTATGCAAACTCTTGGGTAAGGTTTTAGGTTTTCAGTTAAAAAAGGTAATGATATCGCTTGGTAGTTCTAATCAGTTAACATTTATTAGGGGTCTTGCTTTGAATGAAATGATAACTTGGTTAGAGAATAAAGAGAAAAATGAGGTTGTGATTTTTAAAGAAGAATCTGACACAACATTTTATTCAGTAACTTGGTATATCCTGAAGATCATTCTCTAGCTTATTGGCTTCCTAGATAATGAAATCTTGGATTAGGGAATGCCTCTCTTCTGCGCGTATATCAATAATTGTTAATAGTAATCGACTAAAGAATTTGACATATCCCCCGTGGTTCGTCTAGGAGGTCCTCTATCACCCTTCCTTTTTAAAGATTATGTAAGGTTTTATTAGAAAGGCTGATGCAACCAAAGCAACCAAAGAGCTTTCAGCATGCATGCACTGGCAAACAAGGTAGAAGTTACTTCGGAAGTTTTATACTCTTAATAGAAAAATATTCTAAGTGTAAAATCTTTCAAGCCAAAGACCAAATCTTTCAAGCCAAAGATGAAGTCTTCCAGAGCTAAGCCAATGAAGTGAAGACTAATTTCTTTCAAAGATAGAGAAGACATGGTTTCTCTGATAAACATTTTCATAAAGCTAACGTTATAACTCTGAAGACTCTCTACCTTGAACAAGTTGGTGAAAAGGTCCATGCTTTTGCAACTATAGATTAAGCTTGAGAGTATGTAACTTTCAACTTTGTACTTTTTATTCTTTTTGTAATTTATTAGGATATGAGCTATGACATGTCATAGTCACAAGTCAAAAGACAGTATGTTTTTTGGCTGTACATTGATCTTGTTGTCTAGATTAGTATTTCTTGTTGGCTTTCAAAGTAAAACTAGTTGTAGGACGTAGTATAAAGTATCTCATGTTCTTGTATTTTTATGTTTTGTAACACTTGTAAAAGAACTTGAGAGCAATATACATCATTCTTGAAAACTATATTTATCTGCTCTTGTTCTTTTGTTCTATCTCATTACTTGCTTATGTTCTTAGTATTTTCTAAATAAACTCAGTTCTCTATTTGATCTGTTAAGTTTTCTAACACTCTGGTCTTGTGAAAATAATTGTATCGATCACCCTTAACCAGTCCTACAGATTGTAACAAAAGGTCTCAATATTTTATTGAAATCAGCTTTATCCATATGTAATTATCAAGGACTTCCCATTCTATCACGATCGGTAGTACGATCTCATTTATTTATTGTCACTGATGTTGTTTTCATTAGAGAATGCTCGACTTCAAACAATAATAACTTAGTTTGTGTAAAGATTACACTTAGAGGTTGATGCAACCAAAGAGCTCTTAGCATGCACATGTGAAGTACAAGGAAGTTACTTCAGAAGACTTGATACAACTCAGTGAATTAAGCTAAGTATCAAATCTTCAGAAGCCAAATGACCAAATTTCAAAGCCAAAGATGAAGTCTCTTGAAGCTTCAAAGATAAAGTCTTCCGAAGCATAATACTGATTATTTCGAAGACAGATAAGACATGCTTTTTCCAATCACCTTTTGACAAAAGCTAACTATTTTTGGCTGCCTTCTCTGAAGACTCAGCAACATATATGAGTTGGTGAGAAGCCAATACTTTTGTCAAATTTTAGATTAAGGTCTTTTTTCTATAACGTTTTACTTTTGTACTTTTATCGTTTTTGTATTATATAAGGATGTAAGCTATGGCATGTCATAGTCCCTAGTCAAAAGGCAATCAGCCTTTTGACTCTACATTGATCTTGTTCTTTTGTTCTATCTCATTACTTGAGAGCTATGATACGTGCTTGACAAGGTCTTGACTGATCAATCCTGATGACTTTGATGTGGAGATTGTAGGTTTCTATGTGCCCAAGACACTTAGAATATTGATGTGGTTAGTACGTTATGATCCAAGTCGGGTTATACCCAATAACAAGCTTAGCAAACACCAATTAATATTTAATTGATGATATGATCATGCAATTAAATATTTACACCAAATTTAGAAAATGGGTTTTCTAAATAAGTTGCATATGAGATGGAACAAATTATAAGGATAATTTGTTAATAAGTTTATTGTTATTTTTTTGTCATTTCAAAGGGTTTAAATAACATTAATAACATATGAGTGTACTTTAATTAAATTGTTTAATTAAAGAAGACATATGTCACATTTTAAATAAGTCTAGTAGATGACTTATTAATGTGTGACAAAAGACTAGTATTAATATTGTGTGTGTTCAAGTTTTAAGTGGGAAACCTTGTGTTTTAAAAAAGATTGGCCGCCCCCCCCTTAATTGTGATTGGACCTTTGTTGCCTTGAAACACACACAAGTTTAACTAGCCTTGCACTCCTCTCTTTCCATAGACATTACATGAAAAACACAAAAACAACTCTCTCTCTCTCTCTCCCAAAAAGGCTACGGCTAAAGGCAGCAGCATTAGGAGTTTTGGAGAGCAATTTTTGATGGGTTTGATAGAACACAAAATAAACAAGTTTAACATTTTAAACTTTCTAAAAAAACGCAGCGGAAGTATAGCATTATAACATGTTTATAAACTGAAAATTTCATGTTCTTAATGATGTTTTAAGATGGAAAAACAAACCCAAATCAAAAGGATCTTTAATTTGTGAATGAACAAGCTATGAACATATGTTAAACTACATAAAATCACAGCTTCAATGAGCTGTGATAACTACCTTATTCAGCAGCAAAACGACCAAAGAAAGGGAGATTTTTGATGCTAAAATCGACCAAGACTTCAAGTGTAGAGGTCCTCAAGCTTGTATAACCAAAGCCCTTTGCTAAACACCTTCTTGTTCGGAAGAACACTACACCAAAATCACTCCAAAACTCCTCCAATGCTGCTGCCTGGCCGAAAGTTTAGAGAGAGAGAGTGAGGAGTTTTTGGTCTATTGCATGTGAAGAGATTGGATGGAGATCAAGGAAATCAATACTTGTTAATGTGTGTGGTGTTCAAGGCAAAAGGTCCAATAATAAAACAAAGGGGGGCGGCCTAAAGTTTTGATCCAAAAGGGTTTCCCCCTTTTTTTTAAATTGAACACATACACACAAGTTTAATGGTCTTGTAACTAGACATAAAATTAACCATTTAATTGTATGTACAAGTTATATAACTTATACAATTAATCATTTAACTTATAAATTATAATCTCTTATTATTATTTGGTGTCATCTAACCAATTTAAATAACACATCAAATAATATTATTGAACAATATATCCTAATAAGTTGTTCCCTCTCATATGCAACTTATTTAGAAAACCCATTTTCTAAATTGGTGTAAATATTTAATTGCATGATCATTTCATCAATTGAATATTAATTGGCGTTTGCTAAGCTTGTTATTGGGTATATCCCGACTTGGATCATAACGTACTAACCGCATCAATATTCTACGTGTCTTGAGCATATAGAATCCTACAATCTCCCACTTGCCCAGATTCATAGAAGATTGATGCAAGCAGTAAATACCGCCTAACAAAGGTTTACTACCCTTAATACACATGACTTATGGCCATTCAATAACATCATTCGATTTAAGTATCCAACTTGAAATGATTTAGGTGAATTAATCATCTATTCTTTTGTTACAGATGTCATGTTAAATCCAAGGACACAGAATGATCATTCCTTGTTGATTTAACTTAATTAGGCCTTAGACATCTAACTCTCAACGAATAAGAGAAACAAATTCCATCTTGACCATATACATTTTTCACAAACACCTCGTGTCATACCTGAACATACCCTTATGTACTGTCCACTATTTCAGGACAGTGAAGAATAAGCTCAAGGTATAACACTTGGTGAATATCAAAACCTAATATGTATCTCAGGTCTGAGGATACCAAATGATATTTGACTTTACTCAAATTTACTTATGATCAATCAATAAGATTCCATGTAGTAAAATTTGAGATGCGGGTTAGTCCAATATTTGTATCCCACAAATATCTATGAACCTTGGTAGCAACCCATTGCTCTGTATTCATCCTTATGAATATCAACTAATCCAAGTTCATAATAGTCTTATCCTCAATACTTGTTCCCACAAGTCTGAACGACTACGGACATTTAGAGTAAACAATTTACTCATGGATTAAACATGCTAAATTGGAACATTAATTGAAACATTATAACCAAATAATTTTATTCAAATAATAAAGAGTTCCGTATATCCAAATACAAAATTTACAGATCAAATCCAATCACTAGAATATCGAAGTCCCATGGCACAAGTATGACCTTCATGCTTTGCCTTTTCAAGGAGCTTCGTGAGAGGATCCGCAATGTTTTGATCCGTGTGAACTTTGCGAATACATATCTTTCCTTTTTCAACTTCATCTCGTATGTAGTTGAATCTCCGCTCAATGTGCCTAGTCTTTTGATAAGCACGAGGTTCCTTGATTTGAGCAATCGCACCCTCGTTGTCACAAAAGATCTCTAGGGGGTCCTGAATGGAAGGGACAACCCCTAGATTGGCAATGAATTTCTTCAACCATGCAGCTTCTTGAGCTGCCAATGAGGCGGCGACGTATTCTGATTCTGTAGTTGATAGAGCCACCACATCCTGCTTGGAGCTCTTCCAAGAGACCGCTCCTCCATTCAGAATGAAAATGTATCCCGATTGTGATCGTGAATCGTCACGATCGGTTTGGAAACTCGCATCCGTGTAACCTTTTACAACGAGTTCCTCATCACCAGATCCATAGATTAAGAACATATCTCTTGTCCTCCTTAGGTACTTAAGTATGTTCTTAACAGCCATCCAATGACTGTTTCCAGGATTTTGCTGGTACCGGCTTGTCATGCTTAAGGCGCATGACATGTCCGGTAGACAGCATATCATCACATACATGATGGATCCTGTAACATCTCGTATTTTTGTTAACTAAAAGTTAACTTCGTTTACTCTTACAAGGGTTATTATTGTCATTTTGAAACTCATGTGTTGGTTGTGTTTATTCATTATTGTCATTATGTTAATAATATAAATATTAAATAATAATAATGTTAATATTAATAAAAGTAACAATAATAATAAGTAATAATAATGGATAATAGTATTAGTAATAATAAGATTATTTTTAATAAGGTTACTTATAAATATTAAGGGTTATTAAACTTAACCATGTTCAAAACATAAACTTAAATTAAGTTTGGGGGTTTTATTTGTCAATTTGGAAACTTAAAATAGAACTTTTAAACATAAAATGATAAATAATAAACTAGAGGGACCATTTGTGTAACTATTTAAAAACCCAACCCAAAACCCTTTCTCTCTCCCCGATTTTCCGGCCGCCAGCCGGCGAAGCTCCGGCGCGACGCCGCCAAAGTCTAAAAATCACTAAAACGCGTAAAAATGAACCCCAAAACGCTCCTAACCGGTTTATGGAATCGATTCGAACTTAATCATGAACTAAAATTGTGTTAAAACACCGGTTACAAACCTCAAACGATCGTATAACCGATACCTTTAATCCCATAACCGTTCGGGCATTAAATCTCAATTACAATCTAATTAATCGAACATGAACGATCATGTACCTATTCCTAATCGAACTCAACACTCAATTTCACCTGAAACCAACGCAAGCATCATTTTGATTACCCACTTAGTCGCGAACCTGCAAGCTAAGCGAGAACCATCTTCCTGGTGATTTAAACCAAAATTCTCATAGGGCATTTCATCATTGTGACTACTTGAAGCTTTCTGCAAAACGGATTTGTGTATCAATCTTGTTTCTATCCGAATCGTTCATGTCACAGTTACGGTTTGTTCATTGTAGTGTTCAAATTCAGATCATCTTCATTCGGGTAATTAAGCATATCTACATGCTCGATTTTACATGGGGAACAAAAGCCCCATGATCTTTACCATTAACAACATCGATTTAATGCTTAATTTGATTCAAATTCGAACTAGGGTTCTAGGGATTTGGGGATTCTGTTTATATGGGTTTTTAATGTTTTAAAACCAAGATCTACCGTGGCTGAGAGCCTTGGTTCACCGGTTAAGTCTTGTTCCCCACATACATGAGGTCCCGGGTTCGAACCCGGGCACCCTCATGTAATTTTTTTAAAGCCTTTTTGGCCTTAAATTAATTATAGAAATATTATAATAATTATAAAAATGACTTTTATAAACCCTAAATATTTTTAAAGTCATCTAAATATTTCTTAAAAATTTATTCTTGTAAAACATTTTAATATTCTAATGTAAAATTATTTACAAATAGGATAATTAAACATTTTTATAAAAAATTAGATTGTTATATAATACTTAAAGATATTAAATTAATATTAGACCTTATGTTTAAGGATTTATCATGATAATTATAGAATTTAAATATAATTTTATAAAATCACAAGTTATTTACAAAGGATCAATTTCCTTAAAAAAATAATAATAATAATAAATTTTATAAATTTCCTAAATGGTATTTTTATAAAAATTTATGTATTGACATAGCTTGTCTATTCACATAAGAATGATCCTCATGATTTGGGTTTGTTTTTCATAACATATGAACATATAGAAGATAAGATTTTCAGCTTTAAAAATCGTTCTAAAAGCCATATTTCCGCTGCGTTTTTCAGAATGTTTAAAAGGTTAAACATGGATTTTGTGTTCTAGCAAACCCGTCAATGGCATCAAGAGCCGGTTATGTGGATGACTTGCTTGTTTTGTCTTTAAAATTGGTTTTAAAGCATGATTATAAACTAGTTATAGACTGATTTTGGGCTGTTATTGTTTGGTTGAATGATTCCCCAACTTTCAAGATCGTATCACACATGCTAGTGATTAGATCTTGAAAGATACATATTTTGATGTGTTGATTGTTTAGACAATGTTTAAAACCAAAAATTTCAGTTTATGTTGGCTGAAATTTGGTGGTTTTAAAAGGGGTTTCATTATATGTTTTGATGTTATGTTCATTTGATGATAGTGTGCATAACCTAGCCTTTGACGTTGTGATGTTTTGGATGCTTGTGTTGTTGTATTCTTTCATTCAATTGGGTTGTAATTATTCATTCATTTGGGTTGTAATTATTCATTCATTTGGGTTTGTAATAGATTAGGTGCATTTCTTTTATTAGAAAAATGTATTAGGATACAATTTTGTAAAAGGAAGATGCACAAGTTCAAGACCCAAAGATGGACATCAAAGACATGGAACTTGAAGCATATGGATGCAAGTTCAAGTGAGGTCTAAGATGACCTGGATTTAGTGTTGATTTCAACCTTAGAAAAGACCTTATGACAACACTTGTGATGGCAAACAAGTGTTGTCAACTTAGTAGCTATGGTTATGCACTCATGTTTGTATATATATTTGCTTGTTTGATTGTTTGTTGTTTGATTGTTTGTTCAAGCTGTGATTTTATGTACGTTTATGTATTGACATAGCTTGTCTATTCACATAAGAATGATCCTCATGATTTGGGTTTGTTTTTCATAACATATGAACATATAGAAGATAAGATTTTCAGCTTTAAAAATCGTTCTAAAAGCCATATTTCCGCTGCGTTTTTCAGAATGTTTAAAAGGTTAAACATGGATTTTGTGTTCTAGCAAACCCGTCAATGGCATCAAGAGCCGTTATGTGGATGACTTGCTTGTTTTGTCTTTAAAATTGGTTTTAAAGCATGATTATAAACTAGTTATAGACTGATTTTGGGCTGTTATTGTTTGGTTGAATGATTCCCCAACTTTCAAGATCGTATCACACATGCTAGTGATTAGATCTTGAAAGATACATATTTTGATGTGTTGATTGTTTAGACAATGTTTAAAACCAAAAATTTCAGTTTATGTTGGCTGAAATTTGGTGGTTTTAAAAGGGGTTTCATTATATGTTTTGATGTTATGTTCATTTGATGATAGTGTGCATAACCTAGCCTTTGACGTTGTGATGTTTTGGATGCTTGTGTTGGTTGTATTCTTTCATTCAATTGGGTTGTAATTATTCATTCATTTGGGTTGTAATTATTCATTCATTTGGGTTTGTAATAGATTAGGTGCATTTCTTTTATTAGAAAAATGTATTAGGATACAATTTTGTAAAAGGAAGAGCACAAGTTCAAGACCCAAAGATGGACATCAAGACATGGAACTTGAAGCATATGGATGCAAGTTCAAGTGAGGTCTAAGATGACCTGGATTTAGTGTTGATTTCAACCTTAGAAAAGACCTTATGACAACACTTGTGATGGCAAACAAGTGTTGTCAACTTAGTAGCTATGGTTATGCACTCATGTTTGTATATTATTTGCTTGTTTGATTGTTTGTTGTTGATTGTTTGTTCCAGCTGTGTTTTTATGTACGTTTATGTATTGACATAGCTTGTCTATTCACATAAGAATGATCCTCATGATTTGGGTTTGTTTTTCATAACATATGAACTATAGAAGATAAGATTTTCAGCTTTAAAAATCGTTCTAAAAGCCATATTTCCGCTGCGTTTTTCCATTTGTTTTAAAGGTTAAACATGGATTTTGTGTTCTAGCAAACCCGTCAATGGCATCAAGAGCCGGTTATGTGGATGACTTGCTTGTTTTGTCTTAAAATTGGTTTTAAAGCATGATTATAAACTAGTTATAGACTGATTTTGGGCTGTTTTGTTTTGGTTGAATGATTCCCCAACTTTCAAGATCGTACACACATGCTAGTGATTAGATCTTGAAAGATACATTTTTGATGTGTTGATTGTTTAGACAATGTTTAAAACCAAAAATTTCAGTTTATTGGCTGAAATTTGGTGGTTTTAAAAGGGGTTTCATATATGTTTTGATGTTATGTTCATTTGATGATAGTGTGCATAACCTAGCCTTTGACGTTGTGATGTTTTGATGCTTGTGTTGGTTGTATTCTTTCATTCAATTGGGTTGTAATTATTCATTCCTTTGGGTGTAATTATTCATTCATTTGGGTTTGTAATAGATTAGGTGCATTTCTTTTATTAGAAAAATGTATTAGGATACAATTTTGTAAAAGGAAGATGCACAAGTTCAAGACCAAAGATGGACATCAAAGACATGGAACTGAAGCATATGGATGCAAGTTCAAGTGAGGTCTAAGATGACCTGATTTAGTGTTGATTTCAACCTTAGAAAAGACTTATGACAACACTTGTGATGGCAAACAAGTTTTGTCAACTTAGTAGCTATGGTTATGCACTCATGTTTGTATATATATTTGCTTGTTTGATTGTTTGTTGTTTGATTGTTTGGTTAGTACTTGGATAGTCATTACAAACTCATTACAAACTTAACAACCTGAAAATTGTTGGTTCTTAAAAGTTAATAAAAGTAATTAAAATGGTTTAATGACTTTAAAGATTAAAATTGGTTTTAATCAAAGAACCATAGGGTATCTTGTATTTGAAAGCATGCAAATACAAGTACATAGGATTACTAAACTAGAATTAAGAAATCTCTAATATTTTAAACGAGATCAACACCGTCCTTTTACACAACACTTGAGTCACTTGGGAACTCTTAGTGGGATAAAGGTCACCCAACCATTTTGAGGGAACTTGTGATTTGAGGTGAGAATGCCTTACTTATGGGATAAAGGTCACCTAACCATTTGTTTTGGCAAACTCACACGTGGGTGTAAGTAGGATGTCTTGATTTGCAAACCATGTTAAATGGATCACCTACAATGTGGTTTCCAAATGGTGTTGATGGGATTTTCATGCCGACTTTACATATGATGTTCAAGAGTCGATCCCATACCTCTAGAAGTTGCAAATGGTTGCAATCGTCAAACGTTGACCACCTTATTAATTTAAAACGTGGGATAAAGGTCACCTAACCACAATTTAAATGTAATATTGGGTTCTAGATTTTAATATGAAAAGTCTTGTAAGACATTTGTTATTAAAATTACAATATCGAAAATACTAAATAAAACTTTGTTAAATTTTGTAGATGGCCTCTAATAATGATAATTCCGATAACTCATCCGCGTCCAACCAATCCCTACGAACGATCCTCCAAAAGGAACGTCTAAACCATAACAACTTCATCGATTGGTATCGAAACTTGAGAATTGTTCTCAAGCAAGAGAGACGATCGTATGTTTTAGACGACCCTGTCCCCGATCAACCTAGCGAGGATGATGAGGAGGCCTTTAATGATTGGCTGAAATACACTAAGGACTCCGTCCAAGTGTCTTGTCTCATGCTAGCGAGCATGACTACGGATCTCCAAAAGGAGTATGAACACCACGGGGCTTATGACATGATAACCCAGCTGAAGGAAACGTTCCAACAGCAAGCAAGGGTTGAGCGCTTCGAAACGGTTCGAGCGCTCCATGCATGTCGTATGGACGACAACCAATCTGTTTCATCTTATGTACTTAAGATGAAAAGTCACATTGACCGCCTCGAGAGGCTTAATTGTCCCGTCTCGAAGGAATTGGCCACGGATTTGATCCTCAATGGCCTTACCAAGAGGTTCGGACATTCGTGTTGAACTACAACATGAATGCTTGGGACAAAAGCATTGGTGAGCTTCACTCAATGCTCAAAACGGCCGAGGCGGCCATGGGTAAAAGGGTTTTACCCGTTCTCACCATCAATGAAGGTGGGAACAATAAAAGGCCTCGTCCCGCACCCAAGGCAAAGGTTGCCAAGGGTAAGGGACCGCTTGGGGAAAAGGGAAAGGGGTGGCAAGGGTGCCACCCAAACCACAAGAGAAAAGGCAAAAGGTTGCCACTAATGACCCATGCTTCAAGTGTGGGGAGATTGGACATTGGGCAAGGAATTGTCCCGTCCATCTCCAAGAGTTGAAAGCGAAGAGGGATGCCGGGCAGACCTCAGGTACAATATACATGATCCATATTGATTTAAACATGATATCCTCTAACACATGGGTATTAGATACCGGATGTGGAACTCACATTTGCAATTTGTTGCAGGGGTTCAAAAGAAGTAGTGACTTCAAGAAAGGGGATGTGAGCCTCTACATGGGCAATGGGGCTAAAGTTCAAGTAGAAGCCCGTGGTGACTACATCTTGAAACTTCCAAATGGTTTGGAAGTAATTTGAACAATGTTTTGTATGCTCCTAGTTTGACTAGGAATATTATCTCTGTAGCCCTGTAAAAACAATTTGGATATGTATTATCATTCGTTGAGGAAAATATCCATGTTTCTTTTAATGGAATGTTCTATTTTAAAGCTATTCCCATTAATGGTATTTATGAATTGGTTCATGAAAATACTTTAAATAGTTCATTGTACCAAACTAACACCAAGAAACTCAAGTTGGACTTAAGTGATACCTATCTTTGGCATTGTCGTCTTGGCCATATAAACAAGAAACGTTTACAAACACTTCAAAAGAATGGTCTTTTAAAAAAATGAATATGATTCATTTGATGTTTGTGAATCTTGTTTACAAGGTAAGATGACTAAGGCACCTTTTAGTGGGACTACCGAAAGGGCAAAGGATTTATTAGGAATCATACATTCGGATGTATGTGGTCCTTTTAAGCCAATGACTAGGAATGGTGAAAGATACTTCATTACCTTTACCGACGATTATAGTCGCTATGGGTATGTGTACTTATTAAGGCACAAAGATGAAGCTTTTGAAATGTTCAAAATCTTCAAGAATGAAGTAGAAAATCAACTCAACAAGTCAATTAAAGTTCTCCGTACCGATAGAGGAGGTGAATACCTAAGTGAAGCTTTTCAAGATCATCTTAGGAGTTGTGGGATTGTCTCACAGCTCACTCCACCTGGAACACCACAACATAATGGTGTGTCTGAGAGGAGGAATCGAACCTTATTGGATATGGTCCGATCTATGATGGCTAGAAGCTCATTACCTCTATCATTTTGGGGTTTCGCTTTGCTCTCCACGGCCCGTATTCTAAACATGGCCCCAACCAAAAAGGTGGAAAGGACACCTTTTGAGATATGGCATGGAAGAGTTCCATCCCTATCGTACTTAAGGGTTTGGGGATGTGAGGCTTATGTTAAGACTCCCCCCCACAAATTGGATGTCCGATCCACCAAGTGTATCTTTATTGGATATCCTAGAGATTCTATGGGATATTATTTCTATGATCCAATGGAACAAAAGGTGTTTGTTGCCAGAAAGGGTGAGTTCTTAGAAGCAAAGTTCCTTATGGAAGGAGCTAGCAGTAGAACAGTGGATCTTGAGGAAGATCAAGAACCACAGCCCGATGCACGTTTGGTTGAAACTAGCACTCAACATGAGGAATTGAGGATGATCAAGTGGTTGATCAATACACACAACACGTTCGCAGAAGTGGTAGAACTAGTAATCCACCAGAAAGATATGGATTTTTCATGGATGGATGCTATGTGATAGATTCTGATGAACCAACCACATACCATGATGCAATGTCCAACACGGATTGTGACAAATGGCTTGAAGCCATGAACGTTGAGATGCAATCCATGTATGACAATCAAGTATGGGACTTGGTTGTACCACCTCTTAACTCCAAGATAGTTGGAAGTAAGTGGGTTTTCAAGAAGAAAACCGATATGCATGGAAACTTGGATACTTATAAAGCTAGACTTGTAGCAAAGGGTTCACTCAAACTCAAGGGGTGATTATGATGAAACTTTTCACCTGTTGCGATGCTAAAGTCTATAAGGATATTGTTTGCCATAGCTGCTCATTATGATTATGAGATTTGGCAAATGGATGTCAAAACCGCTTTCCTAAATGGATACCTTGAGGAAGATGTCTATATGGTTCAGCCTGAAGGTTTTGTCGATCCAATACATCCTAATAAAGTATGCAAGTTAAAGAAATCAATCTATCGATTGAAACAAGCATCGAGAAGCTAGAATCACCGTTTTGATGAGGAAGTAAAGAAATTGGTTTCATCAAAAACGCTGATGAGGCTTGTGTGTATAAGAAGGCTAGTGGGAGCACAATAACTTTCCTAGTATTGTATGTTGATGACATACTGCTATTTGGAAATGACATTCCGACCTTGGAAGGTGTAAAAAACTGGCTTGGAAGTTGTTTTTCCATTAAGGATCTTGGTGAAGCCGCCTATATTCTGGGAATAAAGATCTATAGGGATAGATCAAGGCGGTTGATTGGTTTGAATCAAAGTGCATATATTGATAAAATCTTGAAGAGTTCAAGATGGAGAATTCTAAGAAAGGTACCGTACCTATTCAAGAGGAACGATATTGAGTACGACTCAATGTCCAAGCTCAAAGGAAGAGCAAGATAAAATGAAGGCAATCCATACGCATCTGCTATAGGATCCATCATGTATGCAATGATATGCACTCGACCGGACGTGTCATGCGCCTTAAGCATGACAAGCCGTTACCAGCAGAATCCTGGAAACAGTCATTGGATGGCTGTTAAGAACATACTTAAGTACCTAAGAGGACAAGAGATATGTTCCTGATCTATGGATCTGGTGACGAGGAACTCGTTGTAAAAGGTACACGGATGCGAGTTTCCAAACCGATCGTGATGATTCACGGTCACAATCGGGATACATTTTCATTCTGAATGGAGGAGCGGTCTCTTGGAAGAGCTCCAAGCAGGATGTGGTGGCTCTATCAACTACAGAATCAGAATATGTCGCCGCCTCATTGGCAGCTCAAGAAGCTGCATGGTTAAAGAAATTCATTGCCGATCTAGGGGTTGTCCCTCCATTCAGGACCCCCTAGAGATCTTTTGTGATAACGGGTGCGATTGCACAAATCAAGGAACCCCGTGCTCATCAAAAGACTAGGCATATTGAGCGGAGATTCAACTACATACGAGATGAAGTTGAAAAGGGAAAGATATGTATTCGCAAAGTTCACACGGATCAAAACGTTGCGGTCCTCTCACGAAGCTCCTTGAAAAGGCAAAGCATGAATGTCATACTTGTGCCATGGGACTTCGATATTCTAGTGATTGGATTTGATCTATAATTTTGTTTGGATATGTGGAACTTTATTATTTGAATAAAATTATTTGGTTATAATGTTTCAAATAATATTCCAATTTAGCATGTTTAATCATGAGTAAAATGTTTACTCTAAATGTCCGTAGTCGTTCACACTTGGGGGAACAAGTTTGAAGGTAAGACTATTATGAACTTGGATTGGTTGATATTCATAAGGATGAATATAGAGCAATGGGTTGCTACCAAGGTTCATAGATATTTGTGGGATACAAATATTGGACTAACCCGCATCTCAAATTTTACTACATGGAATCTTTGATTGATCATAAGTAATTTTGAGTAAAGGCGAATATCATTTGGTATCCTCCGACCTGAGATACATATGGTTTTGATATTCACCAAGTATTATACCTTGAGCTTCTTCTTCACTGTTCTGAAATAGTGGACAGTACATAAGGGTATATTCAGGTATGACATAAGGTGTCTGTGAGAAACATGTAGTCAAGATGGAATTTGTTCCTCTTATTCGTTGAGAGTTAGATGTCTAAGGCCTGATAAGTTACATCAACAAGAAATGATCATTCTGTGTTCTTGGATTTGACATGACATCTGAAACAAAAGGATAGATGATTGATTCACCTAAATCATTTCAAGTAGGGTACTTGAAAGGGATGATGTTATTGAATGGCTACAAGTCATGCGTATTAAGGGTAGTGAACCATTGTTAGGTGGTATTTACTGCTTGCATCAATCTTCTATGAATCTTGGGCAAGTGGGAGATTGTTGGATTCTGTGTGCCCAAGACACTTAGAATATTGATGTGGTTAGTACGTTATGATCCAAGTCGGGTTATACCCAACACAAGCTTGGCAAACACCAATTAAATTTAATTGATGATGTGATCATGCAATTAAATATTTACACCAATTTAGAAAATGGGTTTTCTAAATAAGTTGCATGTAAGTGGAACAACTTATTAGGATATTTTGTTCAACAATATTATTTGATGGTGTTTAAATTAGTTAGATGACACCAAATATTAGTGAGAAATTACAGCTTATAAATAAATGGTTAATTGTATAAGTATGTAATTACATTTATATATCTTGTACATACAATTAATTGTATGTCTAGTATAAGTGACATTTTAATGTGTGATAGTTTTGAGAGGGAAAAGGGTTTTAAACCCCTTTTTGGCCGCCCCTCCCTCTCTCATTCTATTGGACCAAACTTGTTTGACACCAACACACATTTAATTGAGTCTTGGACTCAAAAAAAATCTGATAGACCACAACATTACATGCAACTTTGTAAGACAAAAACTCTCAAAACCTCTCCTCTGGGTCTCGGCTGGGCAGCAGCTTTTGAAGCAGTTTCTTGGTCTTGATTTGGTGATCTCTCCCTAGCAAGAGTTGTGTATGCTTCACAAGGCTTTGGGTATAAGCACTTGAGGACTCCTCCTTGAAGTCTTGGCCAAAAGAACAGCATCAAACATCCCATTTTGGTCGACATTTGGTGCTGGAACAAGGTAGTTGTCACAGCTTGTTCAAGCTGTGATTTTATGTACGTTTATGTATTGACATAGCTTGTCTATTCACATAAGAATGATCCTCATGATTTGGGTTTGTTTTCATAACATATGAACATATAGAAGATAAGATTTTCAGCTTTAAAAATCGTTCTAAAAGCCATATTTCCGCTGCGTTTTTCAGAATGTTTAAAAGGTTAAACATGGATTTTGTGTTCTAGCAAACCCGTCAGTTTGGATGTATGCAATGGTTGTTTTGTTTATTCAACAGGGTTGTATATAAATTTTTTTGTGCTTTGTTTAAAATGTAATTATTTATTATTGGTTGTAATAAATAGATTAGGTGTATTTTTCATTTTACTAGATATCTTGTATTAGGACTTTATATCTTGTAATATGAAGACATACACATTGGATGCACAAAGGAAGGTCATAAGAGAAACATGGAGCATTTTGGATGCGGTTTCAAGTGGAAGGCTTTTGGAAGCTTTCTATATGTTTTTGTTATGACCTTAGGAATGCCCTATGGACCACACTTGTGATGGCAAACAAGTGTGGACCACTTTAGATGCTATGGTTATGTATATATGCACATGTGGTTGATTATATTATGCTTGTTTAATTGTGATTTTATGAATGATTGTATGATATTTGGATATGACAAACAATCTTAATAAAAATGATCTTAACAAGCTAATATAAAAATGGTTCTTAATCATTAAGTATTAATAAATGGTTATTAAAAGGATTAATGATTTCATAATAAAATGGGTTTTATTAAAAGGACGATAGGGTATCTTGTATTTGAAAGCATGCAAATACAAGTACATAGAGTTTTCTAACTAGAATTATGGAATCTCAAACTTTTGACTAACAAGTTTAACACCGTCCTTTTGCACAACACTTGAGTCATTTGGAAACTCTTAATGGGATAAAGGTCACCTAACCATTTAGAGGGAACTTGTGATTTAAGGTGGGGATACCACATTGGTGGGATAAAGGTCACCTAACACTTATGTGGGTAAACTCACATGTGTGTGCAAGTAGGGTAACTTGATTTGCAAACCATGTTAAATGGATCACCTAAATATGGTTTCCAAATGGTGTTGATGGGATTAACATGCTGACTTTACATATGATGTTTAAAGTCGATCCCATACCTCTAGAAGTTGCAAATGGTTGCAACCGTCAATCGTTGACCACCTTATTAATTTAAATCGTGGGATAAAGGTCACCTAACCACAATTTAAATGTAATGTTGGGTTCTAGAATTTAATATAAAAATGGCCTTAAAAGGCATTAATTATTAAAATTGGCAATATCGAAAATACTAAAATAGATCTTTGTTAAATTTTGTAGATGGCACCAATAATGACAATCATGATAACTCATCCGCGTCCACCCAATCATTACGAGCGATCCTCCAAAAGGAACGTCTAAATCATAACAACTTTATTGATTGGTATCGAAACTTGAGAATCATTCTTAAGCAAGAGAGAAGATCATATGTTTTAGACGACCCTATCCCCGATCAACCTACTGAGGATGATGAGGAGGCCTATAACGATTGGCTGAAATACACTAAGTACTTATTAAGGCACAAAGATGAAGCTTTTGAAACGTTCAAGATATTCAAGAATGAAGTAGAAAATCAACTCAACAAGTCGATTAAAGTTCTCCGCACCGATAGAGGAGGTGAATACCTAAGTGATGCTTTTCAAGATCATCTTAGGAGTTGTGGATTGTCTAACAACTCACTCCACCTGGAACACCACAACATAATGGTGTGTCTGAGAGGAGGAATCGAACCTTATTGGATATGGTTCGATCTATGATCGCTAGAAGCACATTGCCTCTATCATTTTGGGGTTCGCTTTGCTCTTCGCAGCCCGTATTTTAAATATGGCCCCAACCAAAAAGGTGGAAAGGACACCCTTTGAGATATGGCATGGAAGAGTTCCATCCCTATCATACTTAAGGGTCTGGGGATGTGAGGCTTATGTTAAGACTCCCACCCCAAACAAATTGGAAGTCCGATCCACCAAGTGTATCTTTATTGGATATCCTAGAGATTCTATGGGATATTATTTCTATGATCCACTGGAACAAAAGGTGTTTGTTGCCAGAAAGGGTGAGTTCTTAGAAGCAGAGTTCCTTATGGAAGGAATTAGCAGTAGAACAGTGGATCTTGAGGAGGATCAAGAACCACGACCCGATGCATGTTTGGTTGAAACTAGCACTCAACATGAGGATGTTGAGAATGATCAAACGGTTGATCAATACACACAAAACGTTTGCAGAAGTGGTAGAACTAGTAATCCACCTGAAAGATACGGATTTTTCATGGATGGATGCTATGTGGTAGATTCAGATGAACCAACCACATATCATAATGCAGTGTCCAATTCGGATTGTGACAAATGGCTTGAAGCCATGAACGTTGAGATGCAATCCATGTATGACAATCAAGTTTGGGAACTTGATGAACCACCTCTTAACTCCAAGATAGTTGGAAGTAAGTGGGTTTTCAAGAAGAAAGCCGATATGCATGGAAACTTGGATACTTATAAAGCTAGACTTGTAGCAAAGGGTTTCACTCAAACTCAAGGGGTTGACTATGATGAAACTTTCTCACCTGTTGCGATGCTAAAGTCTATAAGGATATTGTTTGCCATAACTGCTCATTATGATTATGAGATTTGGCAAATGGATGTCAAAACCGCTTTCCTAAATGGATATCTTGAGGAAGATGTCTATATGTTCAGCCTGAAGGTTTTGTCGATCCTAAAGATCCTAATAAAGTATGCAAGTTAAAGAAATCAATCTATGGATTGAAACAAGCATCGAGAAGCTGGAATCATCGTTTTGATGAGGAAGTAAAGAAATTTGGCTTTATCAAAAATGTTGATGAGGCTTGTGTGTATAAGAAGGCTAGTGGGAGCACAATAACTTCCTAGTATTGTATGTTGATGACATACTACTATTTGGAAATGACATTCCAACCTTGGAAGGTGTAAAAACCTGACATTCCAACATTAAGGATCTTGGAGAAGCCGCCTATATTCAGGGAATAAAGATCTATAGGGATATATCAAGGCGGTTGATTGGTTTGAATCAAAGTGCATACATTGATAAGATCTTGAAAAGGTTCAAGATGGAGAACTCTAAGAAAGGTACCGTACCTATTCAAAGAGGAACGATATTGAATACGACTCAATGTCCTAGCTCAAAGGATGAGCAAGATAAAATGAAGGCAGTCCCATATGCATCTGCTATTGGATCCATCATGTATGCAATGATATGCACTCGACCGGACGTGTCATGCGCCTTAAGCATGACAAGTCGTTACCAGAAAAATCCTGGAAACAGTCATTGGATGGCTGTTAAGAACATACTTAAGTACCTAAGGAGGACAAGAGATATGTTCCTAATCTATGGATCTGGTGATGAGGAATTCGTTGTAAAAGGTTACATGGATGCAAGTTTCCAAACCGATCGTGATGATTCTCGGTCACAATCGGGATATATTTTCATTCTGAATGGAGGAGCGGTCTCATGGAAGAGCTCCAAACAGGATGTGGTGGCACTATCAACTACAGAATCTGAATATGTCGCCGCCTCATTGGCAGCTCAAGAAGCTGCATGGTTGAAGAAATTCATTGCCCATCTAGGGGTTGTCCCTTCCATTCAGGAACCCCTAGAGATCTTTTGTGATAACGAGGGTGTGATTGCTCAAATCAAGGAACCTCGTGCTCATCAAAAGACTAGGCACATTGAGCGGAGATTCAACTACATACGAGATGAACTTGAAAAGGGAAAGATATGTATTCGCAAAGTTCACACGGATCAAAACATTGCGGATCCTTTCACGAAGCTCCTTGAAAAGGCAAAGCATGAAGGTCATACTTGTGCCATGGGACTTCGATATTCTAGTGATTGGATTTGATCTGTAAATTTTGTATTTGGATATATGGAACTCTTTATTATTTGAATAAAATTATTTGGTTATAATGTTTCAATTAATGTTCCAATTTAGCATGTTTAATCCATGAGTAAATTGTTTACTCTAAATGTTCGTAGTCATTCATACTTGTGGGAACAAGTGTGAGGGTAAGATTATTATGAACTTGGATTGGTTGATATTCATAAGGATGAATATAGAGCAATGGGTTGCTACCAAGGTTCATAGATATTTATGGGATACAAATATTGGACTGACCCGCATCTCAAATTTTACTACATGGAATCTTATTGATTGATCATAAGTAAATTTGAGTGTAGGCGAACATCATTTGGTATCCTCCGACCTGAGATACATATTGGGTTTTGATATTCACCAAGTATCATACCTTGAGCAAATTCTTCACTGTCCTGAAATAGTGGACAGTACATAAGGGTATGTTCAGGTATGACACGAGGTTTTTGTGAGAAACGTATGTAGTCAAGATGGAATTTGTTCCTCTAATTCATTGAGAGTTAGATGTCTAAGGCCTGATAAGTTAAATCAACAAGGAATGATCATTCTGTGTTCTTGGATTTAACATGACATCTGTAACAAAAGGATAAATGATTGATTCACCTAAATCATTTCAAGTATGGTACTTGAAAGGGATGATGTTATTGAATGGCTATAAGTCATGCGTATTAAGGGTAGTAAACCATTGTTAGGCGGTATTTACTGCTTGCATCAATCTTCTATGAATCTTGGGCAAGTGGGAGATTGTAGGATTCTATGTGCCCAAGACACTTAGAATATTGATGTGGTTAGTACGTTATGATCCAAGTCGGGTTATACCCAATAACAAGCTTAGCAAACACCAATTAATATTTAATTGATGATATAATCATGCAATTAAATATTTACACCAAATTTAGAAAATCGGTTTTCTAAATAAGTTGCATATGAGATGGAACAAATTATAAGGATAATTTGTTAATGAGTTTATTGTTATTTTTTGTCATTTAAAAGGGTTTAAATAACATTAATAACATATGAGTGTACTTTAATTAAAGAAGACATATGTCACATTTGTGTTAGTTTTTGGTGTAAAATCTCCCTAACAAGAGGTGTTTGCAAGGAGGCTTGGGGTATACAAACTTGAGGGTTCCTCCTCTTGGAACCTTGGTCGAATTCATCTCCATCTTCATCTACCTTGCTGCTGGAAATTCACGGTTTTGAAGGCTTTTGGCAGCTTTTCTTTTGGAGTTTTGGTGTCCAAGTTCAAGCAACCATGATGCTTGCTTAGAGGCTAATGGGAAAGGGCACTTGAGGACTTCTACCCTTGAAATCTTAGCCATTTTTCAGCCTCATTTCAGCCTTCTTTTGGTTGTTTTTGACAGCATCCAGAAAGGTAGTATCTTGGTATGATTATATGATGTTTTGGGTGTTCTTATCATATGGTATGCTTGTTTTTCACATAATAAAGATCCTTATGTTTTGGGTTTGTTGTTTTTCACATTAGAAAGATAAATTTCAGAAACTTTAATATGTTTTAAAGTAGTACATTCCGCTGCGTTTCATGTGTTTAAGTGGTTAAACAAGCTGAAAAAGGTGTAACAAACCCAACAGAGATATGTTGTTGAAGTACCCCAAGCACCTCTTCAGCCACTAATGGAGGTGGGATGATTCCAAAGAAAATGCTTGACTATTCTAAGGAAGATTGGAAAAAAATTAATGTAGATCAGAAAGCCATGATTGCTCTTCAAACTGCTATTCCAAACTCTATATACAGAGGTTTTAAGAAGTGCAAAAATACTAAATAGCTCTCTAGGATGCATTGATGCTTATGTATGACGGGTCTGAGGAAGCCTAAGAAAACATGAAATACCTCATGAAACATTAATTTGAGAACTTTTCCTACAAGTCAGGTGAAATTATGACTCAATAATACTTTAGGAATGTTAAGATTGTAGATACTCTCATGGATGTTGGAGTAAAACTTATGAATAGGAAAATATGAGGAAGTTCATGTTCTCTCTTCCTAGACAATGGACTTACTATTTTGTGGCCATTAAAAGAACTGAACACCTCTCTACCCTTACTCTCACAGAGTTATATAGTATCCTTAGTTGTTACCAGATGGAGTGAACATGCAAAATCTATCGAGAAGCTCTTCCAACAATAAATAGAGTTTAGCCTTTCATGTGATTAAAAGAGATAGTAGAGACCATAACATCATTATCTGCTACCTTGACAAGTCAAGCCTTTGTGTCTGCTAATGAAAGTTGTGGAAACTTTTTCTTCACTTTTGAAGACTTGGATTGTATCCATCCAGATGGCCTAGAGTATATGGTGATAGTAGCAAATGGTTCTTCTCACTCACAGAGCCAAGAAGTTCTGTAGGAGAACCTTAAGGAAGTTTTGCAACAATGTATCCAGTGGAAAGTTTGGACTGGATAAAAGCAAAATGAAGTGTTACAACTGTAACAAAATAGGACACTTTTCTAGGGAGTGCAAGGCACCAAGAACTAATGGTGGCCAACACAATCCAGGCCAAACTACAACGAGGCCGCTCCCAGATCTGAAAATCTAAGCCAACCTAACAACAAGTTGATATTGTTATTGAAGAAGGAGGCTTTGACTGCAGTTTCTAGGTTGAAGATATTTCTTCTTACCAAGCACTAATGGATGACCATGAAAAAACCATGGTATTAGAACATCTTTGTACTCATGAATGCATTGCTAAAGTAAATATGTATAGGTCCTATAACCGGGAAGTGAAATATGATCTTAAGTCCTGGAACATTTTGAAAGCTAATTTTAAAAGAGCTGAAAATGATTGTAAACTTACAATAGAAGATTTAGAGAAAAAATTCAACTTTTAAGCATGAGCACACAAATTACAAGACTCAAATTGAAGAGGAAACCTTTAAGAGCATCATATCTTCATACTTTCACGTAAAGATTTTTTATTAGAATGGGCAGGGATTAGGTTCAAGTGAGATAGCTCCCCCACACATATTATTATTTGTAAGACCTTCAATGTGTGAAACTTTTCAAGATGAGTTGCCCCTCATAGACCCTATTTAAGAAGAGGATGAAGATGAATACGAGATAGTGAAGGATGGATCTAAAGTGAGTGAAGAAGATCATCCTAAAAAGGGTCACAATTCTCCTAGAGAGAAGAAAGAACAAAGGATGACCAAGTTTGCTTGTAAGAACTTGATCAGGGAAGCTAAAAGAAAATAAAAGAAAACCCAAGAGATCAAGACCACCTTCAACCCCAAGCAAAAACAAGTTTTTATCTCTACTAGATTTGAAGTGAAGACTGAAGACTCAACCATGGACTCTAGTACTAGGAGTCGTAGTTCATGTCAAATCATACTAGTCAAGAAAAGAAGGCTGATCAAATGTTCACAAATGCTACATAGTCTGAACCATCTAGCTCCAAGAGCAAGCCTCACCCTAAGAATCCTGTTGCATGATCTGTAAAGATGAAGAATGAAATGGAAAAAGATCAAGCTCAACCTCCTACTCAGAGTATGCAAACTAAATGTATCATGTGTGGTAGTACTTCTCACTTTTCAATGGATTGCATGTATAATTCCAAAAGCACTATCCACATGACCAAGAAGAAAACTTTTGAAAATAAGAACAAGACATTAGCTTCAGAAGGAAAATCTCTTCCTTTCGGAAGCTCCAAAGTCAAGAAAAAGATAAGTGAAAACTTACCTTCGAAAGAAAATTTGGTCTCAGAAGAAAGGAATGCTTCTAAAGTACTAAAATCTGCAGTAGATGTAAAAGCTTCCGAAGGTCCAATCTACAAAACTCCTAAAGTCATCAAAACTTCTGAAGTATTGAAGTCAAGGTCTAGTCTTCTAAAGATGGTATGGAAGATGAAGGAAGGCCATGTGACTAAAAGTTCTTTATTACCAACAACAAATGATCTCCAGAGCTTGCATATAGGATCAATTACTATTGAATTCATTTAAGTTCACTTTGACAAGACCAAGACCAATAAGATTTGGTTTCCATATATATCTAACCATCTCTTTCTGTATAGGAACAACTAAAGACCAAAGGAAATGTATGGATCATTGATAGTGGTTGTTCCAGGCACATGATATGCAATGTTTCTTTGCTTTAGAAATTTGAAAGAACTGATGGAGGGATAGTTGATTTTGGAGGAGAATCAGGTGGTTACATCACTAGAAGAGGCAGAGTCATCAATGGTAAGCTTAACATTGAGAATGTAAACTTTGTTAAGGAGCTTGGGTACGATCTCTTAAGTGTGTCCCAATTTTCTGATAAGAGACATAACATGTTCTTTACTAAGCATGAGTGCATTGTTCTCAAGACAGGGTTATCATTCCTTAAAGCTCAGAGCTCCCAGGAAAAGGAACATGTAGAAGATGGACTTGCAGGAAACATCTCCATTATGAGAAGTTTCTTGCTTTATATCTGAAGAAAATAGTAACAAGTCTTTCCTCTGTCATAAAATAATATGGCATGAAGCTTTAAAAATGTGAAAAAAGTAATAAGAACGATTTGGTAACTGGAATGCCAAACAAAGAGTTTACAAGTGATAACCATTGTGTTGCACGTCTGAAAGGGAAGCAACATAAAATGTCTCACAAGCCAAAGGAAAGGAACTCTATCACTACTCTCATACCTTATTACATATGGATCTCTTTGGCCCTACTAGTGTAAATGTCTTGGAAGGAGCTCATATTGTTTGCTGATCGAAGATGACTTCACAAGATACACTTGGGTCTTCTTCCTTAGAACTAAAGATAAGACCCCTGAGATATTGAAGAGCTTTATTTTGAAAAATGAGAATCAATGTGTTCACAAGATCAGAATCATAAGATGTGATCAAGGAACTGAATTCAAGAACCAAATCCTTGATGCTTTTTATGATGAGAAAGGTATTACAAGACAATAAAGTGCTCCCAGGACTCCTCAACATAATGGTGTTGCTTAGAGGAGAAATAGGACACTACTAATGATGCAAGAACATGTTATCTAACTCTAAACTACCCATCACCTTTTGGGCAGAGGCAGTCAACATTGTCTGCTATGTGCAGAATAAAGTTTTAGTAGTCAAGACATATGGCAAGACTCCTTATGAGTTATGAAACACAAGGAGACCTTTCATTGATTTCCATAGATCATTTGAATGCCTTTAACCATCTTGAATACCAAAGATCATATAGCAAAATTTGATGTTAAATCAGATAATGGACACTTTATTGGATACTCTTCTTAAGGTGAGACTTACAGAGTATACAATCTCAAATATAAAGTAGTTGACGAGTCAGCCAATATGACCTTCAATGAGTACACACCCAATGTGAAAGGTTCTGGTCCTAACTGGCTATTGATCTTATTCAGTTACCAAATGTTTTAAAAAATCTTATGAAGATGTTTCAGGATCTACGGTAGCTTATCAACAGGATATTCTAATCTAAGATCTAAGCTGAGAAGATCAAGTCAAAAATTACTTCAGCTGCCGTGGTAACAAACACCGCAGTTGGAAATCCTATCAGCATAACAATGACAAACTGTTCAGCTGATGCATCGGTAATGTAAGAAGGTGGTTTATGATTAGATACTTAAGGTGTTGGGATTCAACATGTTTATCAAAGTTCATATCATCTTCATTTATATGAAAAACGCAGCGGAATATAGTTTTAAAACATGTTAATATGTTGATTATTAAACCCATTTTAATAAGCAAACCCCAAAGCCATGGATCAATATACGAAATACATACAAAGGAGAAAACATAGGATGTAAAGAACACAACCTTTGGAGCAGATCAAAGACGAAATTCAAGAGGAGAAAGAAGATGAAATCGTGGCTGAAACTTCAAAATAGAAGTCCTCAAGAGGTGATACCCCAAGCTTGTACAAACACCTTTGATTGCTAGGCTTCTTGACACAAATTTTCAGCAACAAAATCCTCTTTTGTATGCTGAAATTTCAGCTCTAACTATCCTTCAAACCGTGAGAGAAAGAGAGAGTTTGAGAGAGAGCTTTTTGGGTGGTGTGTGTTCTTGGATGTGATAGATGAATGTGTGTTCAAGTGTCCAAGACTTGCATGTCTTGGAACTAAAAATGGGCATCCAAGAAACAAAAGGGGCGGCCGAAAATGGTCCCCTTATGTTTCCCTCTCAATTCAAAACTTTTATAAAATAAACAATCACATCCCATGTTTTATAAAATTAAAACCATTTTAATTTTATATCACTAACACACACTATTATTTGCCATTGCTTAACCATATTAAATAATGTACAAATAATCTTCTATGAACAAATTATCTATATAATGATGTTCATCTACAAAAGCAATAATTTAGAAAATCCAATTTTCTAAATTGGTGTCATTATTTATTGTGTGATCTTATCAACAAATAAATTACCTTTTGGTGTTTGTTTGGCTTGTTATTGGGTATGACCCGACTTGGATCATATTACACTAGCCACATCAATTTAATATGAATCTTGGGCAGATCAATACTTTCAATCTCCCACTTGCACAAGATTTATAGAAGATTGATGCAAGCAGCAAATAACGCCTAGCAACGGTTTGCTACCCCTAATGTATATGACTAAGTGCCATTCAATAACATTATTCTTTTCAAGTACCTTACTTGAATATGTTTTAGGTGAATTAATCATCTATCCTTTTGTTGCAGATGTCATGTTAAATCCAAGAGACACAGAATTGTCATTCTCTGATGATTTAACTTTAGCAGGCCTTAGACATCTAACTCTCAACGAATAAGAGGAACAAATTCCATCTCGATTACATACGTCTCTCACAATCACCTCATGTTATACCTGAACTCAACCTTATGTACTGCCTTTTCAGAACAGCTAAGAACTAAGTCAAAGTACAATACTTGGTGAATATCAAGACCCAATATGTATCTCAGGTCTGAGGATACAATGATATTCGCCTTTACTCAAAATCTCTTATGACAAATCAGCAAGATTCCATGCAGAAATAATTGAGAGCGGGTCAGTCCAATATCTATATCCCATAGATATCAATGAACCTTGGTAGCAACCTCTTGCTGTATATTCATATCATATGAATATTAACCAATCCAAGTTCATTATAGTCTTATATTTATAGTTGTTCCCACAAGTATAATCGACTGCGGACGTTTAGAATAACTTATTTATTCATGGATTTAAACATGCGAAAATAGAAGAACAAATGAAATTATAACTATATAATTAAGTCAAATAACATTAGTTCCAATATCTATATGCAAAATACAACATCAAACCCAGTCACTTGAATATCTAAGTCCCATGGCACAAACATGACCCTCATGCTTTGCCTTTTCGAGGAGCTTTGTGAGTGGATCCGCAACATTTTTATCAGTGTGAACTTTGCGAATACATATCTTTCCCTTTTCAACTTCATCCCTTATGTAGTTGAATCTCCGTTCAATGTGCCGAGTCTTTTGATGAGCACGAGGTTCCTTGATTTGAGCAATCGCACCCTCGTTGTCACAAAAGATCTCTAGGGGATCCTGAATGGAAGGGACTACCCCTAGATCGGCTATGAATTTCTTCAGCCATGCAGCTTCCTGCGCTGCCATTGAAGCGGCGACGTATTCTGACTCTGTAGTGGACAACGCTACGACTTCTTGCTTTGAGCTTTTCCAAGAAATAGCTCCCCCATTCAGAATAAAGATGTACCCCGATTGAGATCGTGAATCATCTCGATCGGTTGGAAACTCGCATCCGTGTAACCTCTTACAACGAGTTCCTCTTCACCAGACCCGTAGATCAAGAACATGTCCTTAGTCCTCCTTAGGTACTTCAGAATGTTTTTGACAGCCATCCATGACTATCACCAGGATTTTGCTGGTATCTACTTGTCATGCTTAAAGCGCATGACACGTCTGGTCTAGTGCATATCATTGCATACATGAGGATCCTATAGCAGATGCATATGGGATCGCCTTCATCCTAGTTTGCTCCTCCTTGGAGCTTGGACATTGAGTCGTACTCAATATTGTCCCTCTTTGAATAGGTACGGTACCTTTCTTAGAGTTTTCCATCTTGAACCTTTTCAAGATTTTGTCAATGTATGCACTTTGATTCAAACCAATTAGCCGTTTTGATCTATCCCTATAGATCTTTATTCCCAGAATATAGGCAGCTTCACCAAGATCCTTGATGGAAAAACAACTTCCAAGCCAGGTTTTTACACCTTCCATGGTTGGAATGTCGTTTCCAAATAGTAGTATGTCATCAACATACAATACTAGGAAGGTTATTGTGCTCCCACTAGCCTTTTTATACACACAAGCCTCGTCAGCGTTTTTGATGAAGCCAAATTTCTTTACTTCATCATCAAAACGGTGATTCCAACTTCTCGATGCTTGTTTCAATCCATAGATTGATTTCTTTAACTTGCATACTTTGTTAGGATGTTTTGGATCGACAAAACCTTCAGGCTGAACCATATAGACATCTTCCTCAAGATATCCATTTAGGAAAGCGGTTTTGACATCCATTTGCCAAATCTCATAATCATAATGAGCTGCTATGGCAAATAATATCCTTATAGACTTAAGCATTGCAACAGGTGAGAAGGTTTCATCATAATCAACCCCTTGAGTTTGAGTGAAACCTTTTGCTACAAGTCTAGCTTTGTAAGTATCCAAGTTTCCATGCATATCGGTTTTTTCTTGAAAACCCACTTACTTCCAACTATTTTGGAATTAAGAGGTGGCACAACAAGTTCCCAAACTTGATTGTCATACATGGATTGCATCTCAACGTTCATGGCCTCAAGCCATTTGTCACAATCCAAATTGGATATTGCATCATGATATGTGGTTGGTTCATCTGAATCCACCACATAGCATCCATCCATGAAAAATCCGTATCTGTCAGGTGGATTACTAGTTCTACCACTTCTGCGAACGTTTTGTGTGTATCGATCAACCGCTTGATCATCCTCAACATCCTCATGTTGAGTGCTAGTTTCAACCAAACGTGTATCGGGCTGTGGTTCTTGCAGGTTTTGATCCTCTTCAAGATCCACTGTTCTACTGCTAGCTCCTTCCATAAGGAACTTGGCTTCTAAGAACTCACCCTTTCTGGCAACAAATACCTTTTGTTCCAGTGGATTATAGAAATAATATCCCATAGAATCTCTAGGATATCCAACAAAGATACACTTGGTGGATCGGACATCTAATTTGTTTGGGGTGAGTGTCTTAACATAAGCCTCACAACCCCAGACCCTTAAGTACGATAAGGATGGAACTCTTCCATGCCATATCTCAAAAGGTGTCTTTTCCACCCTTTTGGTTGGAGCCATATTCAGAATACGGGCTGCGGAGAGCAAAGCGAAACCCCAAAATGATAGAGGTAATGTGCTTCTAGCCATCATAGATCGGACCATATCCAATAAGGTTCGATTCCTCCTCTCAGACACACCATTATGTTGTGGTGTTCCAGGTGGAGTGAGTTGTGAGACAATCCCACAACTCCTAAGATGATCTTGAAAAACATCACTTAGGTATTCGCCACCTCTATCGGTGCGGAGAATTTTAATTGACCTGTTGAGTTGATTTTCTACTTCATTTTTGAAGATTTTGAACATTTCAAAAGCTTCATCTTTGTGCCTTAATAAGTACACATACCCATAGCGACTGTAATCGTCGGTAAAGGTAATGAAGTATCTTTCACCATTCCTAGCCACTGGCTTAAAGGGACCACACATCCGAATGTATGATACTTAATAAATCTTTTGCCCTTTCGTTAGTTCCACTAAAGGTGCCTTAGTCAATTTACCTTGTAAACAAGATTCACATACATCAAATGAATCACATTCATTTGTTTTTAAAAGACCATTCTTTTGAAGTGTTTGTATACGTCTTGTTTATATGACCAAGACGACAATGCCAAAGGTAGGTATCACTCAAAATTGTTTGAGTCTTTTGGTGGTTGCTTGGTATATTGAGCTATCATATGTTGTGTTTTCATGAACCAATTCATAAATACCATTACAAGGTATAGCCTTAAAATAAAATACATGATTTAAAGAAACATGAATATCATTGTCAACAAACTTGAAATCATAATCATATTGTCTTAAACGGGAAACAGAAATTATGTTCCTAGTCAAACTAGGAGCATATAATACATTATATAAAATAACTTCCAAACCACTTGGAAGCTTCAAAATGTAGTCTCCTTGGGCTTCCACGTGAACCTTTGCACCATTGCCCATGAAGAGACTTATTTCCCCTTTTGCATAATGTTCATTTCTTTTGAACCCCTGCAACAAATTGCAAATGTGAGTTCCACATCCGGTATCTAATACCCATGTGTTAGAAGAAATAACATTTAGCTCAACATGTATCATATAAATTATACCTGAGGTTTGCCCCGCATCCCTCTTCTCTCTCAACTCTTTGAGATAGACTGGACAATTTCTCATCCAATGTCCTATCTCACCACACTTGAAGCATGGGTCGTTTACAGCAACCTTTTGCTTCTTCTCCTTGGGCTTCGGAGGTTCCGCCCTAAAAACCATCTTCCCCTTCCCTTTAACGTGCCCCTTTCCTTTGGCAACATTTGCCTTAGGAGGGGGTAGAGACCTTTTTCTTCTCCCACCTTCATTAATGGTGAGAACGGGTAAAACCCTTTTACCCATTCCGCCTCAGCTGATTTGAGCATCGAATGAAGTTCATTTATGCTCTTGTCCCATCCGTTCATGTTGTAATTCATGACGAATGCCTCAAACCTTTTAGTTAGGCCATTAAGGATCAAATCCGTGGCCAATTCTTTTGAGACAGGACAATTTAGCCTTTGAAGGCGGTCGATGTGGCTTTTCATCTTAAGAACATAAGATGAAACTGATTGGGTTTCCTCCATCCGACATGCATGAAGCGCTCGAACCGTTTCAAAGCGCTCCACTCTAGCTTGTTGCTGGAACGTTTCCCGCAACTGAGTGATCATGTCATAGGCTCCATGGAGCTCATACTCCTTTTGGAGTTCAGGTGTCATACTTGCCAACATAAGGCAAGAGACTTGGACGGAGTCCTCTACATACTTTACCCAATTATTATAGGCCTCCACATCCTCCTCGCTAGGTTCATCAGGGATGGGATCATCAAGAATGTAGGCCCGCTTTTCTTGCTTGAGAACAATTCTCAAGTTGCGGTACCAATCCATGAAGTTGTTAGGTGTTAGACGATCCCTTTGAAGGATCGCCCTAAGAGATTGGTTGTTTTGGTTTGGTACATCGTTATTAGCGTTGGTGTGGTCGGCCATCTACAAGATTTTACAAAGTTCCATTTTAGTAATCGTTGATATAATTATATTTTATTTATTAACACCCTTTATGTCTCATAGACTTATTAATAAATAATATTTTAGAATCCAACGTTATATTTAAATATTGGTTAGGTGACCTTTATCCCATTATTTAAATAAACAAGGTAGTCATAAATGACAATTGCAACCTATTGCAACTTCTAGTGGTATGGGATCGTTTGAACATCTTTTGTTTATAACGGCATGTTTACCCCATCAACACCCTTTATAAAACACATTTTAGGTGATCCATTCAATATATTTTATAAATCAAGTCGTCCTACTTACACACACGTGTGAGTTTACTACATGAGTGGTTAGGTGACCTTTATCCCACAAACATGGTATTCTCACCTCAAGTCACAAGTTCCCTCAAAGTGGTTAGGTGACCTTTATCCCACTAAGAGTTTGCAAGTAACCTAAGTGTTGTGTAAAAGGATGGTGCTTAACTTGTTTTCAAAAGGGATTTAAAATGATACAATTCTAGTTTTAGAAAAGTCTATGTATCATATGATTGTATGCATTCAACCATATGGTACTCTATCGATTCTTTTAAATAAAACTCATTTTATTTTACAAACCATTAATTCCTTTTATAGAACCATTCTATTTTGCTTAATGATTTGAGAACCAATTTTCTTGTTTATAGTTTGTATTAGTAGACGGTTTGTTAATCACATCCAAATAATCAAAACAACATCATCATGCAATCAACCAAACATAAACAAAACATCCATATATGCATAACAAAGCATACTAAGTTGAGCACACTTGTTTAGCCAAAACAAGTGTGTCAAATGGTCTTGTCCTAAGGGTTAAGAATCATGATACATGGTGATCAAAGGGACTCCCACTTGAATCCACATCTTCAAGCATCCTCTTTGTCTTATCTTTTCTTCAAGTCTTGATCTTGAGCATCCTTTACAAAATTATGTATCCTAATACATGTTTCTAGTAAAGAAAAACTCCTAATCTATTTATTACAAATCATATGAATGAATAGATTACAAAACAAAACTTGAAACCCAAAAATAAAACATTACATGCCCAAATGAATATAACTAAACAACCAATCAAACAATCCAAATGGTCTAGACTTTGTTATGCATAACCAAAACAACATATCCAAATCCTATGTCACGAAATGGGGCAGCCCCTTTTAACCCATGTTCTTGGCCAACATAAACCAAGAACAAATGGGTTAAGTCCATACAAACAAACATCTTATGACTAGATTTTTTAAAGATCCTCTCATGCATAAAGTAGTATCTTTAAGAAATCAAAAGGGGTTTTAACAATCCAGCCCACAAACATACGGGTATGAGGTGTCAAACACCATAAAACCGAGAACAAGCAAGAAAAAAACATGTATGCTTTCGTATATGTGGCTCTTGATGCCATTGTTGGGATTCAACATGTTTATCAAAGTTCATATCATCTTCATTTATATGAAAAACGCAGCGGAATATAGTTTTAAAACATGTTAATATGTTGATTATTAAACCCATTTTAATAAGCAAACCCCAAAGCCATGGATCAATATACGAAATACATACAAAGGAGAAAACATAGGATGTAAAGAACACAACCTTTGGAGCAGATCAAAGACGAAATTCAAGAGGAGAAAGAAGATGAAATCGTGGCTGAAACTTCAAAATAGAAGTCCTCAAGAGGTGATACCCCAAGCTTGTACAAACACCTTTGATTGCTAGGCTTCTTGACACAAATTTTCAGCACAACAAAATCCTCTTTTGTATGCTGAAATTTCAGCTCTAACTATCCTTCAAACCGTGAGAGAAAGAGAGAGTTTGAGAGAGAGCTTTTTGGGTGGTGTGTGTTCTTGGATGTGATAGATGAATGTGTGTTCAAGTGTCCAAGACTTGCATGTCTTGGAACTAAAAATGGGCATCCAAGAAACAAAAGGGGCGGCCGAAAATGGTCCCCTTATGTTTCCCTCTCAATTCAAAACTTTTATAAAATAAACAATCACATCCCATGTTTTATAAAATTAAAACCATTTTAATTTTATATCACTAACACACACTATTATTTGCCATTGCTTAACCATATTAAATAATGTACAAATAATCTTCTATGAACAAATTATCTATATAATGATGTTCATCTACAAAAGCAATAATTTAGAAAATCCAATTTTCTAAATTGGTGTCATTATTTATTTGTGTGATCTTATCAACAAATAAATACCTTTTGGTGTTTGTTTGGCTTGTTATTGGGTATGACCCGACTTGGATCATATTACACTAGCCACATCAATTTAATATGAATCTTGGGCAGATCAATACTTTCAATGGTATATCTTTTAAAGCGCAAATGGAGAGTAAGGCCTCCTCGAGGGAGATGTCTACAAATACAAGAATAGAGGCACAACACTCAGGTGAAGCAGTTTCCAATGTAGAGGGAGGTGATGATAGTGATCAAGAATTTCTTGATGCTAATAACCACTCAACATAATACAACATCAATGATTTTACACACTTATTGGATCAAGTTACTCTGATAAGTGTGCACATAAGTGTGATACTCAATTACCAAATCTGAATTTCACCAACTTAGATCTTGGAACCAACTTGCTATGATTTCTCAATTAAGAATCCACAAATCACATCCCACACGAAACATCATTGGAGATGTTAAGACACGGGTGAGACCAAGAGGATAAATCCATGACAAACATGTTTCTCTTCATTCTTGTTCTTGTCCCAAATAAGCCTAAGAAAATTATGAGTCTTTGAAGGATGGAAGTTGGGTTGAAGAAATACAAAAGAAGTTGCTTCAATTCAAAAGGCAAAAGGTTTGGAACCTATGTTCTCTTCCTCAAGGGAAGACCACCGTAGGTACCAAGTGGGTTTTTAGCAATAAGAAAAATGATAAAGGATTTGTCATCAACAATAAGGCAAGACTAGTTGTTCATGGGTACACACAAGAAGAGGGGATTGACTACACATATGTTTTTACTCTAGTAGCAAGACTTGAAGCTGTTAGGATATTCCTTGTGTTTGCTTCTTCCAAGGATTTGAAGGTCTACCAACTGGATGTCAGGTATGCCTTCTTATATGGGATGATTGATGAGGCAGTGTTAACCACCTGACTTTGCAGACCCAGATCATCCTGATTATGTCTACACACTTAAGAAAGCTCTTTATGGGCTGCATCAACCTCCAAGAAAGTAGTCTGAGACACTATCACAAAACCTTTGTCAGCATGGCTATAAGAGGGGTAATATTGATAGAACGCTCTTCATTAAAGGAACTGGAAATGACTTGATAATAGTACATGTTTATATAGATGACATTATCTTTGACTCAACTAATCAAAAGCTCTACAAAGACTTTGAAAAGCTGATGAAGAATAGATTTGAAATAAGTGCCATGGGGGATCTCAATTTCTTTTTACGAATTCAAGTGAAGAAGGTTGATAATAACATCTTCATAAATCAATCAAAGAATGTGTAAGACATACTTACTAGATCACCTAGCTGAGTAGGAAATTGCTAAGACACCCATAGCGAGAAATCACTCCCTAGGACTTGATCTTGAGGGGGAGTGTGTTGATGAACATCTCTATAGGGCTATGATTGGGTCTCTTGTGTACCTCACACCTAGTAGGCATGATATGATGTTTGCTCCATGTATTTATGCAGATATCAAGCCAAACCAAGATGTCACACCTAGTGGTTGTCAAGAGGATTCCTAGATATCTCAAAGGTGCTCACAAATTAGGCCTATGCTATTCAAAGAATTCTAACTTCTATCTATATGCCAATACAGATAGTGACTATGGTGGCTGCAACATGACTATAAAGTGTACATCAAGGATGTCTATTTCTTGATGGAAGGATAGTCTTATGGCAATGCAAGAAACAATCCAATGCGTCTTTATTAATTGCTGAAGTTGAATACATTGCTACTGAAAGCAGATATGCTCAAGTGCTTTGGATTCAGAATCAGATGGTGAACTATGGATTCAACTTCAAAGAGACTCCCATCCATAGAGACAACAACATTGCTATCTCTATTACGGAGAATCCTATGCAACACATAAAGACAAAACACATTAACATCAAATATCATTTGATTAGGGATAATTTAAAAAAGGATTGATAAAACTAGTCGAAGTTAACAGAAATTCATAATATTCTGATATATTCATAAAAGTTTTTGATGAGCAGATATTTAAGTATCTTGTATCAGCTATTGGGATGATTAACTTTGAGTAAATTTTCTTAAACTAGACTCAAGATTATTTTCTCAAATATGTGTGTCTTCAATTGTCTATATCATCACCTATAAAAGCCTAGTTTTACTTTAGAAAAATTTTTCAAAACATACATTTTTTTGAAGAAATTTAGATGTATCTTTCAAAGTTTAAATAAGCTTCTAAGTACTTATATGTTTTGAACGGAAATTTCCTTTTGAAAGCAATTAAGTCTCAAAAGCTTTTTCATCCTTTGAATAAATCTTCTAAAGTTTAATATCTTCCAAAACAAAACATATCTCAGAAGCAAATACTTTAAATCTTTTTCTTCCGAAGCTAATTTTTAACAAGCTAAGAAATATCTTCCGAAGTCAAATTGGCTTCGGAAGATTTACAACTTCCAAGAAAACTACCTTTTTGGGAACTTTTTAAGAGGTGAGACCGACATCTAGATTTCAAAGTTTATCATTTCGCATTAACTTTGTCTCAAATCCTACCATATAAATATACCTTCAATAGTTCCCCCAATTTCTCCTTCCTCTTCATCTACAAAAGTACAAAACCTAAATTCACCAACAAACTGACTTTGTTCTTACCTTTCTTTACTTCTAAGCTAATCACAATGGCCAACCTTGATCACCACAACCAACTAGATTTTTTCATGCACCTACACACGTAACAAAACCAAGTTTCTCTATTATCTTCTGAGAAAGATCCATGTTCTTAGATGTCTGTAGCTTCTTATCTTACTCCAACTACCTCACTGCACTTACAATAGACCCTCCTTTGTATGAAGATCAACTCCTTTAGTTCTAGAGGACCTACTAAGAGGTCATCTTGGATGGTGAGAAGGCACAATCTGCCATAGTGTAGGGGAAGGCAATTTTCATCACTCCAGCCACCATTAACTCTCATCTAAGGTTGTACGATGAAAGGTGAATTGCCTTTCCCTGAATCTATTATAAACAACTCATTTTGGTAAATGATCTATGAAAGGGACTACTCTAAGTACCTTTAAGAAGGGTAAGGTTTTCTCTTAATGGAAGTACCTCCTCCATTTGGTCATTCATCTCTGTCTAACAAACATGGAGATTGGGAATTCCTAAGGACTTATCATACATAGTCCATGGGATGTTTTAAGGGGTGAAGTTCAAGTACCCTCAGTTTGTTTATACAAACCTACTTCCTAACTTGGACTCTTTAGAGTGCTATAGATTCCCTAGTTATGTTCAACTAATTCTTAACTATAAACTGAGCTCACAGTTAAGGGAAACATGTAATACTCTTAAATTGAGATAAATGAAGCTCCGCATCTTCAAATTGATGAGAAAGTACATTATTGGCTTCTCTGGGGTAGAAACAACCCTAGTCTTAAGAATATTAGAGCTCATTGCTCAATGTGACAACTTAGCAGAACAAGCCAATGTTGAACCCACACCTTCTACATCCACACCACCCACACAACCACAAATCACCATCACCTACTCAAGAAGATCTAAACAAACCCCTACATAAACTACTCATGTTGTGCAGGTCCCCATACACTTGCCTATACAGTAGGAAGTGTAAACTAGAGCCCTTATTTCTCCTAAGTAGCACCCACTCCTATCATTTCTTTGATCAGTGTTGAGGTTCTTTGTGCTCAGCCTGATGCGCTTATTTCCCTAGCCATAACTCTGAGTCTCAAAACTCTAGTGATCAATCCCTAGGGGAAAGCTACCATCCCCAACCTTTATACTTAAACCAAACTATCTTTGACCTTTAGTTCTATGATGATAAGGATATGGGATTTAGTGAGTACTATGACTCTCTCTACTCCACCCCTGCTCAAGGAGAGATGAGTGCTCCTGAATCACCCCTATCGCGCCCATATTATCCAACCCCAACTGAGGTGGACCTTCCTAGACCTATTCAGGAAGTCCATGTGGAAGAGGCTCTCATTTCCTTAAGTGATTAGTTATTAAGATCTCAACCATACCAATCCAACCTATTGACACTTCTCTTGAAGCTATCATGATGCATGGGAAACCAAATTGCTAAGAATCCTAAGCTGGTGATGAGGAAGCTATCATGATGCAACACCCAATACCCTCAGTGAGTCACCAGCTGGTGAAGGTGTCTCACAACCTCTCTCTTGCTTGAGTCACACAAGTCTGTGACTGACAAAGGGAATAGAAAGATGAACACTGAGGAGATTGAGAAGGAGAAAAGAGTGAGAGAGAGGAAGAGGAAGATAAGGGAAGAGAGTTCAAGTGAGACCCTTGATTTATGGAAGCTGCAATCAGGGCTTCCCCTAGGCTAGGCACTCAAGAAAATGAGTTAAGGGTAGCCAGATTAAACTATTAGGGTCTAGGAACTATATTGTTGATTAAGTTATCTCACTTTGTGAAGTTGGCTGGATCAGTAAACATCCGAGCGTGTTCTTGACGGAAGGATAAACAACCAAAACCAAAAGTCAAATCTATAACACGAACTATCAAAAATTAGTTCATTGATAAAACCTAATGATTACAAGCTCGTTACAACATAAGAATCAAGACTCTTGGCAAGGGGAGATCGAGCATGATCTCCCCTCTCATCTGGCAGCCCTAGGCTCTGGGAAGACTCCTCTCAAATGCTTAAACTATCTACACATTGAAACTGGTATATATAGGCCTCAGCCCATATTAGATGCGATTGGGCCCATTGGTGTGATTGGACCATGCGTATGGTTCAATCGTACGACTGGACCATGCGTATGGTTCAATCGTACGACTGGACCATGCGTATGGTTCAATCGTACGACTGGACCATGCGTATGGTTCAATCGTACGACTGGACCATGCGTATGGTTCAATCGTACGACTGGACCATGCGTATGGTTCAATCGTACGACTGGACCATGCGTGTGGTTCAATCGTACGACTGGACCATACTTATGGTTCCGTCTTACGAATGTCCCAATCGCATCTCTCAGTCGCACGACTGGTCCATTAGCATGGCTCAGTCGTACGACTAAGTCTCATTCGCATATGCTCTTGTGATCACTTAGTTTCACGTGTTTACAACACATCAGGTGTATTACATTAAGACTAGACTATTCGACAAGCGACGGACACACTATATATGACTATATATGCTCCAACAAATTCCCCCTTGGACGTTTCTTGTGAATAGTAGATAACACCTCTTACAATCTTCAATCAATCTTTGCTCTGGTTTCTAATAGACTCAAACGAAACACCATATTAGCCAACTTTGTTCATCGGTCAGGTTGCTACAGTATCCCTGAAAATGAATTTAGGCACAACAGCCTTCGTTTACTTTGCAGAACACCATCATAGCAACAAGATTCCCCATATGACTGATTTTTCTAGATAATGACATGAATAGTTTTCTATTGCTTCAATCTTCACATAGGCGAACTTGATTAACATTAACACCTGCAGAAATTCTCCCTCACATTCAGCATATCCAATATATAAACATTATGTCTCTTGGCATCTTCATACAGTGTATTGGGCAAAAGGTTGAAGGTTCCAATTCACAACTGACAATATCAAGCAAATCAGCATGCATGTTGATTCATCATCAGAAACCTGCTCACATCATCACTTTCTAATTGGGTCTTCAATTTCCCTATACATGGATTCCTCTAAGAATGGGAATCCTCGTTGTGTGGATAGATATAACTTGATTGTCCATAAATAATCAGATGCTCCTGACTACCCTACAAAATACCGACTGCTGACATCCTCTCTTCTCTCTTTCGTGTTCCAATTACATTTACCTATTCTAGAAGTCCGACGAATAATGGGGTATACATCGAACTTATTTGATAAAAGAACCTCAGGGTGAATATGCTTTTCTCATCCTCAAATCTGTGCACGAAGCAGTCCCAGGCTCTTTTTTTTGGTTTGGAACAAATGCGGATGAGTCAATGCGGATGGCTCATTCGTGCGATTGAACATACGACTGGTCCAGTCACACGATTGAACATACGTCTGGTACAGTCGCACGAATGGTCCATTAGCATGGTCCAGTCGTACGAATGGTCCATTAGCAAGGTCCGATCGTATGAATGGTCCATTCGCATGGCCTAGTTGCATGAACGGGTCTACACGCAAATTTTCAGATCTGCAGCGGCCAGGGCTGCCCAAAACCCTAATTTGACGAATTTTACATGAACCGAAACAAAATAGGCATCATCAGATTCGAAAGGTTGACCAGAACGTGGTTTCGAGTTTAATTTTAACATAGAAACACCACACGTAACAAGATCTAAGCAAAACACGAAGAACACAAAGTTGGTTTAACGTCAAGATCTGAAAGTAGATCCAAAAATCAAGAGCTCGGGTTGCTAGAATGATTGTAAGATCATTCCAGCAGTAACTGGCTTTGATACCAATGTGAAGTTGGCTGGATCGGTAAACATCCGAGAGTGTTCTTGACGAAAGGATAAACAACCAAAACCAAAAGTCAAATCTATAACACAAAGTATCAAAAATTGGTTTCATTGATAAAACCTAACGATTACAAGCTCGTTACAACATAAGAATCAAGACTCTTGGCAAGGGGAGATCGAGCATGATCTCCCCTCTCATCCGGCAGCCCTAGGCTCTGGGAAGACTCCTCTCAAAATGCTTAAACTCTCTACACATTGAAACTAGTATATATATGCCTCGGCACATATTAGATTTGACGGGGCCCATTCGTGCGAGTGGACCATGCGTATGGTTCAATCGTCCAACTGGACCATGCGTATGGTTCACTCGTATGACTGGACCATACTTATGGTTCAGTGTTACGAATGTCCCGATCGCATCTCTCAGTCGCACGACTGGTCCATTAGCATGGCTCAGTCATACAACTGAGTCTCATTCGCATATGCTCCTGTGAATGACTCAGTTTCACGTGTTTACAACACATCAGGTGTATTACATTAAGACTAGACTATTCGACAAGCGACGGACACACTATATATGACTATATATGCTCCAACAAATTCCCCCTTGGACGTTGCTTGCGAATAGTAGATAACACCTCTTACAATCTTCAGTCAATCTTTGCTCTGGTTTCCAATAGACTCAAATGAAACACCATATTAGCCAACTTTGTTGATCGGTTAGGTTGCTACAGTATCCCTGAAAATGAATTTAAGCCCAACAGCTTTCGTTTACTTTGCAGAACACCATCATAGCAGTAAGATTCCCCATATAACTGATTTTTCTAGATAATGACATGAACAGTTTTCCATTGCTTCAATCTTCACACAGGTGAACTTGATTAACATTAACACCTGCAGAATTCTCCTTCACATTCAGCATATCCTAATATATAAACATTATGCTCTCTTGGCGTCTTCATATGGTGTATTGGGCAAAAGATTGAAGGTTCCAATCCACAGCTAACAATATCAAACAAATCAGCATGCATGTAGATTCCTCATCAAAAACCTGCTCACATCATCACTTTCTGAGTGCGTCTTCAATTTCTCTATACATGGATTCCCCCTGAGAATGGGAATCCTCGTTGTGCAGATAGATATAACTTGATTGGCCCATAAATAGTCAGATGCTCCTGACTACCTTACAAAATCAGCACCGAATGCTGACATCTTCTCTTCTCTCTTTCGTGTTCTAATTACATTCACTTATTCTGTAAGTCCGACGAATAATGGGGTATACACCGAACTTATTTGACAAAAGAACCTCAGGGTGAACATGCTTTGCTCATCCTCATATCTATGCACGAAGCAGTTCCAGACTCTTTTTTTGGTCCGGAACAAATGCGGATGAGTCAATGCGGATCCCTCATTCGTGCGATTGAACATACGACTGGTCCAGTTACACGATTGAACATACGACTGGTCCAGTCACACGAATGGTCCATTAGCATGGTCCAGTTGTACGAATGGTCCATTCGCATGGCCTAGTCGCATGAACGGGTCTGCACGCAGATTTTCAGATCTACAGCCGCCAGGGCTGCCCAAAACCCTAATCTGGCGAATTTTACATGAACCGAAACAAAATAGGCATCATCAAATTCGAAAGGGTGAACAGAATGTGGTTTCGAGTTCAATTTTAACATAAAAACACCATACGTAACAAGATCTAAGCAAAACATGAAGAACACAAAGTGGGTTTAACATCAAGATCTGAAATTAGATCCAGAAATCAAGAGCTCGGGTTGCTAGAATGATTGTTAGATCATTCTAGCAGTAACCGGCTCTGATACCAATTGTGAAGTCGGCTGGATCGATAAACATCCGAGCGTGTTCTTGACGGAAGGATAAACAACCAAAACCAAAAGTCAAATCTATAACACGAACTATCAAAAATTGCTTTCATTGATAAAACCTAACGATTACAAGCTCGTTACAACATAAGAATCAAGACTCTTGGCAAGGGAGATCAAGCATGATCTCCCCTCTCATCCAGCAGCCCTAGGCTTCGGGTAGACTCCTCTCAAAATGCTTAAACTCTCTACACATTGAAACTAGTATATATAGGCCTTGGCCCATATTAGATGTGACTGGACCCATTCGTGCGATTGGACCATGCGTATGGTTTAATCGTACGACTGGACCATGCGTATTGTTCAATCGTACGACTGGACCATACTTATGGTTCAGTCTTACGAATGTCCCAATTGTATCTCTTAGTCGCACGACTCGTCCATTAGCATGGCTCAGTCATACGACTGAGTCTTATTCGTATATGCTCATGCGAATGACTCAGTTTCATGTGTTTACAACACATAAGGTGTATTACACTAAGACTAGACTATTCAATAAGCAACGGACACACTATATATGACTATATATGCTCCAACACACTTCCCTTGGAATAATTTAAAGAATTGACTGACATTGAAGTGTCAAAGTAGAGAAAGGAAGCTAAGGATGTAGAATTGCTCCTCAAAATCAAAGAAGAAAAGAGAAGAAAGTTACTCAACAAAGCTCGTACCATCTCCCATATTTAGGAAAGCCCTGAGGCAGAGGTTGTGGCTACTAAGTATCAAACTCAGGTAGATAGGAAACAAGATACCCTACCTGAGTGCCATGGGTCTCTATCATGCAACAGACCTTCTTCCCTTATCATATGAATACATTGAATTTTAATACCTCAAGTAGCTTGAGAAAGAAATGCTAAAAGAGTAAAAGGCTACTAAGAGGACGATGAGGGAAGAGCCTCCAAAGTCAAGAGCCACCATTATAGCTAATTAGAAGTTTGCTAACAGATTGAAGATGGTGACCTTCTTGAAGCTGTATGGATTTTCTGGAAAAAGACATGTCCAATGTCTCTATCCACCATGGATTAGCACATTAGAGTGATCAAGTAGTATATCAAAAGCGGTGAGCTGGTTTCTATACCAAGTCAGGCTACACCTCAAGCTGAGGTCATGATTAAACCCCAAGAGACAACACAACCTGGACCTAGTGCTGCATCGCAGCAAGGGTCATCTTTTGATCCACAGTAGGGTCCTAATCCTTCTCCTTCTGAACCTGTGAACGAAAAGGATCAAACTTAGAAGGACAAACAAGAACCATCTGTACTACATACCAGCCTTCTCATTTAACGTACAAAAAGAAGAAGAGGATGGATATTAGAAGGGAAAAGAAGAAGAAGAAGAAGAAGAAGAAGAAAAAGTCCAGGGCATCCACCTCTACACCTCAGGATGGGTCAAAAAATCTTGAGGGTTCTCAAGAAGAGGCTACTAAACAAAGTCCACTCCTAGTAGAGTCTCATCTTGTGTTGAGTATTTGCTACTAACCTAGACAGATGGTATGTCACTAGAGATCAAAGGGGTCAAGACATTTACTTCTTGAAAAACATACTTGACCTCCTTCTACATGATCTCTATGACATAAGGAGGTACTTTGAAAGTCTAAGAATCCTAAACAATTGATGATAAAAGGAATGGTCTTGATTGCTATGAGGACTGTCAGCAGATGAAGATCAAGCTTCAAGGTTCTCCTTTAGTTTTAGTAGCATTAACCTAGGGGGTGTTTTAAAGTATTACACTAAAGGCTGATGCAACCAAAGACCTCTCATCATGCAAATGTGAAGTACAAGGAAGTTACTTAAGAAGATTTGATACAACTCAGTGAATTATGCTATGTATCTAATCTTTTGAAGCCAAAAGACCAAATCTTCTGGAGCCAAAGATGAAGTATGCCGAAGCTTCAAAGTCAAAGTCTTTCGAAGCCAAAGACCGATTTCTTCCAAAGACAAAGAAGACATGCTTTTTCTAATCACCATTTGACAAAAGCTTACTACTTTCCACTTGCCATCTCTGAAGACTCACCAACTTATATGAGTTGGTGAAAAGTCCATACTTTTGTCCAACTGTAGATTAAGGTATTTTGTCTGTAACTTAATACTTTTATACTTTTATCCTTTTTATATTAGATAAGGATGTGAACTATGTCATGTCATAGTCACTAGTCAAAAGATAATCTCCTTTAGACTTTAGATTGATCTTGTTGTCTAGATTAGTGTTTCTAGCTGGCCTTCAAAGTATGCCTAGCTGTAGGATGTAGTATAAAGTTTCTCAAGTACTTGTATTTTCTAGGTAAGCTTTGTAACACTTGTAAGAAGTTGAGAGAAAATAAATCATTTTTGATTATGATATTAGTGTGTTTTTGTTCTTGATCTGTTCTTTACTTGTGTTTTTTATTTCATCATAAAACGATTTCTTTTTTGATTTACTAAGTATTATAACTCTCCTAACATTGTTGCGTTGACCCCTTCACCGGTTATGTAGTTTGTATTCCAAGGTGTTTAATCTTAACATCTAGTTAAAAATCAGTTTAAAGAAAAGCAAAGTATCTAAAGTAAGAGTTAACCAGGCCTTTACCTTTGCAAATAAGCTAAATGTGAAGTATGTGATCTACATTTCTCATGCCAAAGGCTTCTTGTTGGAGCCAACTTGAACTAGATGGAGTAGTAAAAGCTGGTTATCAATTATATGTAGTTAGATTATCAAATTAGAAATCTTAATCATTATCAATCATTATCTATTGATGGTTGCCTCACACTATTAAATTCATTTTAGGTAGTTTGAAATATTCTAATTGTCAATATTTTAAGCCCTCATGCAGATTATCAATTCCAAGTAGAAAATTTGACTCATTTCTTTGAAGATCTAAGAACAAGACATACAATGACTTGGGTTTCTTGGGATAGGCTTCTAGATCCTAAGTCATAGGGATGTTGGGGGATTAAAAGCTTAAGGGAGATAAATCTACCCTTATTAACAAAATAGGTTTAGTGGTTTAAAACAATGGACTTCACACTATAGGTTTAAGAGATCAAAGCAATCCATAGGGGTTGTAGAATCCACAGGTGTTTTAGAGTAAGCATTCAATTCTAGGTCCTTGGCATTGTATTGTATTATTTATAGATGGTCTAACTTTTTAGGGTAGGAATTTTTCTCTATGTTATCATGCAATCTTAGGAAAGGCTCAAAAGTTCATTGCAAGCTCGATGAATGGGCTAATGTTGGATGTCTAAATGTCATGTTCCCATCTTTTTTCCTTTTTGCAATTAAAAAGGACTATAGTGTGGTGTATCGATTAAAGAAAAGTTCAATAGTATTAACTATATTTTGGCACGAAAATCATGTTTATGTATTGTATAGGAACTTAGGGAGCTATCAGATATGGAAGAAGTATTAAAATAGACTGAGATCCTAGACTTGGAAGATTATTGCCATTAGTATGTGGATGAAAACATAGGGTTCTCCATAAAATGAACAAGTGTTTTTGAGCTACTTATTCTGCCACATAATCAAGTCAAATTCATTTAGCCAAACTTGTTCCCCTTAGTGTTAACATTATGTGTTTACGGGTGGTGGAAGGTAAGTTACCGGCAAAACATCTTCTTATAAAGAAGGAATCTCAATTCAGCCCTATTGCCCATCATGTGGCTAGTTATTTGAGTCAGCTGACCATGCTTTCTTTTAGTGCTCATTAGCATGTAAAGTATGTGAAGTACAAAACTCTTAATGTCCTAGTTATCACTTCACAATAGCAACGACCCTTCCTGATTTTTTTCAAAAAAAGTGTAAGTATGGTCATTTAGCTTGAAGTGTATAGATCCTATTAAGGTAGTGGTATATGTTGTTATTTACACCATATGGAAGGAACATAATTGAAGTATGTTTAAAAACAAAGCTATGGAGTCATTTGATTCGGTGAAGTAAACTAAATCCACCTTTTTGTTATGGATTAAGTATAGAGGTAAGTTGGAGAACCTATGGTGGGAATCTTGCTTTAGATTTGAATTGTAATCTTGTTATTTTTTCCCTTGTATTTAAGTCTACTTGTTCATGTTCAGATGTTGCTAATTTAAGTTTTTTTAATATACTATTCATGTAGTATTATGTACATTTTAAATTTTGAATCAATTTTTAACTGATGTTTATTCCTATCAGAATGTTTGTTCCTTTGGTTGGTTAATCATAATATTGGATTGCGAAATAATTACAACTTAGCTTTAGAAATTATATAAATTAAACTTCAAGCTTCAACTCACTTGTTATGATGGAGTACCAGCACGCCTACATAGGTACTATCCCGACCACTTTAAACGTCGGTCCAATATTTGTCAACTTCTATCTGAACCTCAATATGCCTCTCAATGACCTGTTACTATAAATAGCCTTGAAAGCCCAAATGCAGATTAGTGGTATGCCATAACTCAACATTTTCTAGGCTATATTTCACCACCTACCCAAAACAAAGCCAAAAGCAACAAAATCGTCAACATGAAAACACCAACCGAGCCAACCTAGAGAATGCTTTAGCCTCACCCTAGCACCTTCATCACCATCTTACCAAATCAAGTTCCAATCGTTGACCACTTTTAAAATATTAACCAAAAGGCCAAATACAATTGGAAGATTCAAGCTCCTACAGTTATAGGTCCTTACAGTTCCCTGAGTTCAACTACTCTTGTTGAAGCCACATTAAATAGGTAAAATGAAAATGTTGTAGCCCAAAACCATGCCCTTAAAACCATAATGGCTCAACTTGGTTCATAGGATGCGGGGTCTTGGAACCATCACTCATGAACTCTGGTTAAAGATACTTAAGCTTCATTATGAGCTCATCTAGATAGTTAGAAACTACCCAACATCAGAAGCCCCTCGATGTCTTATTGGAAAAAAGGTTGGAGATGAATTTTCTTAAGATGCAACTCTTATATATGGAGATACATCATAAGCAACATGATTGTTACTCTTAAAGATGGTACATGGAGAGTGTTATGGAAAAACCTTTGACCCACAGCTAGTACCGGTAGCGCCATTCTCATATGCTCCCCCATCAATGGCACTTTGGTTAAAGAGCAAGGTTATATCAAAACGCAAGATAGAAAGATAGTCTTCCAACATAAGGCACATCCTCAGCCGGTATGAACAAGAGATAGACTTCAAGTAAAGTAGAAAACCCATCTTCGGTCCAAAAATTCCATGATGACTGCTTTTAGCTGGGCATCCTCTAGGGTTCCTGAGAAGATACCAATTAAGAAAAAAGTTCCTAGTTCTTCTTACATCCACTAGATTAAGCACACAAATTTACCTAGTAGTAAGCAAATGGCTACTTGTTCTAAGAAAAAAGAGGATGAAATGGACACACATGAGTAATCGGAAGTTGGAACAAACCCAAGCTAATTTAAACTTCTGAGGCCAAAACCCACCATTATGCCTCCTTTGCAACTTGTGAGAGTGCATTTGCTTACTAGCACTTATGCCAAACCCATTCAATCATTGTGTTCTTTGACAAAGGGTCTGTCGCTTTTATACTAAATCATGTCATACTCCCACCAGAATATTGAAAACCCTACTATCATCACTTCATTGCAGAAAATCGAGAAGCTTTTACAATAGATAAAATTAGTGGTCCAATACATCTACGACTCTTCCTACATGTACTATTAAACATAGGTTTCTGGGATCAAAATCTCATGGTAAAGATCCCACTATAGGATTTGTCATCCTATATTGGTTACATGATTTATGATATGAAGAAGGACTAAGGCTTATTCAAACAACCATACTGAATTCATCATAAAAATAAGTCCACATTATAGCTGAAACCATTCTTCTTATTGCTTTACCATTCAATAAAAAAAGATATAAATCCCATAAAGGCTAGTCATCTAAGTATGAATCCGGAACACACAACTAGCCATTCAAGAATGCTTAGAATTGTTAAGACTAGATATCATTGAGCCAATGACATCCTAATGGCATGTGAAGCATTTTATGTTAATAAGAGAAGTGAACAAGTTCGATGGAAGCTAACGTTGGTTATTAATTATTAGCCACTAAACCACATCCTAGTAGATGGCAAGTTCTCACTCCAAAAAAAATTATTTGTCTTAGTCTCTTGTAATTGCAAAAGTGTTATCAAAGTTTGATCTTAAAGCTAGCTTTTGGCAACTAAGAATTAATAAAGATGTACTATCGTAGACCAAAAACAACTGTTTGTACCCCAAACCATCACTACCAATGGAAGGTCATGACATTTGGACTGAAAAATGTACTATCTATGTTCCAAAAGGTAATGATTTTATATTTGAACATATTCTCAGTTATGCCTTGGTTTATATTTTTGATATCCTTATGTTCTCATAGGATGATGGGTCTCATATAGAATTACAATTACGTTTTCATCAAACTATTCAAAAATATGAGGATCACGCTCTTATAGATGAAGATGGAACTAAGGGCCAAGACTATAAAGTTTCTAGGGATAAAAATAATTAATGCAAAATATCAAACCCAGTGTGACTTATTACCCAAGCTATGAATGTGTACAATACACATGTTTCCCATATTGAAAAAGGACCCACCAACCAAGTGTGACACGTAAACAATTGCTGTAAAAATATAAAACAACTCATTAACAAGATACTACCACTAACGATTCCTTCACTAGAAGATGAATACTCTAAACAGATGCCAACGATGATTGTTAGGCTGCAATCTCACATGCAAAGATGACAAGTGTGTCAAAAAAAATATGGATACAATAGTGGCACATTCAAAGAATCAGAAAAGCAATATCACTCCACATACAAACATATTTTTGCGGTTAAAAGAGGAATCGAGAAGTTTCAATTCCACCAAATTGGCCACAATTCTCTAATTAAAATAGACACGTCACTCTTCCCAAAATTGTTACAGATAAAAAGGAAATGCTATCTGAATCGCAGTTATTGCGGTGGCCAAATTGGTTCTCACAATTGACATTTAGTGTTCGACATATCAAAGAAAAAGATAATATTCTCGTAGATTTTCTATCCAAACCAAAAGCCTATAAAAAGTTGCTCCAACAACACCATACTTAGCAAAAAAAATCTTATTTAACAATATTCATGATAGGTGTTGTAGACCTCTCTAAAATCCATCCACTCTATCAAGAGTTCTAAACTAAAAACACTCCTAAAGAGGTTTTAGAGGTAATTGGAAAATTAGCTCCAAATGATAGGTGAGTTAGCTATAAAATGTTCCTCACAATCACTTTTGAAAACCATGGTCTGTTTATGAATGGTCTGGTATTACATCTGGATTACCCTTCTCATGAACATCTTTTACATCTAAGACTTGTACAATCTACTAAATGAAGCTTTGTGCTTCTTTTGTTACCTCTTTGAGTCTCACGCCATTACAATGTTTCTTAATTCGGCCAAGCTCTTACAATACATGGTTTACTACCAGTTTGGAGAACTACCAAAGGAGAGAAATATAATGACGTTATTATAGTGGTTCCTTCCTACACATCAATGGATAGGACAAATGGCTCTTGCTAACCAAAAAGTATTATGTCATTATATTCAAATGGCTTGAATGTTTCATACGACAATCAGCCATCCAACAGAGAGTTAGCAATCTTCAATACACCTTTTTGTTTCATCCACAACCGGTCAATTGTTAAACCATCAAACTTGCATGACAAAGTCTAACATACCAAAGATGGATGACTATGTGCAAGTGTTTAGCAAGTACAAACAAATTTAAGCCTGAGGAGATACCCGTATATATAATGGAAAGAAAACATGTATGGAAAAATGAAATTTCGTATTCAAAATTGTGGAGGGATAATTATAACAAATACATAAGGACTCATCTACTCAAATCTAGTATCATTCAAACTAATGATGAACTTGGAAGATGGGACGTTGACCTTTCCTTTTCGCGACCATTGGGCGATGACAGATTCTAATTGAGCCAGAAGGATGAAGATGAAGAAGAATATAGTATTAAGAATGTCCAATTTAGTTTATGTGTGTTTTATGTAATCATGTTTAAGTGTTTGATGTAAGAATAATGAGCATGAAATCACCCTCGGGTGATGTAAGCATTTACCTCATAGGCTAGATATTATTAAGTTCTTAGGTCATGCTTATGTTAAGTTTTGTAAGGATGGACCTTCCTTGCCTATATAAGAAAGGCATCCAGCTTATTTATAATCCATACTTGGAAAGAAATAAAAACCTTTTACTAATGCTACTTTCTAGGTTCCCTCTTTAAACCTTTGAGTCTTTTATTCATTTTTAATTTTGAGTCTTTCTCTTTATACACCTTGAGTCTTTCATGAGTCTTACTGGTCTTCTATAAAGCAACCATATACCCCCTATTAGTCTTCTATAAATCAACCATATGCTCCCCATATCTGGTGTTCTATAAAGTAACCATACACCCTTACTGATCTTTTATAAATCAACCATACACCCTATCATATCTAGTATTAGAGCCATACTATAGCTCATGCACTCCCTTTCTGTGGTTGATGATTGGTATGCTCTATGACTGCCAACTTAGCACGGATCTCTCACATTAGAAAGCCAACCTTATAATGTCTTGACGAACTTAGTGGTCTGACACTAGATTCTTATAAATTCATAGATACTATATTGTGTGAGTGGTAAGTCAACAGAGGTTATGGTAAAGTCTCTTTTTAGTACAGGCTAGGAAAAATCAGTAATTTTGTAAAGTTTAAACCCAGTTGTGAACCAAGATATATGTTTGTCCCAATTTAGTTCTATGTCTAGTTTTTAGAAGGTCTTCTTTATCTAGGAATGATCTTGTATGAGAATCATACTCTTTTATGATTTTAAAATTTCTATAACTAGTATACCCTTAGCAAACCCTTATAGTGTTTTTTTCTAAACCCAATAGATCAAGTCTAAAAAAGTAAAAAAAAAATAGATTCAACATCCAACCCATTTTAATATCTACTTGCTAGACATGAGCTAACCTTTAACGTGATGTACAAATAGCTGATAAAAATATAATCTCATACATTTTATAAGAGATTGTTATAGATAATTGTGTAGTATTTACCTTTACACATATGATAATCAGATTGTATAAATGTTAACATCATTTGGATATAAATTAATTGACGGTCAAATACTCCATATATGGATTGAGACATACTTGTAATATCTTTTCTTTAATTTTAATTTTTTAATAATTTAAGTTTTCAATCCCTTGATAAGATAAAATGCATTAACATACATTATATCATTTGTAATCATGATATTGGTATATTAATAAAGCCACATGAAGTAGTTGCATTAGTGAGTCGATTATATCACAATCAACTTAACTTTATATATTTCTCAACTTTATTACTTCAATCACTAACAATCCTTCATATATCTTTTTCATTTAGCAACTCATTTCTATTTATGCATATGTTAATTAAACCCTTGTTTATGAAGATATGATAGTCATAAAGTTGAGAAATACAATTTAAACCCTAATAACTCTTGTTTACCAAGATATGATATCAAGATATGTTAACTTTATATGATATCAAGATATGATATCTTAAATTTATATTGTAGGGTTTGTTGGACCATACCAAAGTAGTTTAACCTCTTAAACTTAAAAAACGTAGCGGATTAATACCTTAACATTTATCATTAGTAATCTGAAAATGGAAGGCTTATAACATATCATCAACAAACCCAAGAACATAGGATCATTTATATGTGTTTGAACTAGCTTGTAATAAGAAATAACAACCTAATAACAACCCAAAACGAGTCATACAAACTACCTTTAGTAAAGCTGCTGAAAAAACGATTTTGGTGAAAAAGATGATGCGCTTCAACAGCCAAAACACCAAGAAAAGGTGTCCTCAAGCATTCATACCCACAAGCATCAAGCGTACACCATTCTTGCTAGGATTTGAGCACCAAAACGACCAAGAAGATGCTGCTTGAACATCTTCCAGCCCCAAAACAATCAAAAGGGTGCTGCTAGAACAACTTCCAGCCGAGAATCTCTTCAACAAAGGAGAGTACCTTTTGTTTTGTGGTCCTTGCATGTGAGAGAGAGGGAAGAAGATGGAGTGTGTGTGTTGTAGGTGTTCTAAGGTTCTAAGACATAACGGAAACAAAAGTAGAACCCCATCTAAAAAAAGGGGGGTGGCCGAATGCATACCCTTTAAGGGTTTTCCCCCCAAAATTAACTTTTCATTTTTTGTAAATTAAATTAGAATAAGTTATGTAATTAGCCTTTTAATTATATAACTTTTACACACACTCCTATTAGTTGATGTTATTTAACCAATTTAAACAACATTACAAATAATATCCATGAACCCAAAATATCCATATAGGTTGTTCAATCTCATATGCAACTTATTTAGAAATCTCATTTTCTAAATTGGTGAATTTATTTAATTGCATGATCATATCATCAATTAAATATTAATTGGTGTTTGCTAAGCTTTTTATTGGGTATGACCCGACTTGGAACATAACGTACTAACCACATCAATGTTCTATGTGTCTTGGGCATAAAGAATCCAACAATCTCCCACTTGCACAAGATCCATAGAAGATTGATGCAAGCAGCAAATACCGCCTAACAACGGTTTACTACCCTTAATACGCATGACTGAAAGCCATTCAATAACATCATCCCCTTCAAGTATCCAACTTGAAATGATTTAGGTGAATCAATCATTTATCCTTTTGTTCAGATGTCATGTTAAATCCAAGGACATAGAATGATCATTCCTTGTTGATTTAACTTAATCAGGCCTTAGACATCTTGCTCTCAACAAATAAGAGGAACAAATTCCATCTTGACTACATATGTTTTTCATAATCACCTCGTGTCACACCTGAACATAGCCTTATGTACTGCCCATTATTTCAGAGCAGTGAAAAACTATCTCAAAGTATAACATTTGGTGATTATCAAAACCCAATATGTATCTGAGGTCGGAGGATACCAAATGATATTCGTCTTTTCTCAAATTTACTTATGATCAATCCAGAAGATTCCATGTGGTAAAATTGAGATGCGGGTCAGTCCAATATTTTTATCCCACAAATATCTATGAACCTTGGCAGCAACCAATTGCTCTATATTCATTCCTTATGAATATCCACCAATCCATGTTCATAATAGTCTTACGTTCATATTTGTTCCCACAAACATGACTGACTACGGATATTTAGAATAATAAACATATTCATGGATCAATACATGATAAAATGAATATAACTCAAAATATCACAAGTATATAAAGAGTTAAATATTACATTGTTTTAAACTTTTAAATACTAAACAGATCAATTCCAGTCACTAGAATATCGAAGTCATAAGGCACATGTATGACTATCATGCTTTGCCCTCTCAAGTAGCTTCGTGAGTGGATCCGCAATGTATTGATCGGTGTGAACTTTACGAATACATATTTTTCCCTTTTCAACTTCATTCCTTATGCAGTTGAATTTCTGCTCAATGTGCCTAGCCTTTTGAAGAGGACAGGGTACCTTGATTCATGTAATCGTACCCTCGTGATCATAAAAGGATTTCTAGGGGTCTTGAATGGTAGAGACCACCCTAGGTAGGCGATAAATTTCTTTATCTATGCAGCTTCTTGAGCTGCTAATGATGCGGCTATGTATTTGGATTTTGTAGTGGACAATGCTACTCCATTCATAATGAAGACATACCCCGATTGAGAATCATCACGAATGGTTTGGAAACTTGCATCCATGTAACCCTTTACAACAAGTTCTTCTCTATCAGATTCATATATTAGAAACATTTCCTTAGTCCTAAGGTATTTCAATATACTTTTAATAGTCATCTAATGTATTATCTGGATTCTCCTAATATCTGCTCGTCATGATTAAACGCGCATGACTCGTCCAGTCTAGTGCATATCATCATACATGATGGATCCTATAGCTGACGCATATGGGATGTCCTTTATTCGATATTGCTCATCCTTTGAGCTTGGACATTGAGATGTACTCAATATTGTCCTCTTTGAATAGGTACCATACCTTTCTTAGAATTTTTCCATCTTGAACCTTTTCAAGACTTTATTAATATATGCACTTTGATTTAAACCTACAACCCGCGTCGATCTATCCCTATAGATCTTTATTCCAAAATATAGGCGGCTTCACCAATATTTTATGGAAAAACAACTTCCAAGCCAGGTTTTGACACCTTCCATGGTTGGAATATCATTTCCAAAATGTAGAATGCCATTAACATACATACTAAGAATGTTATTATGTGGGCACTAGCCTTCGTATATACACAATCCTCATCAGCATTCTTGATGAAACCAAATTTTTGATCTCTTCATCAAACATTGATTCCAACTTCTCGATGCTTAGATTCAATCCATAGATTGATCCTTTTAACTTGCATACTTTTAGGATGTTGTGGATCGACAAAACCATATGGCTGAACCATATGGACAGTCTCTTCGAGATGTCCATTAATACAAGCGGTTTTGACATTCATTTGCCAAATCTCATAATATGCGGCTATGGCAAATAATTTCCTAATTGACTTTTAGCATCGCCACAAGCAAGAAAATTTCATCATAATCAACCCCTTGATTTTGAGTGAAACCTTTTGCTATAAGTCTTGCTTTGTTAGCATCCAAGTTTCCATGTATATCCATTTTCTTCTTGAAACCCACTTGCATCCAACCGGTTTGGAGTTAAGTGGAGGGTCAATCAATTCCTAATCTTGATTGACATACATGGATTGCATCTCAACATTCATGGCATCCAGCCATTTGTCACAATCCAAATTGTACATTGCTTCATGGTATGTAGTTTGCTCATCGGAGTCAACCACATAGCATCCATTCATGAAAATTCATATCTTTCAGGTGGAATGCTAACTTTACTAGATCTGTGAACGTTTTGTGTGTATTGATCAACCTCTTGATCATCATCAACATCCTCTTGTTGATTGCTAGTGTCAACCAAACGTGTATTGGCTTGTAGATTTTGATCCTCATCAAATTCCACTATTCTATATGTTATTCCTTCCATAAGGAACTTAGTTTCCAAGATTCAGCCTTTCGAGCAATAATTACTCTTGCCCTTGTGGATCAAAGAAGTAGTATCCTATATAGTCTTTGGATATCCAACAAATATACACATAGTGAATAGACTATCTTGGTTAGGGCCATATTTAAAATACGAGCCTCGGAGAGCATTGCGAAAACCAAAATGAAAGAGGTAGTGAGCTTATCGCCATCATAGATTGAACCATATCCAATAGGGTTCGATTTCTCCTTTTAGACACACCATTATGTTGTGGTGTTCCTTGGAGTAAGTTGTGAGACGATCCACAACTTCTTAGATGGTACTAAAACCATCACTAAGGTATTCACCTCATCTATCTAAACGAAGAACTTTAAGATTTTATTGAGTTGATTTTCTACTTCATTCTTGAAGATTTTGAACATTTCAAAAGCTTCATGTTTGTGTGTCATCATGTACACATAACCATAGCGACAATTATCGTTAGTAAAGGTAACAAAGTATCTTTCATCATTTCTAGTCATTGTCTTAAAAGGCCAAATACATCCGAATGTATGATACCTAATAATTCTTTTGCCCTCTCGTTAGTCCCACTAAAGGGCGACTTGGTCATCTAGCTTGTAAACAAGATTCACACTTATCGAATGAAACAATTTCATTTGTTTTTCAAAAGACCACTCTTTTAAGGCATTTGAATCTGATTCTTGTTTTATGTTACCAAGATGACAATTTCAAAGATAAGAATCACTTAAAACCATTTTAAGTTTCTTGGTGCTTGTTTGGTATAATGAGCTATTATAGGATGAATCATTATGAACCAATTCATAGATTTCATTAAAAGGCATAGCCTTGAAATAAAATACATCATCCACAGAAACATAAATACCATTGTTAACAAACTTTAATTCATTACCACATTGTTCTAAAAGGGAAAACAAAATTATGTTCCTAGTCTAACTAGGAGCATACAAAATGTTCTTAAGAACAACTTCCAAACTATTTGAAAGTTTCAAAATATTGTCTCTTTGGGCCTCGACATCAACTTTTGCTCCGTTGCCCATGTAGAGACTAGTGTCTCCTTTCTAAGTGCATATTTCTTTTGAACCGCTGCAACAATTTGCATATGTGAGTTCCACATCCGGTATCCAATACCCATGTGTTTGAAGAAATAACATTTCAACCAATGTGAATTATGAAAGTTGTACCTGAGGTTTGCCCAGCATCCCTCTTATTTCTCAACTCTTTGAGATAGGTTGGGCAATTCCCTTTCCAATGTCCTATCTCTCCATACTCAAAGCATGGATCGTTCTCCGTTACCATAGGCTTCTCAAGCTTAGGCTTTGGAGGTTCCGTTTTAGCCTTTCCTTTCCCCTTTCCTTTGATGTACCCCTTTCCTTTTGCAATATTTTCCTTGGGATCCGGATGGCCTTTTATTATTGCCTTCCTCATTGATCGAGAGAACAGGTAGAATCTTTCTGCCCATCTCTGCCTCAGTTGTTTTGAGCATTACGTGAAGCTCACCAATGCTCTTGTCCCACCCGTTCATATTGTAATTCATTATGAACGTCTCAAACCTTTTAGTTAGGCCATTAAGGATCAAATCCGTGGCTAGCTCTTTTTAGATGGGACAATTAAGCCTCTCGAGGCAATCAACATGGCATTTCATCTTAAGAACATAAGATGATACCGATTGGGTTTCTTCCATATGACACGCATGAAGTGCTCGAACCGTTTCGAAGCGCTTTACCCTAGCTTGTTGAAGGAACATTTTCTTCAACTGGGTAATTATGTCATATGCCCCATGTTGCTCCAGTCCTTTTGGAGTCCGGAATCATAGTTCCCAACATGAGGCAGGAAACCTGCATGGAATCCTCAGTGTATTGAAGCCAATCGTCATAGGCCTCAATATCCTCAGGGTCGGGTTGGTCAGGAATAGGATCGTCAAGACATAGGCCCTTTTCTCTTACTTGAGAACAATTCTCAAATTTCGATACAAGTCCATAAAGTTATTATGGTTAAGACGATCCCTTTCTAAGATGGTTCTCAGTGATAGGGTAGGGACGGTCGGGGTGGTAGCATTATTGTTTGCGGCCATTTCTACAAAATTACAAAGTTCTTATTAGTATTTCGGAAAATTGTATTTTAATTATTAATACCCTTTACACGTCTCATAGACAATTAGTAATTATAATCTAGAATCCAACGTTACATTTAAATGATGATTAGGTGACCTTTATCCTATTATTTAAATTAACAAGGTAGTCGACATTTGACAATTGCAACCTATTGCAACTTCTAGCTTTATGAGATCGGTTAAACATCTTATGTTTATTCGGCATGTAAAATCCTATCAACACCATTGTACGCCATGCTTCGGTGACCCTATGCACATGGTTTCCAATTCAAGTCGTCCTACTTACACACACGTGTGAGTTTACACATACAAGGGGTGACCTTTATCCCACAAATATGTTAAGCTCACCTCAAACACACAAGTTCCCTAAAAGTGGTTAGATGACCTTTATCCCACAAGTAGTTCTCAAGTGATTCGAGTGTTATGTAAAAGGATGGTGTTAAACTTGTTTCCAAAGAGATTTAAGTTTCCATTAATTCTAGTTATGAAAACTCTATGTACCTTGTATTCGCATGCTTTCAAATACATGGTACCTTATGGTTCTCTTTTAATAAAACCTCTTTTATTTTGAAATCATTAATCCTTTTAATAGTCACTTAATGATTAGTAACCAAAAAATTCAGCTTGTTATGATAATTTATTTAGATTGTTAAGCATATCCATATATCAAACAATCAACATAAAATGAATAATCAAACAAGCATATATCAAACAACCACATGTGCATAACCATAGCCACTATGTTGACAACACTTGTTTGCCATCACAAGTGTTGTCATTTGGTCTTTCCTAAGGGTTGAACACAACACAAAAGATGAGATCTCCAAAGACCCTCACTTGAACTTGCATCCAAATGCTTCAAGTCCTTCTCTTGTGTCTTCCTTTTGTGCTTCCATCTTGTGCATCTTCTTTTACAAAATTTATATCCTAATACAATTTTCTAATAAAAGAAAACATATTTAATCTATCTATTACATCATAATGAATGAATAAATAAATTACATCCAAATACAAGCACAAAGGAACAATTATTACAACCCATAAGAATGAATACAACCAACACAAAACATCCATTCAAAACCAAATCAACACAAGGTCAAGGCTAGGTTATGCACCAATATGAATCATCATATACAACATCCAAGAACCAAATAAACCCCCATTTGACCCCAATTTTCAGCCAACATAAACCAAGAATTTAGGGTCTTTTGTCGAAACAAAAACATAATCAACTACTTGATATCTTTCTTTCAAGTTTTAATCACTAGCATGTTAGATACAACCTTCAAAGGTTAGGGATTTATTATCATCACCCAAAAACAGCCCCTTTAAGGTTGTTAAAGCCTCATAAAACCAATTTTACAAGAACAAAAGAAACTAGTCATCCACATATCCGGCTCTAGATGCCAATGTAGGGTTTGTTGGACCATACCAAAGTAGTTTAACCTCTTAAACTTAAAAAACGCAGCGGATTAATACCTTAACATTTATCATTAGTAATCTGAAAATGGAAGGCTTATAACATATCATCAACAAACCCAAGAACATAGGATCATTTATATGTGTTTTAACTAGCTTGTAATAAGAAATAACAACCCAAAACGAGTCATACAAACACCTTTAGTAAAGCTGCTGAAAAATGATTTTGGGTGAAAAAGATGATGTGCTTCAACAGCCAAAACACCAAGAAAAGGTGTCCTCAAGCATTCATACCCACAAGCATCAAGCGTACACCATTCTTGCTAGGATTTGAGCACCAAAACAACCAAGAAGATGCTGCTGGAACATCTTCCAGCCCCAAAACGAACAAAAGGGTGCTGCTGGAACAACTTCCAGCCGAGAATCTCTTCAAGAAAGGAGAGTACCTTTTGTTTTGTGGTACTTGCATGTGAGAGAGAGGGAAGAAGATGGAGTGTGTGTGTTCTAGGTGTTCTAAGGTTCTAAGTCATAATGGAAACAAAAGTAGAACCCCATCTAAAAAAAGGGGGCGGCCGAATGCATACCCTTAAGGGTTTTCCCCCCAAAATTCACTTTTCATTTTTCGTAAATTAAATTAGAATAAGTTATGTAATTAGCCATTTAATTATATAACTTATATACACACTCCTATTAGTTGAAGTTATTTAACCAATTTAAACAACATTACAAATAATATCCACGAACAAAATATCCATATAGGTTGTTCAATCTCATATGCAACTTATTTAGAAAACCCATTTTCTAAATTGGTGAATTTATTTAATTGCATGATCATATCATCAATTAAATATTAATTGGTGTTTGCTAAGCTTGTTATTGGGTATGACCCGACTTGGATCTTAACGTACTAACCACATCAATGTTCTATGTGTCTTGGGCATAAAGAATCCAACATATATCTTTTGTAATCATGATATGATATATTATTTAAAGCCTTGTTTATCAAGATATGATAATCATAAAGTTTACCAAATAACTCAATATTAATTTTGATGCACAATACATCTTTAAAGGGTTTAAGTAATAACTCAATATTATTTTTTAACTGGGTAACAATCAATAAGGATCGTATATATCAATTGATTTTAATAATAGTTTGAGCGAAGATACAAAGATCAATGATCAAAACAATGAGAAGTACTCATAATGTTCATTGTATATTGACTATTAGATTCAATAATACATTATGGGTTTCTATGTAGGGTTTTTTGTTAGTTACAAAAGTTTTCTCAGAGTGGTTATAGTTACAAAATGGTAAAAACTATATCTATTTATATGTAGGATACTATGACCTGTACAGTGATTTAACTACCCAGATATACAATATAGAAATACTAAGTACAAAGTACATGATAATAGTATATGCAAAAATTAGTTCTTCACCCACATGTGTGTAAGGCCTAGTTCCCGGGACAAACACAGCTGGTAGATCATTGCACATAAAACATATAATTTACATCTATCATTACTAAAAATTGGAGCGGAAATACATTTAAAACCATTTCATATCATTATAATTGCTTTTGCAAAATAATACATCATTGATAGGTTACAAAATAACTCGTTCCATTACATCAGAAAAACATTATCATTATACAAATGGATGCCATCCAAAATAAGCCAGGTAGCCACTCGTGCCATCCTCAGCAACATTTACCTGCCAACTGGAAAATGCATAAAAGTTAGTATTGCTGAGTGAGTTCTACTTTTAAAAATAAATATACTTTACTTTTGTTTAAAACCTTTCTTTACTTTCGTATGTGATCATACTGAAGGGTTTGTAAGAACACAAAGCCATAGTTTAACCCATTAAACTTTTTGAAAACAAGCGGAATAACAACTTTATAAACTTACTTATAAGCTGAAAAACATGTTCTTTAGGTGACCATATAAATGTATAAAACAAACCCATATATCAAAGGATCATTGTATGTGAATGAGCATGCTATGTGAACATAAAACACATCATATGACAGCCACAAAAGGCTGCCATAACTATCTTTCAGCAGCCTTCAAAATCGAATGAAAGAAGGATGAGATGAAAATGATGATGATATTGTTTATGCAGCCCTCAAAGAAGAGAACCTCAAGTTGTAATACCCACAAGCTTCTTCCAAACACCTTGCTTTGTTAGGGAGCTTTACACCAAAAGAAACCCCTTAGAAGAACAATCCAAATCAATCAGCCAAAACAGCCAAGAAAAACCGATTTTTCAGCTTTGTTTTGCTTCTTCAATCCGAAAATTAGCTTTCTTCAAAGAGAGAAATGTTGCTTTGTGTGTGTGAGAGAAAGTGTAGCATAGATGGTTGCTTGAATGAATGAATTAAGTCTTGTAGAAGCCAAGACATAATGTGCTTCCCTATGCCCCTTGGGCGGCCGCAAGCATCAACCTAAAAGGGTTTCCCACCCTTTTGAAATTTTTATAAAATCTACACTTCCATGCATATTAAGTTATAAAATTAAAACATAGTCTAATTTTATAACATGACACACTTTTATTTGACATTATTTAACAACTTAAATAATGTATGAAATAATATCTCATGAACAAATTATCCATAATATTGTTCTTTCACAAAAGCAATATTAGAAAACCATTTACTAAATATGTGTCAATATTTATTGTATGATCTTATCAACAAATAAATAATTGTTGGTGTTTGTATAGCTTGTTATTGAGTATAACCCGACTTGGATCATGACGTACTAACCGCATCAATATTCTATGTGTTTTGGGCATATGAAATCATACAATCTCCCACTTGCACAAGATTCATAGGAGATTGATGCAAGCAGTAAATACCGCCTAACAACGGTTTACTACCCTTAATACGCATGACTTATAGCCATTCAATAACATCATCTTATTCAAGTATCCTACTTGAAATGATTTAGGTGAATCAATCATCTATCCTTTTGTTACAGATGTCATGTTAAATCCAAGAACATAGAATGATCATTCCTTGTTGATTTAACTTATCAGGCGTTAGACATCTAACTCTCAACGAATAAGAGGAACAAATTCCATCTTGACTACATACGTTTCTCACAAACACCTCGTGTCATACCTGAACATACCCTTATGTGTTGTCCACTATTTCTGACAGTGAAGAATTAGCTCAAGGTATAATACTTGGTGAATATCAAAACCCAATATGTATCTTAGGTCGGAGGATACCAAATGATATTCGCCTTTACTCAAATTTACTTATGATCAATCAATAAGATTCCATGTAGTAAAATTTGAGATGCTGGTCAGTCCAATATTTGCATCCCGCAAATATCTATGAACCTTGGTAGCAACCAATTGCTCTATATTCATTCTTATTAATATCAACCAATCCAAGTTCATAATAATCTTACCCTCACACTTGTTCCCACAAGTATGAACGACTACGGACATTAGAGTAAAACAATTTACTCATGGATTAAACATGCTAAATTGGAACATTATAACCAAATAATTATTCAAATAATTAAAGAGTTTCACATATCCAAATACAAAATTTACAGATCAAATCCAATCACTAGAATATCGAAGTCCCATGGCATAAGTATGACCTTCATGCTTTGCCTTTTCAAGGAGCTTCATGAGAGGATTCGCAATGTTTTGATCCGTGTGAACTTTGCGAATACTATCTTTCCCTTTTCAACTTCATCTCGTATGTAGTTGAATCTCCGCTCAATGTGCCTAGTCTTTTGATGAGCACGAGGTTCCTTGATTTGAGCAATCGCACCCTCGTTATCACAAAAATCTCTAGGGGTCCTGAATGGAAGGGACAACCCTAGATCGGCAATGAATTTCTTCAACATGCAACTTCTTGAGCTGCCAATGAAGCGGCGACGTATTCTGATTTTTAGTTGATTGAGCCACCCATCCTGTTGAGCTCTTCCATGAGACCGCTCCTCCATCAGAATGAAATATATCCCGATTGTGACCGAGAATCATCACGATCGGTTTGGAAACTTGCACCATGTAAGCTTTTACAATGATTCCTCATCACCAGATCCATAGATTAGGAACATATCTCTGTCCTCCTTAGGTACTTAGTATGTTCTTAACAACCATCCAATGACTGTTTCCAGGATTTTGCTGGTACAGCTGTCATGCTTAGGCGCATGACACGTCCGGTCGAGTGCATATCTTGCATACATGATGGATCTAATAGCAATGCGTTGGGATTGCCTTCTTTTATCTTGCTCATCCCTTGAGCTAGGACATTGAGTCATACTCAATATCGTTCCTCTTTGAATAGTACGGTGCCTTTCTTAGAGTTCTCCATTTTGAACCTTTTCAAGATCTTATCAATGTATGCACTTGATTTAAACCATCAAACCGCCTTGATGTTGGACCAAAAGAACCAATGAGCCAAGATCAGAAAATCTCTAAGTCCCACACGGTATCACAACAACTGCTGAAAGCCTCATCAGTAGTTTGACAAGTGCTGAAGACTTCAACAGCTGAAGATCAAGTGCTGAAGACCTTAACAGCTGAAGAACAAAGTGCTGAAGTACAATAGCTGAAGAACACAAGTGCTGAAGCTGAAAGACCAAAGTACTGAAGCACAACAGCTGAAGAGTTCACAAGTGCTGAAGATCAACAACTGATGTACAAAGTCTGAAGACAAAGACTGAAGACATCAGCTGATGATATCTACTGAAGTCATCAGCTGATGAAACGCCTGAAGGTCAAAGTCTGAAGACCAAGTACTGAAGCCTCAGTAGTTTGTCACACTGCTGAAGAGTACTTCTTCAGTAGTTGTGATATCAGTAGTTTTATGTTTTATGTTTCAGTAGTTTTGTAAAACGACTGAAGAGCTTGTTCTTCAGTCGTTGTAGTTTCAGTAGTTTTATATTTTGTACTTAACTTGCTGATATGTTCTCAGTAGTTGTGAACATTTCAGTAGTTTGTTAAGATTTAGTTATTTCTGTATTGGATCTGCCAGTTGTCACTTTCCGTGATAACAGCAGTGACTGTTGCACTCTATATAAGGAGTGACACCCATTGTAATCATTGAGCGATATGAGCAATTGAATGGAATGTTTGATTGATTTGATTAGAAATATTCTCCATCTATAAACATTCCTAGAAATCAGAAATTCATATTCTCTCCCTATAACCGTATGCTATCTTAACGCTTACATATATTGTTTGCTTGCTACAATTTGTCTAATTCGTTTGTGTATTCCGCTGCTTTATATTCTGATAAACATCAAACTTGCGATCACTGATCCTGTCAAATGGTATCAGAGCCGGTTAATCATTGATCGATCTAATAATTGATCATTGAAACTGCTATTCAAGATCCAAGTTTGATTGAATTAGCTTTTGTTTTTGCAAGAAATTATAGAGATTGAATTTTCTGTATTTCTGCTCATTCATCCTGAGATCTTATTCTTGGTTCTCATTGAGTTTGTTGTGGTTTGTCTAAAACTTTTTAAAACTTGAACTAAACTGTTTTTGAACTGAAAATGACCACTCCCTCCAATGATCCTCACAATACTGGTTCCTCAACCAAGCCTCCTATGCTGGTTAGGAATGAGTATAACATATGGCAAAGACGTATGCTCCATCACCTGTCTGTTAACAGCGCAGGGTGTTGGACATCAGTGGTACATGGTCCACACAAGCCTATGGTGAATAACCCGGAAACCAATCAAATGGTTCCGAAGAGGAGGGAGCAATACTCAGATGAGGATAAAAAGTTGCTTGAGATTGATGCAAAAGCCCATGGAATTCTGGCCATGGCTTTGCCCAATGAAATCTATTCTGGGCTAATGCATCATGAAACTGCCCATGACCTCTGGATTGCTTTGAAAGAACAATTTGGAGGAACAGATGAGGTCTTGGCAAATAATAGAGAAATTCTTGCCCAACAATATGAGACATTTTCTCATAGAAAGGGTGAGACACTGACTCAACAATATGAGCGGTTTTCTTGTTTGATCTCTGAACTAAAAATGGTCAAACTTGAATACACCAATATTCAGATGAATAACAGATTTCTCAGATCACTGCCTGAGAGATGGGACACATATACTATTGTCCTACGCTCCAGTGCAAGTTTGGACAAACTATCTCTCACCCAACTCCATGGGAAATTGCTCACTTTTGAGAGAGAGATAGAACAGAAGAGAAAGCTGTCTTCATCTGGAAAGCTCACTGAAGACTTTATTCAAGGCAACACTGCCTTGGTGGGTCATGAGTCAGAATATGCTGCATCTGAATGCCAGTATGATGAGCATATTAATTTCTCTTCGAGCACTTCTAATTCTGCATTTGTAAGTGTTGATGGTCAGTTTACTGGAGGTAATAATGACAATTTATGTTTCATCATGGATGATCTCAAGGGGATTGCAGATGATGACTTAGAAGAGATGGATATTTTGAGCCAAATGGCCTTGATAAATATCAGATCTCAGAAGTTCTACAAAAGAACTGGAAGAAAATTCCCAGGACTCTCTGGCAAAACCAAAGTTGTTTTGACAAGAGCAAGTTGAGGTGTCACAAATGCCACGGCTTGGACACTTTGCAAGAGAGTGTAGATCAACTGGATCAAACTCTACTGCACCCTTTGTGACTTTTCCTGGCAACAGTCAACAAAACAGAGGGCACATCCTGTCACATCTAGTCATCATCCTCAACAACAATCTCCGGCATATTTTGTTTCTCAGGGTCAAATGCCTTATCAGTACCCTTGTTATTACATGCCACAGTCAAGTCAAGTTCAAGTTCCTATGACACCACAACCTCATGCATTACCAGAACCTCAGCCTTCCCTATCTCATCAACAACCTTCATCTCAACAACACAGCTTCTTCACCCCAGGAGTTGTTGACTGGAGCAGTTTACCAGATGACTTGTCTGGTCATGATCAACTGTTCTCAGGTGCTGGTCAACATGGTGGTGACAGTCCCTTTGGGAATCTAGCTCTTATGGCTTTGGAGTCTGCTGATACTTCATCTTCCAATGCCTCTACACCTCAGGTATCACAGGTATCCTCTGAGGCAAAAGCCAAATTATGTTCTGAACAATGCATAGCAGCATTTGCTTCCATTAGAGAAGCAAATGTAGCTTTAATTAATAAGAACATTGAGTTAGAACAAGTAATTTCCAAAAACAAAGCTGAGTTTGAGTTTGTGCTCAAAGATAAAAATGATGAGATTTATAAACTGAATTGCAAAATAATTGATGATAAGGCTAGAGAAGATGTACTTCTAGAGAAGTACAAAGATCTCAAAGAAACCCTTGCAGTTACCCAGGTCGAGTGTGATAGATGGGTACAATCATGCAAAGGTTTTGAAATGCTTCTTAGTAAGCAATCTGCTTCAAATGTGAAGTTTGGAATTGGTTACAATCACACTGCTCCACCTACAGTTTTTACCCCAAGAGCAGAGGTAGAATCTGATGGTGAGAGTGATAACCAATCCATCAAGTCATGTGATCTACCTTCTGATACAGCACAATCAGAAGTAGCAGTCAGTATCAAGTCCTCTTTGAACCTATCAGCTGATGTTGATGGTCCAAATGCTGACATTCACATGATCAATAAGTTGATCAACTCAGGAGTCAATCCTGAAGGTCCTGAAAGGACTGGAGAGCAGGATTCAACTCCTGAAGTTCAAACTTCAACTGCTGTCAGTACTGAAGAGAAGAAAACTGGCAGTAGAAAGAGTTTGAAGACTACTAAAGATGCTGTTAAGAAAGCAACCAATGCTTCCAAAGCATTGAAGAACAAGTCTTCAGTTGCTTCATCATCTTTAGTTATGATCAACCTAAGATGAAGAAGAAACCATGTGAAGTATGTGGTTTGTTCAATCATCTTACAGATGATTGTTGGTACAAAAGAGGTTCCAAACTCAAACAAAAGGAAGAAATTAATGAGAAAATGGTAAAAATGAAACTGAGTTTGAGACCACATTTGTATCAGCAACATCAAATCCTGTAACCCTTAAGTCCTTAAAGCAATCCAAAAAGGAAGGAGTTAAACAGGTGACAGCTGAGGGTGCTCAAAAGAAGAAGGTGCAACATAGGACCTTATCTAACTCCACTAGCAATGTGTCTGATGAGCTGAAAGCTTTATCACAAAATCAGACACAGCTGGTGATGATGGTACAACATCTGTTGGGTAGAGTTAACCAACTAGATTCTCCTATGTTGAAACCACAGAAAGGAGGTCTAAGCCAAAGGACTCCTCTTCTGCACCATCTTCTTCCTCTCAGGCTGTTGTTACAAATAAACATGCTAGTTTACCATCTATTGATGAGACCAGGCCCAAAACCAAAAAGGTTTGGGTCTCTAAAACTAACTGATTGTTTATTATTGCAGGGTTCTTCAACATGCCAAAATAGCATCTGGTATGTAGACAGTGGGGGATCCATGCACATGACTGGGAACATCTCTCTTCTTCATGACTACTCTCAAGGAAAGAAGGGATTTGTCTCTTTTGGCAATGATGCTAGGGGTTACATCATCGGTAAGGGCTTTGTCTCCAATGGAGAAATCAAATTTGATGATGTTAATCATGTGGAAAATCTCAAGTACAACCTCTTGAGTGTCAGTCAAATGTGTGATAAAGGCCATGTTGCCCTTTTCACAAGTCAAAACTGTAGGATTCTGTCATCCAAAGTTTTGCCCTTGATTGACAAGGTATTGGATGATCACACTCTCCTGAAAGCCAACAGGACAGGAAGAGTGTATGCCTTAGATCTCTCTAAGAAGATAGATCTCAAAGGTAATCCTTGCCTATTTTCCAAAGCCTCTTTTCAAGAATCTAAACTATGGCACAGGAGGCTTGGTCATGTTAATCTCAAAAACATGAATCAGCTTAGCCACAATAGTTTAGTCAGAGGCTTACCAATAAAGGAGTTCCACTGTGATGAAACTTGCACTGCTTGTTTAAAAGGAAAACAGCACAAGGTCTCATTTCCTCCTATTGAAGTGTCCAAGTCCACTGCCTGCTTGCAATTACTGCATATGGATCTATTTGGTCCTGTGAGAGTAATGAGCATGGCAAAGAAGAAATACTGTCTGGTAATTGTGGATGATTACTCCAGATTTGTATGGACTTTCTTTCTACATTCAAAGGATGAGGCTGCTCAGAAGATTATCCACTTTGTGCTGTACATTGAGAAGCAGTATTCCCTTCCAGTCAAGTGTATTAGGAGTGATAATGGAACTGAGTTCAGAAATCATACACTTGATGACTTCTATCTCTCAAAGGGAATCAAAAGGCAGTTCAGCATTCCAAGGACTCCGGAACAAAATGGAGTAGTGGAGAGAAAGAACAGGACCCTCATTGAAGCTGCAAGGTCCATGCTGGCTGACTCAGGTTTGCCATTGACCTTTTGGGCCGAAGCTGTCAACACAGCTTGTTATGTGCAAAATAGAGTTTTAGTAAATCAGAGGTTGATGAAGACTCCATATGAAGTTCTCCATCATTTGGCTCCACTGATTTCATTTTTCAAAGCATTTGGGTGTCCCTGTTTTATTCTCAACACAAAGGATCAACTCCACAAATTTGATCCTAAGGTGGATGCAGGATACTTTGTTGGTTATTCATCTACTTGCAAAGCATACAGAGTCTTCAACTGCAGAACAAAGATGGTTGAAGAAACTCTACATGTTAAGTTTAATGAATCTCCAAAGGACAAGATTCCACAAAGTCCTGTGGAGTTATTTGATCTGGACATACTGCAATATGTTCCTTATCAAACTCCTGCTGTTGCTCCTGTCAACAGTTCACCACCTGGTGGTACTGCTGATGATGATGATGATTGCAGTACTCACCTCTTCAGGTTTAGTGATCAGCTGCCTGATTCAACTAGACCTGATGTTCCTGTAGCGCCAGTAGCACCATCCACAACAAATGCTGATGAGATTTCTTCGAATTCAACTTCCTTTGAATTACCATCCACTGATTGGTTTCAAGGAAATGATTCACCATCACCATCTGTTGCTGCTGAACCGGCTACAAACACTTGCACAGATCTCATTGTGTATCAAGATCTGAAGAATCACCCCATGTCTCAAATCATTGGTGATATCACTGCTGGAGTATCAACAAGAAGTCAATTGTCAAACTTCTGCTTCTATGCTCTCTTCATCAGTCAGCAAGAGCCAAAGAATTATCACATTGCTTTAAAGGACAATGGATGGGTTGATGCCATGCAGCTTGAGCTTCTTCAGTTCAAGAAACAGCAAGTGTGGGAACTGGTTCCTCTACCTCCAGGTAAGTGTGCAATAGGCACTAAATGGGTGTTTAGGAACAAAACTGATGAAAATGGGCTTATTGTTAAGAACAAGGCCAGACTGGTTGTTCAGGGTTTGCACAAGAAGAAGGTATTGATTATGATGAAACCTTTGCCCCTGTAGCCAGACTGGAAGCAATAATTGTTTTTAGCTTATGCTGCTTATCAAAAACTTAAAGTCTTTCAAATGGATGTCAAAAGTGCATTTTTGTATGGAAAAGTTAAAGAAGAGGTTTATGTATGTCAACCTCCAGGCTTTGAGGACAACAAACATCCTAATTGGGTGTATAAGCTTGATAAAGCTCTTTATGGGTTAAAACAAGCTCCCAGAGCCTGGTATGAGACATTATCAAACTTTCTTCTGGAAAACAATTTCACTAGAGGCTCCATAGACAAGACTTTATTTATTAAGAAAGCTGGGCAGCATAATCTACTTGTTCAAATTTATGTAGATGATATTATTTTTGCATCCTCTGATCCAAAGTTGTGTGATGCCTTTACAAAGTTGATGCAACAGAAGTTTGAAATGAGTGCCATGGGAGATTACAGTTCTTTCTGGGGTTGCAAATCAAACAAAAGGCTGATGGAATTTTTATTCATCAATCCAAATATACAAAAGATCTTTTGCAAAAGTTTGATTTACAAAACTGTAAGCCCTGTTCTACTCCCATGAGCAGCACCACACAACTGGACTCAGATCAGAAAGGTAAAGTGGTTGATGAAACACTTTACAGATGTATGATTGGGTCCTTGATGTATTTAACAGCTTCTAGACCAGATATTATGTTTGCTACATGTGTTTGTGCTAGATTTCAGGCTGCACCTAAAGAGTCTCATCTGATTGCAGTCAAGAGGATCTTTAGATATCTGCAAGGCACTCCATCTCTAGGTTTATGGTATTCTACCAACCATTCTGGTAAATTAGTTGCTTTTTCTGACAGTGACTATGCAGGGTGTAAGTTGACCAGGAAATCAACTTCTGGTGGATGCCAATTCCTAGGCAACTGCTTGATTTCTTGGCAGAGCAAGAAACAGACCTCAGTTGCTACATCCACTGCGGAAGCAGAGTACATTGCTGCTGCAAGCTGTACATCTCAGGTACTCTGGCTTCAAAACCAACTTTTGGATTATGGCATTACAGAGACTAAGACTCCATTGTTAATGGATAGTGCTTCAGCTCTTTGCATTGTCAAAAATCCAGTCCAGCACTCTAGGACCAAACATATAGAGATCAGACACCATTTTATAAGAGACTGTTTTGAAAAAGGTCTGATTGATCCTAAGTTTGTGCCCAGTGCTGATGAGCTTGCAGACATTTTTACTAAGCCTTTGGATAGTTCAACTTTCCAAACCTGGTGTTAAGGCTTGGTATGCTGCAGCTAGAATAGGTGACAACTACTGATGATCTCAGTAATTCATATTGATGATCATGAGTGCCTGTCACATATAAGTACTGATGAGCTCTTTTAACCTCAGTAGTTTTTATAACTACTGAAGGCTAAAAGTTCTCACAAGTACTGAAGTACTTCATCTGCTCTAAACTACTGAAGTAGTTACAACTACTGATGTAGTCATAACTACTGAATCAGTAAAAACAGATAAGTACTGATGTCCTATGAAACAACTGAAATCAGCCATAAAGACTGATGAATGTGTTGAGGATAGTTTGAAACAGCTGAAAAGCTAAGAATTGACGAAAACAGCTGAAGAGAACTTTCTCCTCAGTCGTTTGTACCACTGCTGTTTCATTTTAAACAACTGAAGCAAAACCACGTCTTCAGTAGTTTTTAACTACTGATGACCAATACCAAGTCTTCAGTGTTTACAACAGCTGATGACAAAACCACTGTCTTCAGTAGTTTCATAACTACTGATGACAAACACCATGTCCTCAGTTGTTTCAATCACCTGAAGTCAAAACCACGGTCTTCAGTAGTTTTCTAAACTACTGATGCCTAACACCGCGACTTCAGCTGTTTCAACGTCTGAAAGGATAATACCATGTCAACGGTCGTTTAAAACTACTGATGACTAACACCACATCCTTCAGTCGTTCCTCACCCGTACCCTATATATACCCTTAACCTGAGCTCTCCATACTTCATCTTCTTCAAACCTAACGTTCCTCTCCAACAATTTCCATGGCGTCTTTGCAAATTAAACCGCGACACAACTGTGTTGCCTACCTCACAAAATCGCCGATCTGGACTAAGTTCGATATGCTATCGATCTTATGGTCCAGTCCCAATACAACAAGGCATTCCTTCTGAACCCCGTTTTACATGCCGAATCCTTGAACCAATTTTGGATGAACGTTAATGTTACTACTGAGGAGAGCAACACACTATCCCTCCGGTCAGTCGTCAACAACAAAGAAGTAGTGATTACTCCTGCAACAATCCGTAAAATTCTTCAACTGAGTGATGCTACCTCTCCTGCTGGATATCCGAAGGGCACCATAGATCTATCATTTGCTCAGCATGGATATCAAGGTGATCTCAGTGCCACCACCATCATGAAGAAACATTTTAATGACGCTGAGCGCCTGATCTTTCACATGGTCAATGTATGTTTGGCCCCTAAGACATCGTCTTGGGATCAAATGTCCACCAAATGGCAGCAGGTATTGTATTCTATCCTTGAGCAACAACCACTGAACTTTTCAGAATTAATATTTTCAGAGCTCAAAGATATGGCTCAAAATTAACTGCCAACCGTTGGATACTCTATCCACGGTTCATCATGGCCATTATAATAGACCAGCTTAATGCTGAGGGACTTGTTGGCTTGGGAGTCCCTGCTACGGCTGTTTTGCCAGAAGTATACTCCTCCCGCACAACTCCGACCGGACACTCAAACTGGCTGCCAAGCTGCGAAAACCCACGCAGCTGGAACCCACAGCCACCACCTCCAAATCCAATGTCCCCACCAAACCCACCAAAAGAAACCCAAAAAGGCTACTCAGGGAATTGAGTCCCCTGAGGATGCTCCTGCACAACAAACGCAGGATATATCCACTAGTCCAACCCCCTAGTGGATACAATGACCCTCCAGCCACAGCCGCTCAGGCTTCCTCTCAACAGGAGCCTGCAGCAACCCAAGGGGCACCTACTTATCTGGGATCTTCCTCACTTGAGGAGATTGCCATTGAAGAGCACCATCCACCCCAGGTGCACACTGCTTCTACCCCTGTACCCCAAACAACCGCCCCTCACAGCCCAACTTTAATAGTTGCTCAAGTGCTGACTCAATTGCACTCCTCACCCCCCCCCCCAGAAACCACTTCTTACTGGGAATACCTCTACAATTGAGGGGGAGGAACACAGTGCATTTGAGAACCCACAGCACAGGGGTTTCCCAATTCTATCTCCTGGTGTAGAGAAGGAGATTAGAATATCTAGTGAGGCTGCCACCTCCTCTGACTCAGCACATGACCAGAGTGAGGCTGGTAACATTGCTAAGACCTCCCTAGAGGCAACAGCCGATGAAGGACAACGTCCTGAGGCTGGAAGTCCCCAGTCCAAGACAAGGGGCACATGCACATCTGGTCTACACCCAGAGCATGTATATCCTGCTACAAGCAGGAGGTCAGGTGATTCAGCATATGCTGATGATGACCTGGCTTCTTCTATGATGTTTTGCCAGAACACATCCTAGAGGAGGAAGTCAGTAGACTGCAAAACCTACTTGACCAACTCTCTCAAGGAGTAAGACCATCTGCCACCACATCAACCCACAGATGGCACCTTCCCTGAAGGTCCCTAAACACACAACCCTCACAAAATCTCACCACCTGCCTCTGTTTCTGGCACCATTCTCAGGACAGAACCCCCTGAGCAAATGGTGCTATCCTTCAAAATCCCCTATCTCTCATCACCCCACAGCTAACTGATTGGTGATCAAAACTGTTGATGAGAGACTTTCTTCTGTCTTACAACCCATGGTGGAGAATGTTCTGAGCAAACACTTTCTGCTACTCAATTCCCTGCAACCAATGCCCCAAAAAGGGGAGAGTTCAGCAGTGAAAGGTAAAAGAAGAGGAAAGAAGGAGAAGAAACAGAAGAGACAGTAGTGGAAACTGAGGAGTTGGTTGAGGAGACTGAGAAAGAGAAGGAAAATGAAAGGAGGAGGCTACCATGGAGAAAGTGACTGAAAGTTCAAAAGACTTTCATGTCACATACAAGAAAAAGAAGAAGGATGAAAAGAGAAAGCCTTGGAGCTGATGGTAAAGAGGCTGATGCCGAACACAGCAGATCAATGGATAACATCATTGATCAGTTGTTTAGGCAAGGCCATGACACTGAAAAACTTGATTCTGAGATCAGAAGACTAGAGATTGAAGAAATCCAATCAAGATGGTCAGTTATGATGTGTCAGAAAGAGAAAGGCTGGAGATCATGATCAGATTATAGCAAAACATCTTGGAAGATCATTGATCGAGATCAAAGCTTGGTCCAGGGACAGTATCTTGGCAATAACCACCAAGATCTGTTCGTCTGAAGAATATACAAAGGTTTATTGTTGAAGTTTTAAATGAAGCTGGGCTGGGAGCAGGACTGAACTAGCCAAACAGTCAAAAGCCAAACTCACATCAAATGCTAGAACAGCCTGTCAACATTCCCACATCAAAACTACCAAACCACAACCCAAAAACCAATTCCCTCACCCTCTAAACCAACAGCCGATGATGCACCCAGAAGAGAAGAGAAGGGTGTTGAGGCTAGAAGAAGTAGAAGAAGAGGATGAAGATGATAGTCTGCCACTCTCTGCTGTTCTGAAGCTACCAAAGCCCCAGAGTCAATCCATGATCACACCCGACTCTCAAAGGGAAATGGTCAGAGTAAAGATAGAAGAAGAAGAACAGCAGAAACAGCACGATGAGCAACTGTTGAAGATGGTTGACAAGGAATTTCCTCAGTCATCATCTATTCAAGCCATGAAAGGGCATGCTCAAAGGCTGTACACTCTCAGACACACCTTTCAGTATCAGAGGGAGAGAGTGAGAGTATGGCCAGACCCCAGGGTGAGTTCTAGAATCCATAAAAGAACTATCCCACACAGATACAACGGCCAAGTACGAAACAATAGAATCTACCATCATGCTGGCCGTTGTAGTCTCACCTTGGGAAATCATTGATGAATTCAAGAAAGCTCACCAAGCAAAGAAGACACCTCAAGCCTTACTAGAAAACAAGATGATTAAGAAGGGGTTGTTATACAAAAAGCTTGAAGACATCCAAAAGAATGAGCTCCAGTTACTCCTTGAAGGCAACCATCCGGATGAATTTGTATACAGGGAGGTAACTACGGTGGAGCTGAAAAATGGCAGGACCATGAAGTACTTATCAGAGTACTATGGTCCAGAGTTCTTCTTCGAAGGAGGAGCTGAAGAACTCTCTCAAGAGGAACAAATTGTTCTCCTTGAGGCCTATGTTCGTGAGTCGTACAGACTCATTATGGGGAAGTGAATCTCATGAATGGGATAACAACTCTGTGTCCAGTTCCCCAAAACAGTTCCCATTCATACTCTGCCAAACAAATATTTGAGGTTCTTCCCAGGCCGGAGCGTACATGGGTCATCTTCTCTACTGATCAAGAAGGAAAAAGACCAACATTTTTGCCATCAATAAGTGGGAGTTTAAATAAGTTAGAGGTTTTGGCTGCATTGGTTCAGGGGGAGTTTGTTGGACCAAAAGAACCAATGAGCCAAGATCAGAAAATCTCTAAGTCCCACACGGTATCACAACAACTGCTGAAAGCCTCATCAGTAGTTTGACAAGTGCTGAAGACTTCAACAGCTGAAGATCAAGTGCTGAAGACCTTAACAGCTGAAGAACCAAAGTGCTGAAGTACAACAGCTGAAGAACACAAGTGCTGAAGCTGAAAGACCAAAGTACTGAAGCACAACAGCTGAAGAGTTCACAAGTGCTGAAGATCAACAACTGATGTACAAAGTCTGAAGACAAAGACTGAAGACATCAGCTGATGATATCTACTGAAGTCATCAGCTGATGAAACGCCTGAAGGTCAAAGTCTGAAGACCAAGTACTGAAGCCTCAGTAGTTTGTCACAACTGCTGAAGAGTACTTCTTCAGTAGTTGTGATATCAGTAGTTTTATGTTTTATGTTTCAGTAGTTTTGTAAAACGACTGAAGAGCTTGTTCTTCAGTCGTTGTAGTTTCAGTAGTTTTATATTTTGTACTTAACTTGCTGATATGTTCTCAGTAGTTGTGAACATTTCAGTAGTTTGTTAAGATTTAGTTATTTCTGTATTGGATCTGCCAGTTGTCACTTTCCGTGATAACAGCAGTGACTGTTGCACTCTATATAAGGAGTGACACCCATTGTAATCATTGAGCGATATGAGCAATTGAATGGAATGTTGATTGATTTGATTAGAAATATTCTCCATCTATAAACATTCCTAGAAATCAGAAATTCATATTCTCTCCCTATAACCGTATGCGATCTTAACGCTTACATATATTGTTTGCTTGCTACAATTTGTCTAATTCGTTTGTGTATTCCGCTGCTTTATATTCTGATAAACATCAAACTTGTGATCACTGATCCTGTCACTTGATCTATCCCTATAGATCTTTATTCCCAAAATATAGGCGGCTTCACCAAGATCCTTGATGGAAAAACAACTTCCAAGCCAGGTTTTTACACCTTCCAAGGTTGGAATGTCATTTCCAAATAGTAGTATGTCATCAACATACAAACTAGGAAAGTTATTGTGCTCCCACTAGCCTTCTTATACACACAAGCCTCATCAGCGTTTTTGATGAAGCCAAATTTCTTTACCTCCTCACCAAAACGATGATTCCAGCTTCTCGATGCTGTTTCAATCCATAGATTGATTTCTTTAACTTGCATACTTTAATAGGATGTTTTGGATCGACAAAACCTTAGGCTGAACCATATAGACATCTTCCTCAAGATATCTATTTAGGAACGCGGTTTTGACATCCAGTGCCAAATCTCATAATCATAATGAGCAGCTATGGCAAACAATATCCTTATAGACTTTAGCATCGCAACAGGTGAGAAAGTTCATCATAGTCAACCCCTTGAGTTTGAGTGAAACCCTTTGCTACAAGTCTAGCTTTATAAGTATCCAAGTTTCCATGCATATCGGTTTTCTTCTTGAAAACCCACTTGCTTCCAACTACTTTGGAATTAAGAGGTGGTACAACAAGTTCCCAAACTATTGTCATACATGGATTGCATCTCAACGTTCATGGCCTCAAGCATTTGTCACAATCCAAATTGGACACTGCATTCTGGTATGTGGTTGGTTCATCTGAATCTACCACATAGCATCCATCCATGAAAACTCCATATCTTTCAGGTGGATTACTAGTTCTACCACTTCTGCAAACGTTTTGTGTGTATTGATCAACCGCTTGATCATCCTCAACATCCACATGTTGAGTGCTAGTTTCAACCAAACATGCATTGGGTTGTGGTTCTTGATCATCCTCAAGATCCACTTCTATTGCTAGTTCCTTCCATAAGGAACTTTGCCTCTAAGAACTCACCCTTTCTGGCAACAAAAACCTTTTGTTCCAGTGGATTATAGAAATAATATCCCATAGAATCTCTAGGATATCCAATAAAGATACACTTGGTGGATCGGACTTCCAATTTGTTTGGGGTGGGAGTCTTAATGTAAGCCTCACAACCCCAGACCCTTAAGTATGATAGGGATGGAACTCTTCCATGCCATATCTCAAAAGGTGTCCTTTCCACCTTTTTGGTTGGGGCCATATTTAAAATACGGGCCGCGGAGAGCAAAGCGAAACCCCAAATGATAGAGGTAATATGCTTTTAGCCATCAAAGATCGAACCATATCCAATAAGGTTCGATTCCTCCTCTCGGGCACACCATTATGTTGTGGTGTCCCAGGTGGAGTGAGTTGTGAGACAATCCCACAACTCCTATGATGATCTTGAAAAGCATCACTTAGGTATTCACCTCCTCTATCGGTGCGGAGAACTTTAATGACTTGTTGAGTTGATTTTCTACTTCATTCTTGAAGATCTTGAATGTTTCAAAAGCTTCATCTTTGTTCCTTAATAAGACACATACCCATAGGACTATAATCGTCGATAAAGGTAATGAAGTATCTTTCACCATTCCTAGTCATTGGTTTAAAAGGACCACATACATCCGAATGTATGATTCCTAGTAAATCTTTTGCCCCTTCGTTAGTTCCACTAAAGGGTGCCTTAGTCATTTTCCTTGTAAACAAGATTCACATACATCAAATGAATCACATTCATTTGTTTTTAAAAGACCATTCTTTTGAAGTGTTTGTATACGTTTCTTGTTTATATGACCAAGACGACAATGCCAAAGATAGGTACACTCAAATCCAACTTGAGTTTCTTGTGTTAGTATGGTACAATGAACTATTTAAAGCATTTTTATGAACCAATTCATAAATACCATTAATGCGAATAGCTTAAAATAGAACATATCATTTAAAGAAACATGAATATCATTTTCAACAAAAGATAATACATAATCATAAAGTCTTAATTGGGATACTGAAATATGTTCCTAGTCAAACTAGGAGCATACAAAACATTCTTCAAAATCACATCCAAGCTATTTGAAGTTTTAGGATGTATCCCCACGAGCTTCAACTATGACTTTAGTTCCATTGCCCATGAAGAGGCTAACATCCCCTTGATTGAAGTCCCTACTTCTTGTGAACCCCTACAAAAAATTGCAAATATGAGTTCCACATCCGATATCCAATACCCATGTGTTAGAAGATGTAACATTAAGATCAATATGAATCATGTATATTATACCTGAGGTCTGCCCGGCATCCCTCTTTGCCTTCAACTCTTGGAGATGGACAGGACAATTCCTTGCCAATTGTCCAATCTCTCCACACTTGAAGCATGGGTCATAGTTGCAACCTTTTGCTTCTTCTCTTGTGGTTTGGGTGGCACCCTTGCCACCCCTTTCCCCTTTCCCCATGTTGGTCCCTTACCCTTGGCAACCTTTGTCTTGGGTGTGGGATGAGGCCTTTTCTTGTTCCCACCTTCATGGATGGTGAGAACGGGTAAAACCCTTTTACCCATGGCCTCCTCGGCCGTTTTAAGCATTGAGTGAAGCTCACCAATGCTCTTGTCCATGCATTCATGTTGTAATTCAACACAAATGTCTCGAACTTCTTGGTAAGGCTATTAAGGATCAAATCCGTGGCCAATTCCTTCGAGACGGGACAATTAAGCCTCTCGAGGTGGTCAATATGACTTTTCATCTTAAGTACATAAGATGAAACTGATTGGTTGTCGTCCATACGACATGCATGGAGTGCTCGAACCGTTTCGAAGCGCTCAACCCTTGCTTGCTATTGGAACGTTCCTTCAGCTGGGTTATCATGTCATAAGCTCTGTGATGTTCATACTCCTTTTGGAGATCCGGAGTCATGCTCACTAGCATGAGACAAGACACTTGGACGGAGTCCTCGGTGTACTTTAGCCAATCGTTGTAGGCCTCTTCATCATCCTCAGTAGGCTGATCGGGGACAGGATCGTCTAAAACATATGATCTTCTCTCTTGCTTGAGAACAATTCTCAAGTTTTGATACCAATCAATGAAATTATTATGATTTAGACGTTCCTTTTGTAGGATCGCTCGTAATGATTGGGTGGACGCGGATGAGTTATCATGATTGTCATTACTGGTGGCCATCTACAAAATTTAACAAAGATCTATTTAGTATTTTCGATATTGCTATTTTTAATAATTAATGCCTTTTAAGGTCATTTTTACATTAAAATCTAGAACCCAAAATTACATTTAAATTGTGGTTAGGTGACCTTTATCCCACGATTTAAACTAATAAGGTGGTCAACGATTGACGGTTGCAACCATTGCAACTTCTAGAGGTATGGGATCGACGTTAAACATCATATGTAAAGTCGGCATGTTAATCCCATCAACACCATTTGGAAACCATATTTAGGTGATCCATTTAACATGGTTGCAAATCAAGTTACCCTACTTGCACACACGTGTGAGTTTACTCACATAAGTGGTTAGGTGACCTTTATCCCACCAATGTGGTATCCTCATCTTAAATCACAAGTTCCCACTAAATGGTTAGGTGACCTTTATCCCATTAAGAGTTTCCAAATGACTCAAGTGTTGTGCAAAAGGACGGTGTTAAACTTGTTTGTCAAAAGTTTAGAGATTTCATAATTCTAGTTTAGAAAACTCTATGTACTTGTATTTGCATGCTTTCAAATACAAGATACCCTATGGTTCTTTTAATAAAACCCATTTTATTATAAAATCATTAATCCTTTTGATAACCATTTATTAACACTTAATGATTAAGAACCATTTTATATTAGCTTGTTAAGATCATTTTATTGAGATTGTTAATCATATCCAATATCATACAATCATTCATAAAACCACAATCAAACAAGCATAATATAAACAACCATAATGTGCATAACCATAGCTACTATTGTGACCACACTTGTTTGCCATCACAAGTGTGGTCATTAGGTCTTTCCTAAGGGTGGAATACAACACAAAATTGAGGTCTTCATAGACCCCCACTTGAACTTGCATCCATATGCTTAAGTCCTTCTTTTGTGTCTTCCTCTTGTGCTTCCTTCCCGAGCATCTTCTTTTACAAAATATATATCCTAATACATATTTTCTAGTAAAAGAAAAATACTCCTAATCTATTATTACATCCCAATGAATAAATAAACAAATTACATTTTTAAAGAAAGCACAAATAATATACAACCCTATTGAATAAACCAAAACCAAACATCCAAACAACACAAGGCCAAAAGCTAGTTATGCACCAATATGAACATTCATCATATCATCCAAATATAACTAAGAATCCCGTTAAAACCCACGATTTTCAGCCAACATAAACTGAAAATACGGGTTTCAAACATTGTCCAAACAATATACATATCATCATACATATCTTTCAAGGTTTAATCACAAGCATGTGTGATATAACCTTGAAAGCTTGGGGTGTCAACATACAAGAACATTTCAGCCCTTAAAAGGGTTATAAAATCCCATAAAACAAATTTTATAAGGATACTAACAAGCATGCTATCCACATAACCGGCTCTAGATGTCATTATTAAGGGTTTGTAAGAACACAAAGCCATAGTTTAACCCATTAAACATTCTGAAAACGCAGCGGAATAACAACTTTATAAACTTACATATAAGCTGAAAAACATGTTCTTTAGGAGACCATATAAATGTATAAAACAAACCCATATATCAAAGGATCATTGTAGGTGAATGAGCATGCTATGTGAACATAAAACAATATCATATGACAGCCACAAAAGGCTGCCATAACTACCTTTCAGCAGTCTTCAAAATCGAATGAAAGAAGGATGAGATGAAATGATGATGATATTGTTTATGCAGCCCTCAAAGAAGAGAACCTCAAGTTGTAATACCCACAAGCTTCTTCCAAACACCTTGCTTTGTTAGGGAGCTTTACACCAAAATAAAACCCCTTAGAAGAACAATCCGAATCAGCCAAAACAGCCAAGAAAAACCGATTTTTCAGCTTTGTTTTGCTTCTTCAATCCGAGAGCTTCCCTGCTTTTTGTCTCTCTAAAAATATCCGAATGAAGGGTGTGTAGACAACATAAGCGACCATGCTCACCTTTTACACCAACTTTTGAAAATTTGCCCTTTTTAACACTTTTAATCCCTCAACTTGGGTTAAACTATGTTTCTTCCTTTTTCTTTGCTTTATTCTTTCTTTCTCGTCTCTAAAAATATCCGGTGTTACAAGTCCACCCCTTTATGTACGTTTCGTCCCCGAAACCTGTTATTCCTCGAATAGATGTGGGTAATGTTGTCTCATCTCTTCTTCAGTCTCCCACGTAGACTCAGATTCTTTCTTATGCTTCCACCATACACGCACAAGGGGAACTACTTTATTCCTCAACTTCTTCTCCTTACAATCAACAACCACCATTGGCTTCTCCACATAATTGAGCCGTTCATCTACTTCGATATCTTCCAGTGGTACAACCATATCCTCGTCAGCTAAACACTTTCTCAGATGAGATACATGGAATGCCAGGTGAATTCCACTTAACTTATTGGGTAACTCCAACCTATAGGTCACCTTTCCTACTCGAGCAATGATTTGGAAAGGACCTATGTACCTTGGGCTCAACTTGCCCCACTTTCTTAACCGAATGATACCTTTCAAAGGTGAGACTTTCAACATAACTCTATCACCTACCTATAACTCAATCGGTCTACATCTCTTATACGCATACAACATCTCCCTATCCTTGGCTGCATTCATAAAGGCTTTGATCTTTTCAAGCTTCTCAGTCGTAACTTCGATCACCTCAATACTTCCCAACTCTTTCTGACCAATATTGTTGGGATCGTGTATTGAACGAAATACTAACTGATATACGTGTATACCAAATCAAATAGTGTGGAATCCTATTTGATTGGCGATCCAATCAGTGAGAACGCACGTAGAAACAATTGTAGAGTGAATCTAAACATTAAGAACGACTAGTAATCGATCTAGTGCGATCTATGAACTTGGAATAGGTTCTTAGAAGTCTCTGGATGGCTAGGGTACGATTTAGTACGTAGGTTTTCGAAGTGTTATGTTTTTCCATGATTTAAGTGGTATTTATAGGTTAGGGTTTCTCATTCGGCTGACTGAACCATTAGCATGGTTCAGTTATGCAATTAAGTCATGCGGTTGATCCATTCGCACGACTGAGTGTTCAGTCATGTGACTGAGTCAATCTCATGTTACAATCATGCGACTGATCCAGTCTCCTGGTTTAGTCGTGTGACTGGTTCATTAGCATGAAGTTGTTCATGCGTATGGTCCATTAGCATGGGCCATTCGCATGAGAACTTCATATGATTAAGTTTGAATATGCTTCACAATCATTATTTGACTTAGATCTATTCAAACACCACAAACCTTTATAGTTAGTTCAATAAGCGTTAACATACAATAATCAATGAAATATTAAACATTATAAGCATAACCACACATTGTATTTCATTCAACCATCCAGTTACATATATGTAAGACATGAAAGACTTTTACATTAAGCTTATAAACTAGGTACATATGTATCTACAAACTCCCCCTTGGACCTAGTTTAATCTATTTTCTAACATTCTTCATTAGCTCTTCATATTTCTTGTACTTTCCTCTCTTGTGACTCCTGCAGGTATTTCAAATAAAGCAGAGCCGTATCACATTCTGGAATTGAGAGCTTGTATAATATCCTACGAGTCATAGAACAGTGGCCACTTGTATAAGGTGTAAACATCATCAACCGACAAGTTAATGAGCCACATAGGGTCAAACACCCTTATAGTTTCCATACTACCATTTTTGTTCTACCCTATGATTGCCTCGCCTGTTCTCCAATCATAGTACTACCGCTTGAAGTGTGGAGTGAAGTCCTGAGGCATTTTCCTTAGAGGGATCTCCGACATTATGCCCGGAGGACTCCACTTCAACACAATCTTTGGCTTCCTATTATGGTATCAACTTCAGATCTTCTGATATACCTCGTTGGTTGTTGATGCTTGAAGTTGACCCACCGGGTGTGATACTCTCTCTTTAAAGCTGCTTCAAACCAGCCTGACATCTTATGAGGGTGAGCATATAGCAACTTCAATTTTGCTAGCTGGTTAAGCTCAAAACCCGGAAGAGTCTTCAGATCGTGTGGGAATCTGAAGTACTCGATCCCCTTCTCTCTTTTAACAGCATAAATGTTAAGATCTTCAAAATAGGCCCACTCTATAATTTTGCCTGACACCTTGTGATGCTTATTCACTTTAAGAGTTTGGTGTAGACATTTGACATTGGAGCACTGCGCTGGGCTCTAATTTCTGCAAAACATGCAGCCCATTCTAATATTGACATCGGCGTCTGAGGCTTGGCCTGGGTCTTCTTCTTCTTCTCTCCGACTTTTGCTCCATTTTATCCAGAGTTTCAAAAGTATCACTAACAAGGGAGTCACCTAGATTGGGGACTACATTTACCTCCTTGTCAGCATACTCTCTGGATCATGCTATGCAGACGTCTTCAATTTCGATTTCATCAACAACACGTTAAGCTCAGCCTCACTATCTATGTCCATTTTGGAGCATCCTCTCACGATCTCATCGGGATTCAGTCTGAACATCTTAGCAAGTTGCTCATAAGTAAGGTCTGGATTATTTCTCCTTCTTCAGGAGTGTAACTCACAGACCTCCTGATTATTCCTTACAGATCAAGTATCATTGTGAGTTGAGACTTGATCTGCTGAAGGGGAGCAACGTCATATTCATCTTGCCGAGATGTGTGATCTGCTTGATTAAATATATAAACACATCATACATCAGTAAATAATCAGACAGTAAACATCAAATTATACATAAACATTAATTACCTTATTAATCCAAAATTCTATTACAAAGTTTTCAAGTACATAAATCTAAACATTACTTTTCCCCTCGTCAGTAGGAGGGGCAGAAGATGAGCTCCTTGTCTTGATTTCTGTTTGTACGTCTCTCTTGACCTTGAGCTGATGTAGATCACTATTATGCCTTTCCCTTGTCTCTTCCTTTTCACTGGCCTCATCATCATCACTATCATCATCTTCACCATCATCATCATTATCATCTCATTCTCTTATTTTGAGTGGCTCATCCTTTGAGCCCTTGAGCTTGAGCATGATGGTCTTGTTTGATGCCTCCAACTCCTCTATCCTCTTTGCTGAGTGGACGTTTTGCTGCTAGAGTTGGGCAATTTGCTCAGCTTGCTATGAGATCTGATGTGCTTGGGTAGCGTTTAGCTCCACAGCTGATGTAGTTAGCAGTCTTCTCCTCATCAGCAGCTAACAGCTTCAGCACCATATGGTTAAGTGCTTATAGCTGTTTCGTTACCCCAATAGGGGTAGAGATGATCCTGTGTGGTATGTTGGGTGGGATGATGGTCTGGCTTGGTGGCTAGTGGTGGTGGTGGTAGTGGTGAAGATTGGGGGTGGTGTAGATGTAGGTGGTGGTGGATGAGCTGTAGTGGTGGTGGATTAGATGTGGGTAAGTGGTGGAGTGGGTGTGGGAGTGGTGTGTGAGGTGGTAGTGATGGTGGTAGGTGGTGTTGTAGCAGTGGTGGTAGTAGTGGTGGAAGGTGTGGTTGAGGTTGTGGTTATGGTGGTAGATGAGGTGAAGGTAAACTTTAGTCTTTCCCCTTCTTGCCATAGGGGTGTGCCATCCTCTTCTTCCTTGAGCCTTTAGGCACTGAGGCTCCCCCTTGGCTACTGGGCGGGTCTAGGCATATGAGGGATCTGACTCAGTAGCAGCATCCCCGACTCCCCCTGGGCGTCTACCAACCGCCCGCAAACCTCTCTCTGTGGAAACCACCCTGCTGCCTACAGTCCTCGTCAGAGGCTCTTCATCACTCTCCTCCTCCTCATCAAGAGGGCAAAAATTCCTAATGGAACCCGGCAGTAGTGGCCTCTCGAAGAGAGGGTGGTGGAGGTGTAACATGGGTAGTGGGGCCCCTAGTAGAAGCGGCCAAGATTCTCCGCCAGTGTCACCGTCATCGTCGGAGTCTTCAGATGGAAGAGCATATTGCTCAACATCTGAGTCACTCTCCTCATGGCGCCACTTTCGCCTAGCCAGCGCCATGTAATCAACCTGGGCTAGATGCCCGAAGAGTTTCTTCACAGGGGGCTTGAAATGCTTCCCCCTGTAGACCTTCATGCGGCCCAACGTCGTGTCATCCATAATCTCAAGCGATACAGCATCGTGGCTCTCCTTTGGCACGGTAGGCAGCTTCTCATCAATAATCATCTGTAGGAACCTTGGATATATGCAGAAGCCCTCCTTGCCCTTTGCCTCAAGGTTCTCTATCAGATAGGCAAAAATCATACTGGAGAACTGAAGGGGTGGTTGTAGCAGTGCCACGTAGGCATTCTGGATCTGTTTTGAGAGGTCATCAAACCCACCCCTCCTCAACACCATGCACTTAAGTCATGTGCGCCAAGTACTTAAACTGGGGACATAGGTTGCTTTTATACAGCACACCTGCATTTATGTCCCCAACATACTTCATCCTGAGGAAGCACCCTCTAACTGTAAGAGGGTGTAGCCTGGTCGGGTGATCTGCATCGTCACCCAGATCAAGTACTCGACGAATATCATCAGTAGTCACCTCGATAGCCTGCCCAAAAATAGTGCTCCGGATGCAGTAGGGCTCGTATGAACGATCAACCGTGCCCCTCCCAGAAGGCATGCTGTATAGACCTATAGGGATGTATGGTGTGGATATAGCTCTATGAATCTGGGATCTCTTTAGGAATGCAATGATCCCAGCAAACTCGGCATCATTTCGAGTTGTAGCATCCAAATGAGCACAAATATTGTGCTTGGTGTTTATTGTCCACCTATCGGCCATTAATCTGTAATACAAGACACATAGACATTAGATCACCACACAACAAACATCAGTTCAAATTAACTTGGTTGAGCTCAGTTTGGTTCAATCATGGGATTGAACCATACACTGAGTTCAGTCGTTTGACCTAACATGCAACTGAACATGCGACTGAGTTCAATCGGGTGACTGAGCCTGTGATTGGTTAAGTCGGCTGATTGAGCTCATTGGGATTATTCATTCGGCTGACTGAGTCGTTCGGCCAGCTCAGTTGTGGGATTTGAGTTCATCCGGGTGTCCAGTCATCTGACCTACTGTCTGTTCGATGAAATTCGAATTTTGATCAATTCTTCAAATTAGGCATCGGGTATTGGTTCATTAGACTCGCAATCACTCTAGTAATCACCTAATAACCTTGATTTCAACATTTTAATTAGTTTAGTTAGGTTATTTGTCCAATTTCAATCTAGGGTCTTGTTAGGGCCGAATCTTGTAAATTAGGGCTCAAATCAACCTTATTTTGGTTGGATAGCACTGCATTATACCTGTATAATCAACAAAGATCATCAAATATCACAAGATGAACTTAATTTGGGTCTGAAGAAATTTCGCAGAGTAACGACACTTTTCTGCGATTTTAGGGTGAATAGGGGTAATGATTTTTGCGATCGACTATGGCCCTATTTATACTGAATCAGATTTCAATTGGGCGACTGGACCCATTCGCTCTGTTTATTCGGGCGATTGGACCTCAGTCGTGTGATTGGTTCAGTCGATTACATTCAGTCGGCCGACTGGGTTTCAGTTGGGCGACTGACTCATTCGGTCAACTCCATTCGGGCGACTGGCTCAATCTTGTAAGCCATTCGTGTGAATGGTTCATACTCATGCTTCATTCGATTGTCTAGGGCATAAGTATGGTCCAATCGTATGATTGGTCCATACTCATGGTCCAGTCGTGCGAATGGATCATACTCATGATTTTGACTTTATGACCATTTGACATTTTACACCCTTTAACTATTTTTGAGCATACGATCATCTCAGACATGATCCTTTTAACTTGGAAAACTTTTGATCATTTCTGACGTGATCCTTTTAAAACAAAACATATTTTTTCACCTCAGACGTGACTCATTTTACATTTGAAAACATATTTGGTCACCTCAGACGTGACCCACTTTAAGTGATTGAATCCCAGATTGAATTCCATGACATAGTCCGACATATAACCTAAAATAACTGAAAAATTTTAAACAAGCAAAAATAACTAACAAAACTAAAATGTTTTGTGTTTTTATGTGGAGTGGAAATCCTAAGATAGAAATCTACCAGATTTATTTCTAGAACATGCAGCTTCAAGTTGTTTTGACCATAAGTGAACGATTTATTATGGAATCATACAGGTAATCAATTCATTGAGGAGGTGTTTCCAAAATCATTTTGATGCTTGATTCATGTTTTCATCGAGGGTCATTTAGCAATTTTAGGAAATCATACTAGTACTACAAGATGCATACGTTGATTTGGATTTTCAAGAATTGCAGCCACAATGATTGTCAGTATACGTCTCCACTTAAATCCATACATAGACTTTTGACACAGATCGGTGATATATTAGATTTTATTATTTCAACCAATATTTGTGGATCCCACGCTTATATGATAATCACATTCCTCAGGAGATTTTTAAGTGGTCTACGAGCATTTTGACAAGAAGAGACTTTTCTTAGGGCTTTCAAAGAGAAGCCAATCCTCAGGTCTGTGCCATCGCACAGCAGAGAGGCGGCAAACAACAATGAATTCTAGAATATCTAGGTTATGCTTATCCTCAGGTCAGTGCCACATCACAGTAGAGGCACACAACCTATCTTCTTGTTAGAGCATATTTTTTGTTTGCACATAACACACCAACAACTTAGGTTATCAGCTTGATTGCATTTATTTTTCATTTTTTCCATGCTTTGCTCTTTTAGTGGTCATCTGCACACATTTGTGGCGTTTATTTGCTGGTCACCCCTTATTGGAAATAACTGATTGTGTTAACAAGTGATAAGGGGAACCCGCAGTCAGTTGAACAGTTTAGTTTAAATTGAGTTCACCAATGAGGTCTAATCATCTATTGTGTTGAATCTACCGACACATCATGTAGTGGTCCAACAATCTCTAGATCTACTTTCTTTGCATTACCTTAGTAGTAGCCAGTGTACTATTATTTTTCCTTTTATATGCCCACACATCTCAGACTTATACTTTGAACGTTGCATCTAATTCAATTTAATATTTTAAAGTCCCAAATGTTTTGTTCCTGTGTACTATCATTTTCCATAGTCATTGAATCGGTTTCACAGAGCCGATCTCATTTCTATCAGCTAGCCCGTCCTCCGTCGTTTTTTTTATTATTATATTTTTTTAATTACCGACATAACCTATTCTCCACATAAAATTCTAAAACCGTAAAAGAATTGCGTTTTTAGGATTTCAATAGGCGAAGAAATAACAGCAATAATGTCACACCCCCACTAAGAGCGAAACACGGGGGCGTAACGAGACGGGAATCGTCATAACACATGGTAAGCGATAGAGATACAATAACAATAATGATGACAAGCTTGTCATGACGACACCCGACAACAAGGGGACTTGTGTCGTGTTTAGTCAGTATTCACGACAACATAGCCATAAGCATAAACATGACATAAGATTCACATAAACATAGATAATTACATTGTATGCAATTCCCACAACCCGGGAACAAGTTACAAAGTATATTGTTGTTTGAAACAGATACAACAATTGTTTTCAAAAGACCAAGTTTAGCCACAAAATGCATCCTAGGGTCTCCACTAAGGCAGCACACCTAGATCTTCAATTAGCATGATCACCTAAAAAGATATGCTCAAAATGGTCAACAAAATTGTTGGTGAGCTCGCAGGTTTAAAAGTAAATAAGTAATGATGCTGTAAAAAGTTGTTGCAGAATACCATGCATACAGTTATAAGTAAGCAAAATCACATGAAAAGAGCTTTACAACCAAACCTAACGACGTACACAAAGAATCTTGTCGGAATATATTCACCCAAGGCCCGTTCCTGGCATCTGTTGGTACTAACTAGTATACCAACACGAGGGTGGGGGTGTCAACCCAAGTAGTACTACCAATACCTATCCGTCGGTTCCCACACTGGAATTAAATGGTTATAAGAAAGAACCACAAAACAGACTCAAGCATGCATCAGATAAGTACCCACAAAACAGTAGCACGTTGATTCCAAGTATGTAAATTGTATGTATGTTGTACAGCATAGAAAACATGCCCCTGTTCTCACCATCTCATCAGTTAGAGCGCTAGCCTTCAGAATTGCGCTCTGGATAGTCGGAGGAGCATCTGTTGTTACCATTGCCCGGATTTGAGGCGCAAGTCCCCAAATATACCTCTATATCCTTTTTGATTCTGGGGTGACCAGATGCGAAACCAATCTCGCTAGCTCGTGAAAACGATCGGTGTATGCTGCGTGCCCAGCCCCCACCATAGCATGATTCCAGAACTCATGCTCAAGTTTTTGAATCTCGTTGAGAGGACAGTACTCCTCGGTGATTAGGGCTTTGAACTCATCCCACGACATTTTCATTGCCGATTTTCTTCCTCTAGCCTAAATCTGGGTGTTCCACCAAGTTAGTGCCTTGCACTATAGTGAGCAAGTGGCATACTTGATCCTTTGACTGTCGAGGCATTCGCTGATGTCAATCACTACCTCCATCTTTTCAAGCCACCTAGTCAGGGCTATGGCTCCACCTTTGCCATCAAACTCTCTCGCTTACAAGCCACAAATTCCTTGTATGAACATCCCCGTCTAGCGTTCACAACCCCAGTCTCATTAACAATTCCAGTTTCATTATCGGCTGTACCGCCATTCCTGGTCTCCTAATTGCTTTCATTCCCAGTCGGGTTCCCATTATCCTCGTTACCATTGCCACCATCCCCGTGGGCGTGGTGATTCTGAAGAGCATCGCTCACTTGGGCCACGATAGTTAGAATCAGTGCGGCCAGCTATTTGAGCGATTAAGGCTGCCATGTCAGAGTTTCTTGTTCCCCGATTGTTTTTGGCAGGGCCATCATTTGTTCTTGGGGCTCTACCTCTGCCCCTGCCTCTGCCCCTGCCTCTGCCCCTTGGGGCTTCACTTCCGCCACTGTTGCTGCAGGTAACTCTTCGAGGCGGCATGTTCTAATCATAAGAATAGTAAACACATAAGTTTTAACCATTGCAGGGCACATTATCCATGTCACATTAAGGTCTAACTTTCCAGGTTAATACCATACTTATGGTTGTCACACATCGCATACAAATTGTGTAATTCTCACGCCATGTATAGGTAATGTCCAAACAGTAGTCCATCATATTAATGACATATCCATGCATGTAATCAAGTTTAGTCTAGCGGAGGCTGTCTATTTTCTCCTCTTTCAAGACCTCAGACATAACCTCCTCGGGGTAAATCCCAGTGTCTAAGGTCAAGCGCAATAGCATGATCTATGAAGTTCTCTTTGGGTTCAATACCCGGATTTGAGAAACAACTCGGTGTGCAGAGGGAAACGGAAGATCCGATAGAAGCATCCCATAAAAAGTGAGCACAAGGGCTCCCTCACAGGGTGAAAAGATCATGAAACAGATAGATAAACGAACAAGTAATGAGGAACACGTATGAGATATAAAATGCACACAACCCTGGCATGCAAATCTAAATGAAGGTTCCTAGGTTATGTCTAGGTCAAGTGTATTGCCTAATTCTCTATAACCAATGGCTCTGATACCAGTCTATCACACCCCCACAAAGAGCGGAAACACGGGGGCATAACGAGACGGGAATCGTCATAACACATGGTAAGTGATAGAGATACAATAACAATAATGATGATAAGCATGTCATGACGACACCCGAAAACAAGGGGACTTGTGTCGTGTTTAGTCAGTGTTCACGACAACATAGCCATAAGCATAAACATGACATAAGATTCGCATAAACATAAATAATAACATTGTATGCAATTCCCACAACTTGGGAACAAGTTACAAAGTATATTGTTGTTTGAAACAAATACAACAATTGTTTTCAAAAGACCAAGTTTAGCCACAAAATGCATCCTAGGGTCTCCACTAAGGCAGCACACCTAGATCTTCAGTTAGCATGATCACCTGAAAAGATATGCTCAAAATGGTCAACAAAATTGTTGGTGAGCTCGCAGGTTTAAAAGTAAATAAGTATCGATGCTGTATAAAGTTGTTGCAGAATACCGTGCATACAATTATAAGTAAGGAAAATCACATGACAAGAGCTTTACAACCAAACCTAACGACATACACAAAGAATATTGTCAGAATATATTCACCCAAGGCCCGTTCCTGGCATCTGTTGTACTAACTAGTATACCAACATGAGGGTGGGGGTGTCAACCCAAGTAGTACTACCAATACCTCTCTATCGGTTCCCACACTAGAATTAAATGGTTGTAAGAAAGAACCATAAAGCAGACTCAAGCATGTATCAGATAAGTACCCATAAAACAATAGCATGTTGATTCCACGTATGTAAATTGTATGTATGTTGTACAGCATAGAAAACGGGCGAGCATACTTTTCCCCCATGTTTGTAAATGTTTGTAAGGTAGTATAAGTATAAAAGGGGCCACGAAACTCATATGTTAAGTGGTAGGTATGAAGGGTCAGGTTCCCAACGGTTGAATGCAATGAACAGTCAAACACCTATTGACAGTTATTGTTAAGCATTAATGACATGTATAAAGCATATAATAATGTTTGGTCGGTTCGGGTTGTATCGGTTCGGTCGTACGTTGCACACACACAAGCGGACACAAGTATCAGATCTTATGTAGATCCAAGTACTAAGAGTAGTCATCATTGCTTATGACATCCGTATAAAGATCCTATTGTTATAAAAGATAGCACTTGTTAAATATTTGCAGTTCTAAATGGGTTGTCGATAATTGTAAAATGTTAGGTTGATTTCAATTGAAATAGTATGTGCATGTTGATAGCGTTGACTTTAATCTTTGTGGTCAAGCAATGACACTTTTACTGATGTTACCTTATCATCACAGGACATTTAGGAAGGAAATTCATACACAAACATCATCAATCAAACAACAGGACCAGACGCTCGACTCAACACTCCATTCATACGAATCAATCTTCAATCATACGAATCAGCTTCATTGGCACGATTGAACCTTCATTCGTACGACTGGCATTCAGTCGTACCACACAACACCCAATCGCACGACTTAACCTCCATACACACGAATCAACCTTCATTTGTACGAATCAGCTTCATTCGTACGACTGAACCTTCATTCATACGATTGGCCTTCAGTCGTGTGATGCACGCACAACCGCATGCATTCATTCATCCGCATTGACTCAATCGCACACACACTCATCCGCATTGGCTCAATCGCACACACATTCATTCGATCGCACAACTCAGTCGCATGACATCCCTAGTTGCACGATTCAGTCGCCCGAAAGACACAGTTGCATGACTCAGTCGCACGACTCACCTAGTCGCACGGCTCAGTCGCATGACAGACCCAGTTGCCTGAACTGCAGGTTCACGACTACTGAAGTGCAAAGCAGTCTTTGGCTGTCCCAAGCACTGGTTTTACACAACAAGGACTTCCAGAATCACACAACAAACACACACGAACAAGAAGCACACGCAGAAAGTCATCGCATGCCCCCACACGACCTATTGTGTTCGAGTTGAACCGAACACCCGAAACCCTAGAAATGGACAGAGTAAAACAAGCAAGAAATGGACAACCAAGGTGGTCTACCTGCAAGGATGGAGTAGACTAGGTTGTAGACGAAGTCTAGACGATGAAAACGAGATCAAATGGAGCAATTTTGGTGCAAAAGTGAAGAAGATAGGTGAAGAAGAAGAAGTGAAGAAGAAATGGAGAAGATGGAGAACGTGGCTGGGAATGGGGTTTTTATACCCATCCCAGGTTTGCAAAATGTCAATTTTAGTCCCTGCACTTAGCCCCCGAGTTCCCAAAGTTTGCTTCGATTGAAGACGACTTTAAGCGTATTGGTTATATTAATGTTAAAAGTGTGTTTAATGGTAATTGATGGCTTAAAATGGTTTTATTAATGCTAATCGTTATAATTAAAAATGATATATTTGGTGATAATGGTGATGAATTGATAAAAGGTTTAGGCTTAGCACACGTTCACGGAGGAAGTACAGGCACAAGGGTAATAAAGCAAACATGATTTCTAAAACAGGAGTTCATGAAGAAGAGGAAGAATAATTAATATAATTCTATGGTTAATTATGTTGTTCGACGGACCTTAAGGTGACGGATGTCACAGTATCCCCCATTGAGAGAATTTCGTCCCGAAATTTAGCTGGAGTTAGGTCCAAGAGTGTCATCCACGAATAGGTGTGGATATTTAAGTTTCATCTGATCTTCCCATTCCCATGTAAACTCTAGCCCTCGCGTTGAATTCCACCTTATGCAAACAATTGGTATTCTACTGCGCTTTATTTGTTTGACCTTACGATCCATGATCTCAATGGGTTCCTCGATAAAATGAAGCTTTTCATTGATTTTGATTTCCTCAATGGTACGTGAAGTGATTCATCAGCCAAACACTTCTTGAGGTTCGACACATGGAAAGTATCATGCACACCGTTGAGTTCTTGTGGTAACCTTAATTGGTAAGCCACTGGACCAATTCTTTCTGTAATCTCAAATGGTCCAACGTATCTTGGGGCTAACTTCCCTTTCTTTCCAAACCGAACAATTCCTTTCCAAGGTGAGACTTTGAGTAACACTTGATCCCAACGTTGAATTCTAGAGGCTTCCGACGATTGTCGGCATAGCTCTTTTGGCGGTCTCTAGCGGCTTTCAGTCTATCTTTGATTTGGAAGATCTTGTCAGTTGTTTCTTGGATGATCTCTGGGCCTGTAAACTGACTTTCAACAATCTCTGCCCAACAAACGGGTGATCTACACTTCCTTCCGTACAATGCTTCGAACGGAGCACACCCAATGCTGGTATGGTAGCTGTTGTTGTAAGAGAACTCAATCAACGGTAGATGAGTGTCCCAGCTACCACCAAAGTCGATTACACACGCTCTCAGCATGTCTTCTAGCATTTGTATGGTTTGTTCACTTTGGCCATCTGTCTGAGGGTGATAGGTGGTACTCATGTCTAATCGAGTGCCCATCGCTTTCTGTAGTGTCTGCCAAAATCATAAAGTGAATCGGCCGTCACGGTCGGATATAATTGACACTGGCACTCCGTGTCTTGTCACGACCTCTTTTATGTACAATCTCGCCAACTTGTCCATTTTGTAGTCTTCTCGGATTGGCAAGAAATGTGCTAATTTTGTCATTCGATCCACTACGACCCATATCGAGTCATGCCCGTTGCTCGCTCGAGGGAGTTTGGTAATGAAATCCATGGCTATTTTCTCCCATTTCCACTCATGAATCTCAGGTTGCTGTAACAGTCCCGATGGTTTCTGATGTTCAGCTTTAGCTTTTGAGCATCTCAAGCATTTGTTGATGTACGTGGAAATGTCTTTCTTTATGCCTGGCCACCGGTACAGATCTTTGAGATCGTGGTACATCTTGTCTGCGCCAGGATGAATAGAATATCACGTCTTGTGTGCTTCATCCATGACCAAGGTACGTACACCTCCCTATTTGGGTACCCATATACGGTCCACGAAGTACTGTACACCATCGTCCTTGCACATCAGTTGTTTATCCAACCCTCGGAATTCTTCTCCTGCAAGGTTTTCTTCTTTCAACGCCTCACTTTGTGCAATTTGGATCTAAGCTTTCAAATTTGTTTGAATGGTCAATCCCAAAGCTCAAGCACGTAGTGGTTTCACGTGTTCTTTGCGTCTTAGAGCATCAGCCACTGCGTTAGCTTTCCCCGGATGATACCGGATTTCACAATCGTAGTCACTAAAAAGCTCTACCCGGCGTCGCTGTCACATATTGAGTTCTTTTATATCCAGAATATGTTGAAGGCTTTTATGATCTGTGTAGATGATGCATTTGGTTCCATACAGGTAATGCCTCCATATCTTAAGTGCGAATACTACAACGCCCAACTCAAGATCATGAGTTGTGTAGTTCTTCTTATGCACCTTAATTTCTCGTGAAGCGTAGGCAATCACCTTATCCTTCTGCATTAGTACACATCCCAACCCTTGATGCGAAACATCACAGTATGCCATAAAACCATCAGTTCCGTCTGGGAGGGACAATATCGGTGCATTACACAGTTTATCTTTCAGAGTTTGGAATGCTTGTTCTTGTGCATGTCTCCAATCAAACTTCTTGTCGTTCTGAGTCAGCAGTGTTAATGGCTAAGTGATCTTTCAAAAGTTCGCGATGAAACGACGATAGTATCCGACCAATACTAAGAATTGCCGAATCTCTGAAGGTGTCTGAGGTGTATCCCATTTCTTTACCGCTTCGATCTTGCTGGGATCTACATGAATCCCGTCCTTGTTAACCACATGACCCAAAAACTTCACTTCTCGCAGCCAGAATTCACACTTCGAGAACTTGGCGAAAAGCTTCTCTTCCCTTAACAGTTCCAGTATTGCCCGAAGGTGTTCTTCATGATCCTCTTTCGATCGGGAGTAGATAAGTATGTCGTCTATGAATACGATCACAAACTTATCCAAGTAAGGTTTGCACACCCGATTCATCAGGTCCATAAACACAGCTGGTTCGTTAGTCAATCCGAACGGCATGACCAAGAACTTATAGTGCCCATAACGAGTTCTAAACGCTGTTTTCGGTACGTCCTCCTTGAAAACCCTTAGTTGATGATATCCAAATCGAAGGTCGATCTTCGAGAAATACGAAGCTCCCTGTAACTGATCAAATAGGTCGTCAATCCTGGGGAGAGGATGCCGATTCTTCACAGTTAATTTGTTTAACTCATGGTAGTCGATGCACATACGGAACGACCCATCCTTCTTCTTGACAAAGAACACCGGTGCTCCCCAAGGCGAGTGACTCGGCCGAATAAAACCCTTCTCTAGTAGTTCCTGTAACTGGCTAGATAACTCTTGCAATTCAGATGGCGCCAGCCTATACGGTGTCTTTGCTACCGGTGTAGCTCCAGGAACCAACTCTATACGAAATTCCACCTGCCGTGGACGAGGCAAACCAGACAAGTCGTCAGGAAATTCATCTAGGTAATCCCGCACTACAGGGATATCTACCAATTTCTGCTCCTCTTCTTTCTTTTCCACCACATGAGTCAGAAAAGCGTAGCACTGTTTTCGTAAACTCCGGCGTGCTTTCATGCAGGAAATAAGCTTTAAGTTTCTACCGGTCGTTCTTCTTGAATTCTGAGAACTCCCCCGTCTGACATAGGGATCCGTACCACTTTGTCCCGACAGACAATCTCGGCTCCGTGTTTCGACAACCAATCCATTCCCACAATCACGTCGAAACTTCCTAACTCAAAGGGTATCAAGTCTATATCGAAAGCGTGGTTCTCCAATATTATCAAGCACTTTCTAATAATCTCATCAGCCTGAACAACCCTACCATTGGCCATTTCTACAGAGTAGCTAGTGTCTAGCCTACTAGGACTCAAATCAAGCAATTGCACAAACTTAGAAAATATAAAGCTATTATCTGCTCCAGTGTCAAATAGTACAGATGCAAAGTGATTATTGAGTAAGTGCGTACCTGTGACAACATTCGGGTCCTAACGGGCATCGTTGGCTCCAATGACAAAAGCGCGTCCCCGAGCCGCATTCCGTTAGTTTGCTAGGCCTTGATTTCCAGCTATAGCCATCGTCTGTTGTTGGTTGTTCCCTTGTTGGCCTGGTGCCCGATTCAGTTTGGGGCATATGTTCCTGTAGTGATCAGCTATAGCCCCCGAGTTCCCAAAGTTTGCTTCGGTTGAAAATGACTTTAAGCATATTGGTTATATTAATGTTAAGTGTGTGTTTAATGGTAATTGATGGCTTGAAATGGTTTTATTAATGAAAATGGTTATATTTAAAATGATATATTTGGTGATAATGGTGATGAAATTGATAAAAGGTTTAGGCTTAGCACACGTTCATGGAGGAAGTACAGGCACAAGGGTAATAAAGCAAACATGATTTCTTAAAACAGGAGTTCATGAAGAAGAGGAAGAATAACTAAAATAATTCTATGGTTAATTATGTTGTTCGACGGACCTTAAGGTGACGGATGTCACAAATAAAATTAATTAAATTTAATAAACTAACATTAAAGAAAATAAAAGAAATTTTGACTTTACGCGTCGGACTAAGCATGGTCAGATTCTTAAATTACCTCACTTTTCTTTTAAACGTCGTTGACCTCTAACAAGTATAGAAAATATGGTTTATCAAAAGCTTTTGTATAGCGGTCAGCGCGTTCAAAATCCGTGTTTATTTTAACAACATTGATTAGATTATTTTCAAAACAATCACGTATAAAATGATATTTTATGCTGATGTGTTTGGTCTTAGGATGTTGGACCGGATTTTTAGTAACGGCTATTGTAGCAGAATTATCAACAAAGATAGGGTTTTAGAAAATTGCAAACCATCAGTTGAAGGTGAAGGAGCAAGACATTCCTAAAATAGCTTTTAACACGCGTTATGGACACTACGAGTTTCTCGTTATGTCCTTTGGTTTAACCAATGCGCCAACTGCTTTTATGGACTTGATGAATCGAGTGTGTCAGCCGATGATGGATAAATCAATGATCGTGGTTTTTGATGATATCCTTATTTATTCGAAGAGCGAAGAAGAGCATGTTGGTCATATTCGGGAAGTGTTGGAGACGTTAAGAAAGGAGAAGTTGTATGCTAAATTCTCTAAGTGCGCGTTCTCGTTACGCGAGGTTCAGTTTTTGGGTCATGTTGTGAATCCCAAGGGGATTATGGTAGACCCAGTGAAAGTGGAGGCGGTGATGCAACGGAATTCTCCAAATACGCCATCCGATTTTCGTAGTTTCTTAGGTTTCTCGGGCTATTATAGGAGATTGATTCAAGACTTCTCTAAGATAGCTTCACCATTGACTAAGTTGACCAGAAAGGATGAAAAGTTTGTATGGGGTCCACATCAAGAAGAGGCTTTTGAGGAGTTAAAGCAAGGTTGACTCAAGCTCATGCCTTGTCATTACCCGAAGAAAACGAGGATTTAGTGGTCTACTCAGATGCTTCTTACTCGGGGTTGGCATGTGTGTTGATGCAGCAAGGAAAGTTTATATCCTACGCACCCCAATAGTTTAAAGTTCATGAGGTCAATTATCCTACTCATGACTTGGAGCTAGCAGTTGTGGTATTTGCATTAAAGATTTGGAGGCACTACCTATAAGGGACGAAGTGCACCATATTCACCGACCACAGAGCTTGAAATACTTCTTTGAGTAGAGAGACTTGAATATAAGGCAGAGGCGATGGTTGGAGCTCATAAATGATTTTGATTGCGAGATTCATTATCATCTGGGCAAGGCCAACGTGGTGGCGGATGCCCTTAGTCGAAAGGAGAGACCCAAGCCAATTCCGGTGAAAGCTTATCAGTTGATTATGTCCTCTGATATTATGAAGCATGTCGAGGATTTTCAAGAGGAGGTGTTGAAAGAAGATCATCTAAACTCGGAAAGGATGAGAGGTCTAGTCATGGAGTTGGGTGAAAACATACTCGGTGTTAGAGCCTGATTCGGACGAATGTGGATTCCTCGTTATAGGGATCTACGTGGGAAGATAATGGATGAATCTTATAATACTCGATACTCTATTCATCCTGGTGCCACAAAGATGTGTCAAGATATGAAGAAAAATTACTGTTGCCAGGTATTAAGCGCGATGTAGCGGAGTTTGTGAGTAAGTGCCTTACTTGTTTACAAGTGAGAGCTGAGCATCAAAAGTCATATGGGAAGATCCAACCGTTGGATATATCAGAGTGGAAGTGCGATCATATCACCATGGACTTTATAACGAAGCTACCGCATATCGCAAGAGGGAATGATCTGATATGGGTGATAGTTGATTGTCTGACGAAGAGTGCTCACTTCCTAGCAAACCACGAAATATATTCATCGAGAGGTTGGTGGATCTATTCTAAAGGATATTGTGACTCATCATGGTGTGCCGGCATCTATTGTTTCTGATCGTGACACTCGGTTTACATCTAAGTTTTGAAGAAGTTCCACGATGCGATAGGGGCAAGGTTACATATTGTTGGACCAAAAGAACCAATGAGCCAAGATCAGAAAACCTCTAAGTCCCACATGATATCACAACAACTGCTGAAGGCTTCATCAGCAGTTCGACAAGTGCTGAAGACTTCAACAGCTGAAGATCAAGTACTGAAGACTTAAACAACTGAAGACTAAAGTGTTGAAGCTCATCAGCTGAAGAACACAAGTGCTAAAGCTAAACAGCTGAAGAACACAAGTGCTGAAGCTGAACAGCTAAAGAACACAAGTGCTGAAGCTGAAGACCAAAGTACTGAAGTACAACAGCTGAAGAGTCTACAAGTGCTGAAGATTAACAACTGGTGTACAAAGTCTGAAGACATCAGCTGATGATATCTACTGAAGTCATCAGCTTATGAAACGTCTGAAGTTCAAGTCTGAAGACCAAGTACTGAAGTTTCAGTAGTTTGTCACAATAGCTGAAGAGTACTTCTTCAGTAGTTGTGATATCAGTAGTTTTATGTTTTTACTTTCAGTAGTTTTGTAAAACGACTGAAGAGCTTGTTCTTCATTCGTTGTAGTGTCAGTAGTTTTATGTTTTTCAGTAGTTGTAGTAACTGATAACACTTAGTATTTTTGTAAGAAGATGTCAGCTGTTTTGACATCTTCAGTAGTTGTGTTTCAGTTGGAATAATTCTGTTAGATGTCACTATCATGTGACATCAGCAGACGTCACATCTCTTATATAAGAGGTGTCGACCTAATTGTAAGCGTGACATTCCGTTACCACGAAAGCGAATATTGAATGAAATATATCCGTAGAATTCTCTTTATCTATAACGTTTTTGTTCTTCATTGAATATCTTTTCGTTCTTGTGAATTGCTAATTCATTGTTAGAATTCCGCTGCTATACTCACTAATCAATCAAACGTAGATCACTGATCCTAACAAGTGGTATCAGAGCTAGTTAATCATTGATCGATCTAACAATTGATCATTGAAACTGCTAATTGATATCTATGTTTGATTGAATTAGCATATTCGCAAGAACTGGTTATAGATTATTGAATTTCTGACGCTTTCATTCATTTATTCTAAGATCTCTCTTGGTTCAATTGGTTGTTGTGTTTTTCTAAATTTGTTTTAGCTTAATTGAATTTGATTGAATCTGAGATGACTACTCCTTCTAATGATCTTCACAATACTGGTCCTCAACCAAGCCCCCGATGCTGGTTAGGACCGTATAACATATGGCAGCGAAGAATGCTTCATCACCTGTCTGTAACAGTTCAGGTTGTTAGACATCTGTGGTACATGGACCACATAAGCCTATGGTGAACAATCCGGAAACCAATCAAATGGTTCCGAAGAAGAAGGAACAATACTCTGATGAAGATCAGAAACTGTTTGAGATTGATGCTAAAGCCCATGGAATTCTGGCCATGGCACTGCCTAATGAAATCTATTCAGGGTTATGCATCATGAAACTGCTCATGATCTCTGGAATGCCCTAAAGGAACAATTCGGTGGCACAGATGAGGTCTTAGCAAACACAGAGAAATCCTTGCCCAACAATATGAGACATTCTCTCATAGAAAGGGTGTGAGACACTTACTCAACAGTTTGAGCGTTTTTCCTGCTTAATCTCTGAGCTGAGAATGGTGAAACAGGAATACACCAATAGCCAGATGAATAACAGGTTCCTCAGATCACTGCCTAAGAGATGGGACACATACACTATTGTCCTACACTCCAGTGCAAATCTGGATAGCCTATCTCTCACCCAACTTCATGGGAAACTGCTTACATTCGAAAGAGAGATAGAGCAGAAGAGGAAACTGTCCTTATCAGGAAAGCTCACTGATGACTTTGTACCAGGGAATACTGCCTTGGTTGGTCATGAGTCAGAATATGCTGCATCTGAAAGCAATTATGATGAGCATATTGATTTCTCTTCAAATAGTTCTGATCATGCATTCGTTGATATTGAGAGTCATTCTGGCAGTAATAGTGACAATCTATGCTTCATCATGGATGATTTGAAAGGAATAGCTGATGATGATCTAGAAGAGATGGATATTCTGAACCAAATGGCACTAATTAATATCAGATCTCAGAAGTTCTAAAAGAGAACTGGCAGGAAATTTCCTGGACTCTCTGGCAAAACCAAAGTTGGTTTTGACAAGAGTATGTTGAGGTGTCACAAATGCCAAAGGCTGGGACACTTTGCAAGAGAGTGTAGATCAACTGGATCTAACTCTTCTGCACCCTTTGAGACTTTTCATAGTACTAGTCCACAAAACAGATGGCAACATACTGCTGGTTCTGGTCATCATTCACATCCTAGGTCTCCTGCATACTTTGTTCCACAGGGTCAAATGTCATATCCTTATCCCTGCTATTATATGCCTCAACCAAATCCTGTTCAAGCTCCAATTGCACAACAACCACAAGCATTGCCTGAACCACAACCTTCCCAATCTCATCCACAAACTCAACCTCAACAACACAGCTTCTTCACCCCAGGAGTTGTTGACTGGAGCAGTTTACCAGATGACTTGTCTGGTCATGAACAACTGTTCTCAGGTGCTGGTCAACATGGTGGTCAAAGTCCCTTGGAAATATAGCTCTTATGGCTTTGGATTCTGCTGATACTTCATCCACTAATGCCTCTACACCAAAGGTATCACAGGTATCCTTTGAGGCAAAAGCCAAATTGTGTTCTGAAACATGTATAGCAGCATTTGCATCTATTAGAGAAGCAAATGTAGCTTTAATCAACAAGAACATTGAGCTAGAACAAATAATTTCCAAAAGCAAAGCTGAATTTGAGTCTGTGCTTAATGATAAGAATGATGAGATTTACAAACTTAAATGTCAAATAACTGATGATAAGGCTAGGGAAGAGATACTTCTAGAGAAGTATAAAGATCTCAAGGAAACCCTTGCAGTTACCCAGGTAGAGTGTGATCGATGGGTACAATCATGCAAAGGTTTTGAAATGCTTCTTAGTAAGCAATCTGCTTCCAATGTGAAGTTTGGCATTGGTTACAATCACACTGCTCCACCTACAGATTTTACTTCCAGAGCAGAGGTAGAATCTGATGGTGAGAGTAATAACCAATTCATTTCATCATGTGATCTACTTTCTGATTTAGCACTACCAGAAGTAGAAGTCAGCACTAAGCCCTCTCAGAACCTATCAGCTGATGTTGATGGTTCCACTGCTGACACTCACATGATCAATGAGTTGATCAACTCAGGAGTTAATTCTGAAAGTCCTGAAAGGACTAGAGAGCAGGATTTAACACCTGAAGTTCAAACTCCAACTACTGCCAGTACTGAAAAGAAGAAAACTGTTAGTAGAAGTTTGAAGACTACTAAAGAGGAAATCAAGAAAGCAAACAATGCTTCCAAAGCACTGAAGAGCAAGTCTTCAGTTGCTTCATCCTCTTTAGTTGATGATCAACATAAGATGAAGAAGAAACCATGTGAAGTATGTGGTTTGTTCAATCATCTTACAGATGATTGCTGGTACAAAAGAGGATCCAAACTCAAACATAAAGAGGAAATTAAAGAGAAAATGGTTAAAATGAAAACTAAGTTTAAGACCACATTTGTATCAGCAACATCAAATCCTGTACCCTTAAGTCCCAAAGAAATCCAAAAAGGAAGGGGTTAAACAGGTAAAAGCTGAGATTGCTCAGAAGAAGAAGGTGCAACATAGGAACTTATCAAACTCCACTGGCAATGTGTCTGATGAGCTGAAAGCTTTATCACAAAATCAGACACAGCTGGTTATGATGGTTCAACATCTATTGGGAAGAGTTAACCAATTAGATGCTCCTATGTTGAAACCACAGAAAAGGAGGTCCAAGCCAAAGGATTCCTCTTCTTCACCATCTTCTTCCTCTCAGGCTGTTGTTTCCAATAAACCTGTTAGTTTACCATCTGTTGATGAGACCAGGCCCAAAACCAAAAAGGTTTGGGTCTCCAAAACTAACTGATTGTTTATTATTGCAGGGTTCTTCAACATGCCAAAGTAGCATCTGGTATATAGAAAGTGGGGGATCTATGCACATGACTGGGAACAACTCTCTTCTTCATGACTACTCTCAAGGAAAGAAGGGTTTGTTTCTTTTGGCAATGATGCTAGGGGTTACATCATTGGCAATGGCTTTGTCTCCAATGGAGAAATAAAGTTTGATGATGTTAATCATGTGGAAAATCTCAAGTACAATCTCTTGAGTGTCAGACAAATGTGTGATAAAGGCCATGTTGCTCTTTTCACCAGTCAGAACTGTAGGATTCTGTCATCCAAAGTTCTGCATTTGATTGATAAGGTGTTGGATGATCACACTCTCCTGAGCCAACAGGATAGGAAGAGTGTATGCCTTAGATCTTTCCAAGAAAATAGATCTCAGAGGCAATCCTTGCCTATTTTCCAAAGCCTCTTCTCAAGAATCTAAACTGTGGCACAGAAGGCTGGGTCATGTTAATTTCAAAAACATGAATGAGCTTATCCACAATAGTTTAGTTAGAGGCTTACCATAAAGGAGTTCCACTGTGATGAAACCTGCACTACTTGTTTAAAAGGTAAACAACACAAGTCTCATTCCCTCCTATTGAAGAGCCTAAGTCCACTGCCTGCTTGCAATTACTGCATATGGATCTATTTGGTCCTGTGAGAGTGATGAGCATGGCAAAGAAGAAATACTGCCTGGTAATTGTGGATGATTACTCCAGATTTGTATGGACTTTCTTTCTACATTCAAAGGATGAGGTTGCTCAGAAGATTATTCACTTTGTGTTGTATGTTGAGAAGCAGTATTCCCTTCCAGTCAAGTGTATTAGGAGTGACAATGGAACTGAATTCAGAAACCATACACTTGATGACTTCTATCTTTCAAAGGGAATCAAAAGGCAGTTTAGCATACCTAGGACTCCAGAACAAAAATGGAGTAGTGGAGAGAAAGAACAGGACCCTAATTGAAGTTATAAGGTCTATGCTGGCTGACTCTGGTTTGCCACTGACCTTTTGGGCTGAAGCTGTTAACACAGCTTGCTATGTGCAGAATAGAGTCTTAGTAAATCAGAGGTTGATGAAGACTCCATATGAAGTTCTCCATCACTTGCTCCTCTAATTTCATTTTTCAAAGCATTTGGGTGTCCATGTTTTATTCTCAACACAAAGGATCAACTCCATAATTTGATCCTAAGGTGGATGCAGGTATTTTGTTGGTTATTCATCTACTTGCAAGGCATACAGAGTCTTCAACTACAGAACAAATGTTGGACCAAAAGAACCAATGAGCCAAGATCAGAAAACCTCTAAGTCCCACATGATATCACAACAACTACTGAAGGCTTCATCAGCAGTTCGACAAGTGCTGAAAAACTCCAACAGCTGAAGATCAAGTGCTGAAGACTTCAACAGCTGAAGACTAAAGTGCTGAAGCTCAACAGCTGAAGAACACAAGTGCTGAAGCTGAACAGCTGAAGAACACAAGTGCTGAAGCTGAACAGCTGAAGAACACAAGTGCTGAAGCTGAAGACCAAGTACTGAAGTACAACAGCTGAGAGTCTACAAGTGCTGAAGATCAACAACTGGTGTACAAAGTCTGAAGACAAGACTGAAGACATCAGCTGATGATATCTACTGAAGTCATCAGCTTATGAAACGTCTGAAGTTCAAGTCTGAAGACCAAGTACTGAAGTTTCAGTAGTTTGTCACAACAGCTGAAGATTACTTCTTCAGTAGTTGTGATATCATAGTTTTATGTTTTTACTTTCAGTAGTTTTGTAAAACGCCTGAAGAGCTTGTTCTTCAGTCGTTGTAGTATCAGTAGTTTTATGTTTTTCAGTAGTTGTAGTAACTGATAACACTTAGTATTTTGTAAGAAGATGTTAGCTGTTTTGACATCTTCAGTAGTTGTGTTTCAGTTGGAATAATTCTGTTAGATGTCACTATCAAGTGACAACAGCAGACGTCACATCTCTTATAAAGAGGTGTCGACCTAATTGTAAGTGTGACATTCCGTTACCACGAAAGCGAATATTGAATGAATATATTTGCAGAATTCTCTCTATCTATAACCGTTTTTGTTCTTCATTGAACATCTTTTCGTTCTTGTGAATTGGCTAATTCATTGTTAGATTTCCGCTGCTATACTCTCTAATCAATCAAACGTAGATCACTGATCCTAACAACAAAGATAGTTGAAGAGACTTTGCATGTGAAGTTTAATGAATCTCCTATGGACAAGATTCCACAAAACCCTGTGGAGTTGTTTGATTTGGACATACTGCAATATGTTCCTTATCAACCTCCAGATGTTGCAGATCATGTGGATAAATTATCTTCTGCAGCATGTCTTCCACCTGGTGGTATTGATGATGATGATGATAATATCAATACTCACCTATTCAAGTTTAGTGACCAACTGCCTGTGTCTGCTAAATTTGATGTTCCTGTAGCTTCAGCAGTTCCATCCATAACAAATGCTGATGAGATCTCTGATTCCTCTACATCTTTGAGTTACCATCTAATTCTTGGTTTCAAGAGTCTGCATCAACATCTGCTGCTGCTGAAGGTCCTACAAACACTTGCACAGATCTCATTGTTTATCAAGAACTGAAGAATCACCCAATGTCTCAGATTGGTGATATCATTGCTGGTGTTTCAACAAGAAGTCAATTGTTTAACTTCTGCTTCTAGCTCTCTTCATCAGTCAGCTAGAGCCAAAGAACTACCATGTTGCTTTAAGAGACAATGGATGGGTTGAAGCCATGCAGCTTGAGTTACTTCAGTTCAAGAAACAGCAAGTGTGGGAACTGGTTCCTCTTCCCCAGGTAAGTGTGCAATAGGCACTAAATGGTGTTTAGGAATAAAACTGATGAAAATGGGCTTATTGTTAAGAACAGGCTAGATGGTGTACAGGGGTTTTCACAAGAAGAAGGTATTAACAATGATGAAACCTTTGCCCCTGTAGCCAGACTAGAGGCAATCAGATTGTTTTTAGCCTATGCTGCATTCCACAATCTTAAAGTTTTTCAAATGGATGTCAAAAGTGCATTTCTATATGGTAAAATAAAAGAAGAAGTTTATGTGTGTCAACCACCAGGTTTGAGGATAATAAACATCCTGAATGGGTGTATAAATGATAAGGCTCTTTATGGGTTGAAACAAGCTCCTAGAGCCTGGTATGAGACACTTTCCACTTTTCTTCTTAAGAATAATTTCACTAGAGGCTCCATTGATAAAACTTTGTTTATTAAGAAGGTGGATCAGCATAAGCTACTTGTTCAGATTTATGTTGATGATATCATTTTTGCATCCTCTGATCCCCAGTTGTGTGATGATTTTACAACATTAATGAAAAAGAGGTTTGAATGAGTGCAATGGGAGAATTACAGTTCTTTCTAGGCTTGCAAATTAAACAAAAGGCTGATGGAACCTTTATTCATCAGTCAAAATATACAAAAGATCTTTTGAATAAGTTTGATTTACAAAACTGTAAGCCCTGTTCTACTCCCATGTGCAACACCACACAACTGGATGCAGATCAGAAAGGTAAAGCTGTTGATGAAACACTTTACAGATGTATGATTGGGTCCTTGATGTATTTAACAGCTTCTAGACCAGATATTATGTTTGCTACATGTGTTTGTGCTAGATTTCAGGCTGCTCCTAAAGAGTCTCATTTGATTGCAGTCAAGAGAATCTTTAGATATTTGCAAGGTACACAATCTCTGGGTTTATGGTATTCCACTGGACCTCTTGCAAATTAGTTGCTTTTTCAGATAGTGAATATGCAGGGTGCAAGTTAACTAGAAAGTCAACTTCTGGTGGTTGTCAATTACTAGGCAACTGTTTGATTTCTTGGCAGAGTAAGAAACAAACATCTGTTGCTACATCAACTGCTGAGGCGAGTACATTGCTGCTGCAAGTTGCACTTCTCAGGTACTATGGCTTCAGAACCAACTTCTGGATTATGGCATTACAGAGACTAAGACTCCATTATTAATGGATAGTGCTTCAGCTCTGTTATTGTCAAAAATCCAGTCCAGCACTCTAGGACCAAACATATAGAGATCAGACATCACTTTATTCGGGATTGTTTTGAAAAAGGTCTGATTGATCCTAAGTTTGTGCTAGTGCTGATGAGCTTGCAGATATTTTTACTAAGCCTTTGGATAGTTCTACTTTCCAAAACCTTGTGTTAAGGCTTGGTATGCTGCAGCTAGAATAACTGACAACTACTGATGATTTCAGTAATAATTACTGGTGATCATTGGTAACCATGTCACATATAAGTACTGATGAGTTATTTCACCTTCAGTAGTTTTTATAACTACTGACGGCTGAATGCCTCACAAGTACTGAAGTACTTATCTGTTCTAAACTACTGATGTAGTTACAACTACTGATGTAGTTACAACTACTGAAATCAGTACAAACAGATAAGTACTGACGTCCTACGAAACACCTGAAAAGCAGATGCAAAGTCTGCTGAGTAAGTGTTGAGGACAGTATGAAACAGCTGAAAGGCTATGAATTGACAAAAACTACTGAAGAGAACTTTCTCTTCAGTTGTTTCTACAACTGTTGTTTCATTCTAAACAACTGAAGCAAAACCATGTCTTCAGTAGTTTTATACTACTGATGACTAATACCAAGTCTTCAGTTGTTTACAACAACTGATGACAAAACCACTGTCTTCAGTAGTTTTCACAACTACTGATGACAAACACCAGTCCTCAGTTGTTTCATCATCTGAAGTCAAAACCATGGTCTTCAGTAGTTTTCTAACTGCTGATGCCTAAAACCACGACTTCAGCTGTTTCAACGTCTGAAAGGGTAATACCATGTCAACAGTCGGTTTAAAACTACTGATGACTAACACCAAACCCTTCAGTCATTTTCTCACTCCTACCCTATAAATACCTATCTCTTCTCTAATGTTTCAATAGCCGTTATTTTCTGAGCTTCTCTCTCTCAAACATGGCAACCATGAGTCTGAAACCACGACATAACTGCGTTGCTTACCTTACCAAGTCGGCTTTCTGGAACAATATGATAATGCCATTGACTTAATGGTGGATTCCCCATATCGCACAGCCTTTCTCTTGAATCCGACCATCTATCCTGAATCCCTCAGTCAATTCTGGTCAAATGCTTTTGTTCATACTGATGAGTCTACCGGCCAGATCTCTGTTCGGTCCCTTGTCAACCAGAAACCAGTGGTCGTTACAGCCGACATCATTCGTCAGGCATTACACTTACACGACTCCACCGCTGTGACTGAATACCCAAAGGCACAACAGATATGTCCTCTATCAATCATGGGTATGAAGTGATCTTCGGGCTACAACCATTCTAAAGAAACATTTCCATGACGCTGAGAAAGTTATTTTTCACATGGTAAATGTCTGCTTAGCCTCCAAGCATCTTCTTGGGATCAAATGTCATCCCAATGGCAACAGGTATTGTATTCTATTCTAGAACACCAACCGCTAAATTTTTCTGAAATCGTGTTTCTAGAAATAAAGAACTTGGCTCAGAAACCTGTGGCAAACCTGTGCAAACCGATGGCCATTATATCCCAGGTTTCTGATGGCCATTATTTTAGATGAATTAAAATCTGATGGCCTTGTTGGCCTTGGAGTCCCTGCACCAGCTGTTTTGGCTGAGGTATACTCCAGGCACAACTCAACCTTACACTCAAAGAAGCTGCCCGAATGCTAAAGCCCAAGCACAGGGAACCCACAGCTTCCTCCACCAGAACCAAAGTCCCCACTAAACCAAAACCAAACACCCCAAAACAGCTATTCAGGGAGATGAGTCCCCTGAAGATGCTCCTGTACCACCAACGCAGGATATACTTGCTGGCTTAAACCCCCCAGCAGTATCAGGACTCTACCAGCCATAGCCGCTCAGGATTCTCTCAAAAGGAGCCTGCAGCCACCACACAAGGGGTACCCAACATCTGGGATCTTCCTCACTTGAGGAGATTGCCATTGAAGAGCACCATCCTCCCAGGTGCACACTGCTTCTACCCCATCTCTCCATGCAACTGCCCCCCAAAGTCCAACCATAATCATTGCAAAGTGCTGACTCAGTTGCATGCCTCTCCACCTCCCAAAAACCACCAACAAGGGGAGAACCACAGATATTGAGGAAGAGGATCATCATGCTTCTGACAACCCACAGCACCGGGTTTACAAGTTCTATCTCCTAGTGTGGATAGGGAGATTAGAACATCTAGTGAGGCTGCCACCTCTTCTGCATCAGCACCATGATCAGAATGAGGCTGGTAACATTGCTAAGACCTCACTAGAGGCAACAGCTGATGAAGGACATAGTCCTGAGGCTGGAAGTCCCCAGTTCCAAGAAAAAGGGGCACATGCTAAAACTGGTCTACACCCAGTGCATGTACATCCTGCTACAAGCAGGAGGTCAGGTGTTTCAGCATCTGCTGATGATGACTTGGGCTTTTTCTATGACGTTCTAGCCCACAACACCATCCTGGAGGCTGAGGTAAGCAGACTACAAGAACTGCTTGCCAAGAAGTCTTAGGATGTAAGTCCATCTGCCTCCATCAACCCATAGATGGCACCTTCATTTGAAGGTTCCCCAAACACTTTACCCTCTCACTTCACTGAGCCTCCAGCTTCTGCTTTTGGCACTATCTCTCCGGGACAGAACCCCCCCAGAGCAAATGGTTGTTGTATTCCAACAATCCCTACCTCTCATCAATGACATTGTTTATAAAGCCATTGATGAGAGGATTTCCTCAAGTCTACAACCACTCATTGATGATGCTGTGCACAAGAAACTTTCTGCGGTACGAACCCCTGCCACCAATGCATCCAAAAAGGGGGAGAGTACTATAGTAAAAGAAAAGAAAAGAAAAAGACTGAGGATGAGAAGGCACAAGAGAAGAAACCACGAGGAATTGGAAAAAGAAAAGGAACAACAACTGATCACTTACAAAAGAAAGAAAAGTGCTGGTGATCAACGAATGCTGAAGAAAAATCCTTGGAAGAGCTGGTAAAAGATGCAGATGAAACACACAGCCGATCCATGGACAAAATCATTGAGCAACTCTTCAAGCAAGGCTTTGATACAGCCACACTAGACAGTGAGATCAGGAGGTGGAAGTAGAGGAAATTCAAAACAGATGGGTGGGTACGATGGCTGGAGAAAGAGAGATTGGAGATCATGATTCGATCATAGTCAAATACTTAGGAAGATCACTGATGGAGATTCGTTCATGGACCAAAGACAGCATTCTGGCTATAGCCACCAGAATCTGTTTGTCTGAGCATTTCATAAGGGGATAATCATTGAAGCACTTGATGAGCTGGGGCTGGAAAAAGTTTGAAATGGCAAGACTTACAAAAGCCAAACTCACAACCAAAATGCTTGAACAACCTTCCCAATCACCCACTCAAAAACAGCCTACCCCTCAAATCTCCAAGCCAATCTCAAAACCAAATCCAAATCCTCAACCTTCAACCTTCAAAACCAATCCTTACACAAAAACCAACCCAACCATCATCCAGTGATGCACCTAGAAGGAGGAGAAGGGTGCTGAGGATAGAAGAAGATGAAGAAGAAGAGGATGAAGATGATAGTCTGCCACTCTCTGCTGTTCTAAGGCTACCAGAACCCAGGAGTCAACTCATGATCACACCTGACTCTCAAAGGGAAACGGTTAGAGTCAAAATAGAAGATGAAGACACAGCAGAAGCAGCACGATGAGCAACTACTGAAGATGCTTGACAAGGAATTTCCTCAGTCATCATCTATACAAGCCATGAAAGGGCATGCTCAGAGGCTGTACACTCTCAGACACACATTTCAGTATCAGAAGGAGAGAGTGAGAGTATGGCCAGACCCCAAGGTGAGTTCTAGAATCCACAAAAGATCCATTCCACACAGATACAATGGCCAGGTTAGAAAAACAATAGACTCTACAATCATGTTGGCCATTGTAGTCTCACCATGGGAAATAATCGATGAATTCAAGAAGGCTCATCAATCAAAAATGACCCCTCAAGCCTATTGGAAAACAAGATGATCAAAAAGGGGTTATTATATAAGAAGCTTGAAGACATTAAGAAGAATGAGCTCCAGTTACTCTTGAGGGCACTCATCCTGATGAATTTGTCTATAGGGAGGGTAATACTGTGGAGTTGAAGAATGGCAGGACTGTAAAGTACTTATCTGAGTACTATGGTCCAGAGTTCTTCTTTGAAGGAGGAGTAGAAGAACTCTCCAAGGAGGAACAGGTTGTTCTCCTTGAGGCCTAGGTTCGAGAGTCGTACAGACTCATAATAGGGAAGTAGATCTCATGAATGGATAACAACTCTGTGTCCAGTTCCCCAAAACAGAGTTCCCATTCATACCTTGCCAACAAATCTCTGAGATTTCTTCCCAGGCCAGTGCTTATATGGGTCATCTTCTCAACTGATCAGAAGGGAAAAAGACCAACCATTTTGCCAACAATAAGTGGAAAATAAATCAATTAGAGGTTTGGCTGCATTGGTTCAGGGGGACTTTGTTGGACCAAAGAACCAATGAGCCAAGATCAGAAAACCTCTAAGCCACATGATATCACAACAACTCCTAAAGGCTTCATCAGCAGTTCGACAAGTGCTGAAGACTTCAACAGCTGAAGATCAAGTACTGAAGACTAAAGTGTTGAAGCTCAACAGCTGAAGAACACAAGTGCTGAAGCTGAACAGCTGAAGAACACAAATGCTAAAGCTGAACAGCTGAAGAACACAAGTGCTGAAGCTGAAGACCAAAGTACTGAAGTACAACAGCTGAAGAGTCTACAAGTGCTGAAGATAACAACTGGTGTACAAAGTCTGAAGACATCATCTGATGATATCTACTGAAGTCATCAGCTGATGAAACGTCTGAAGTTCAAGTCTAAAGACCAAGTACTGAAGTTTCAGTAGTTTGTCACAACAGCTGAAGAGTACTCTTTAGTAGTTGTGATATCAGTAGTTTTATGTTTTTACTTTCAGTAGTTTTGTTAAAACGACTGAAGAGCTTGTTCTTCAGTCGTTGTAGTGTCAGTAGTTTTATGTTTTTCAGTAGTTGTAGTAACTGATAACACTTAGTATTTTTGTAAGAAGATGTCAGCTGTTTTGACATCTTCAGTAGTTGTGTTTCAGTTGGAATAATTGTTAGATGTCACTATCAAGTGACATCAGCAGACGTCACATCTCTTATATAAGAGGTGTCGACCTAATTGTAGTGTGACATTCCGTTACCACGAAAGCGAATATTGAATGAAATATATTTGCAGAATTCTCTCTATCTATAACGTTTTTGTTCTTCATTGAATATCTTTTCGTTCTTGTGAATGGCTAATTCATTGTTAGAATTCCGCGCTATACTCACTAATCAATCAAATGTAGATCACTGATCCTAACACATATTAGCTGGCTTATCATCCACAGACGGATGGTCAGTCAGAGGGAACCATTCAGACAATAGAAAATAGCTTCGGGCATGTGCCATTGACTTTGGAGGAAGTTGGGATGACCACTAACGTTAGTGAGTTGTCATATAACATTAGTTCTCATGCCAGTATTGGTATGCCCCCTTATAAGATGCTATACGGTAAGAGATCTAGAACACCGTTTTTGGGGTGATATTTGTAGATACATATGTACCTAGTTTATAAGCTTAATGTAAAATTCTTTCATGTCTTACATATATGTAACTGGATGGTTGAATGAAATACAATGTGTGGTTTATGCTTATAATGTTTAATATTTCATTGATTATTGTATGTTAACGCGTATTGAACTAACTATATAGGTTGTGGTTGTTTGAATAGATCTAAGTCAAATAATGATTGTGAAACATATTCAAACTTAATGATACGAAGGTCTCATGCGAATGGCCCATGCTAATGGACCACACGCATGAACAACTTCATGCTAATAAACCAGTCGCACGACTAAACCCGGAGACTGGATCAGTCGCATGATTGTAACATGAGATTGACTCAGTCGCACGACTGAACACTCAGTCATGCGAAAGGATCAACCGCATGACTCAATTGCACGACTGAACCATGCTAATGGTTCAGTCGGCAGAATGAGAAACCCTAACCTATAAATACCACTTAAATCGTGGAAAAACAGAACATTCGAAAACCTACGTACTAAATCGTACCCTAGCCATCCAGAGACCTCTAAGAACCTGTTCAAAGTTCATAGATCGCACTAGATCGATTACCAATCGTTCTTAACGTTTAGATTCAATCTACAATTGTGTCTGTATGCGTTCTCACTGATTGGATCGCCAATCAAATAGGATTCCACACTATTTGATTCGGTAGACATGTATATCAGTTAGTATTTCATTCAATACGGGATCCCAACAAGTGGTATCAGAGACGGTTAGTGTTTGAATGATCTAACAATCATTCTATCAACCCGAGCTCTTGATTTCTGGATCGATTTCAGGTTCTTTGACGTTAAACCAACTTCGTGTTCTTCGTGTTTTGCTTAGATCTATGTTGTTTCTATGTTTAAATCGAACTCGAAACCACGTTCTGATCATCCTTTCGAATCTGATGATGTCTATTTTGTTTCGGTTCATGTAAAATTCATCAGATTAGGGATTTGGGAAGCCCTGGCGGCTGCAGATCTGAAAATCTGCGTGCAGATGTGCTCATGCGACTGGATCATGCGAATGGACCATTCGTACGACTAGACCATGCTAATGGACCATTCGTGCGACTGGACCAGTCGTATGTTCAATCGTGCAACTGGACCATTCATATGTTCAATTGCATGATTGGGCCATCCGTATCGACTCATCCGTATTTGTTCCAGATAAAAAAAGTGTCTGGAACTGCTTCTTGCACAGATTTGGGGATGAGCAAAGTATATTCACCCTGAGGTTCTTTTGTCAAATAAGTTCGATGTATACCCCATTATTCGTCGGACTTCCAGAAAGGTGAATGTAGTTGGAACACGAAAGAGAGAAGAGAAGATGTCGTCAGTCGGTGCTGATTTTGTGTGGTAGTCAGGAGCATCTGACTATTTATGGGCCAATCAAGTTATATCTATCTGCATAGAGAGTATTCTCATTCTTAGGGGGATTCCATGTTTAGAGTAATTGAAGACGCAATCAGAAAGTGATAATGTGAGCCGTTTCTGAGGATGAATCTGAGTGCATGCTGATTTGTTTGAGATTGTCAGTTGTGGATTGGAACCCTCTACCTTTTGCCTAATACACCGTATGAAGACGCAAGAAGAGCACAATGTCTATATATTAGGATATGTTGGAATTTTAGGGGGAATTTCTACAGGTGTTAATGTTAATCAGTTCACCTGTGTGAAGATTAAAGCAATGGAAAACTGTTCATGTCATGATCTAGAAAAATCAGTCATATAGGGAATCTTGTTGCTATGATGGTGTTTTGCAAATGAAACGAAAGCTGTTGTGCCTAAAGTCATTTTCAGAGAGACTGTAGCAACCTGACAGATCGGCAACGTTGGCTAATATGGTTTTTCATTTGATTCTATTGGAAACCAGAGCAAAGATTTACTGAAGATTGTAAGAGGTGTTATCTACTATTCGCAAGCAACGACCAGGGGGAATTTGTTGGAGCATATATAGTCATATATAGTGTGTTTGTCACTTGTCGAATAGTCTAGGCTTAATGTAATACACCTGATATGTTGTAAACACATGAAACTGGGTCATTCGCAGGAGCATATGCAAATGAGACTCAGTCGTATGACTAGGTCATGCTAATGGACCTGTCGTGCGACTGAGAGATGCGATTGGGACATTTATAAGACTAAACCATAAGTATGGTCCAGTCGTAAGATTGAACCATACACATGGTCCAATCGCACGTATGGGCCCAGACATCTAATATAGGCCGAGGCCTATATATACCATTTCAATGTGTAGAGATATTAAGGGTTTTGAGAGGAGTCTGCCTGGGGCCTAGGGCTACCGAATGACAGGGGAGATCATGCTCGATCTCCCCTTGCCTAGAGTCTTGATTCTTATGTTATAACGAGCTTGTAATTGTTAGGTTTTATCAATGAAACTATTTAATTATAGTTTGTGTTATTGATTGTCTCTAGGTGTTTGCTGTCGTTTATCCTTCCGTCAAGAACACGCTCGGATGTTTACCGATCCAGCGACTTCACAAACCAGATCGAAGGTCTATCCTCGAGAACCAACTGGCTCCTTGGAGCTGATCAAACATATCATCAATTCTCGGTAGCGGATATCGATTCTTCACTGCCAGCTTATCCAGCTCGCGGTAGTCTATACACATCCTCATCTACCGTCTTTCTTCTTCACAAATAGAACCGAAGCACCCCATGGAGAGATACTCGGTCTAATGAACCCCTCATCAACCAGTTATTGCAATTGCTCCATCAGTTCCTTCATCTCGGTCGGAGCCAATTCGAATAGTGCCTTAGCAACCTGGTATCAAATCAATCTGGAACTCGATCTCGCGGATCGGTGGCACACCTTGTAAGTGATCTTGAAACACGTCAAGAAAGTTACACCCAACCAGTACATTGGACAGTTCTAGTGTTGGTGTATCCACATCCTTTACGTAGGCCAAGTAGGCACTACATCCACGCCGCATGCACTTTCCTGCCACTACCATCAAATCACTTTCAGGATTGTAGTGACTCGATCATCATAAACCGTCACCAAACTACCGTTAGGCGCTGTCAACCGAATCATCTTGGTACGACACACAATGTTCACCTTGTAGTCCGCCAACCAATCCATTCCTAGGACCACATCGAACCCATCTAAGGTAATCATGAATGGTCTAACTGGAACTTATGGCCTTCCAATTCTATGTCACATGTATGGCCCCATTCCCGGAAGCTTCATAGTTGGTTAATCATAGCATAAAATCATTTTAATAACAAAACTATGCATCAGAATAATTAGATATACATTTAAAACTTGGAAATCATATTATACTCATACATTTGTCATTCATTTGTAAATAAAACATAGTATTTTTCTTAAATAACAATAAAAGATTTTGTAAACAGGAATGCCATCCATTGTTCTCGAAGTAGCTCCTGGTGCAATCCCCAGCATCAAGATTTACCTGCCAACTATTATGCATAAAAGTCAGCTTTGCTGAGTGAGTTCTAGTTTAGGTAAATAAGAAAATATAAAGTTTATCCTTCATATAAAGACCATGTATACATAATACATAATATTTGCGTCTTAATAAGCAGGTTCATTATCTTTCATTCTTTCATTCTTTCATATCTTTCACTTTATCATAATGAGATTGCACAAAGCAAGAGCTCCATGTTGATCGACAACAAATGTCAATCCCTATCTGTACACATCATCATGGTAGCTAACCCCCGACAGTTGATCCACACTGCAAGTCACATAGCCCGCTCATGAATACGGATTAATCATCATACATCAGACTCATGTAAGTGAAGTCCATCATAGTGCTTGCAAGACTTTTCATCATCAAAAGGGCCTGGGGGATAGCGGGAGCGGCAACCCCTGACAACGGGGTCCTAGGGGCAACAGACCCTAGTGGGGTCCAAGGGGAAACGCCCCAAGCTAGGGCCAGGCGCCAGGTTAGCGTGAAATTTTTTATCTTTAAGCATTATATAGCACATTTCCTTATAGAAAAATCGATCTTCCTATTAAAACCTCATAAAATCTCGGTCATTTAAAAACCTATATTTAGTATGCATAATAACCCCAAACATCCAAAAACTAACAAATAAGGGGATCTAGAACTCACTTTGATACCGTGAGTAACCTCTAACCTAGCTTTCTAGGCTAGGATCACACTACACTGCCTAAAGATAAGTTAACACTTAAAGGGTTATTTTTTGCCTAATTTCGCTGCTAGAAATTCGTTGTCAGTTTCGCTTACAGTTTCACTACCAGTTTCCAGTTGCGCATGGTAGTTTCGCCCAACTTTTGTTGGAATTCCCTGGCTGTGAAATTATCTGCGAAACTATAGTTTCGCAAAAAACCCACAGTTTCGCAGCTTGAATATGCTAATTCGCTGGATGCACAGACAGTTTCGCAAATCGCATAAAAATTATAAACCAACCCGTTTTTAACCCAAAATCGCAACTTTTTACATCTAACCTCTTAGTTGTCATCCATGAGGCTATATCTAAGCTTTCTATATGTTTTCATACCTAAAAATTTGACCTTTATGTATTTCTTTGCAAATTTTCAAAACCCAAAACCCTAGAACTCGGGTTTGATCTACAGAAGGGTTTAGAGGCCGATTCTTACCTGGATTTGTTCCTCATTTCTTATGGTTTGATGCTCCAACACCAATATCTTCAATCTCTTAACCTTGAAGCTCCAAATATTGATTTTCTTTACTTTCTCTCTTTATGAATTTGGGAGGCTAGGGTTTCAAATGAGGGAGATGGTGGCTGGTTAGGTGGGTAAAAGGGCTGATTATGGGCCCTTAATCACTTAGGCTCTTGCCCATAAGCCTAATTTATCCCATAACCCATTTCCTTCCTTTATTAAATACCCACTAATTAAGCCCACGATCCACGATGACTCATTTTGACTTTCAAGGTGTTACAAGTCTCCCCCACTCATTTAGGTTTCATCCTCAAAACCTTTTCGTCATCAAACAATTAAGGATAAAATTTCCTCATCTCCTCCTCGGCCTCCCATGTAGATTCTGATCCTTTTTTGTGTATCCACTGTACTCGTACTAGCGGAACCACTTTATTACGTAAGGGCTTCTCTTTCCAATCAAGGATGGCCACCGGTTGCTCTACATATTTCAGTCGTTCGTCGACTTCAATGTCTTCTAATGGTACAACTGCATAATTGTTTGCTAGACATTTCCTAAGATGAGATACATGGAACATAGGGTGAATTCCACTCAACTCATCGGGTAGTTCTAATCTATAGGCCACTTCCCCTACCCTCGCGACAATACAGAATGGCACTATGAACCTTGGGCTAACTTTCCCCATTTTTTAAACCTGATGATTCCTGTCCAGGGAGATACTTTGAGCATAACCTTGTCACCAACCTCAAACTCTATTGGTCTACGCCTCTTATCAGCATAAGACTTCTCGCGATCCTTTACGGTGTTCATGAATGCCTTAATCTTATCTAACTTCTTGGTTGTGACGTAAATCACTTCAAGGCTTCCCAATTCCATATGCCCAATGTCATCCCAACACACAGGCGTTCTGCACTTCCTACCGTACAACATCTCATAAGGTGGCATACCAATGCTGGCATGGTACTATTATTATATGAGAATTCCGCCAACGGTAAGTGATCATCCCAACTTCCTCCAAAATCAATTACACACGCTCATAGCATGTCTTCTAATGTTGGAATCGTTCTTTCCGACTGACCATACGTTTGGGGGTGGTAAGCCGTACTAATGTCCAGTCTAGTCCCCATTGAGTCATGAAACCACTTCCAGAACTTGGACGTAAGCCACATGTCCCTATCCAAAACGATAGACACTAGCATGCCATGATGAGCCATGTCTCCTTGAGAAATAGCTCTGCCAACCTCTCAGAGGAAAACGTCTCATGAATTTATAGGAAATGGGCACTCTTTGTTAACCGGTCAACAATCACCCAGATTGTGTCGCTTCCTCTTGTTGTGCGAGGTAGCTTCCTCATGAAGTCTATTGTGATGTGTTCCCATTTGCATTTAAGGATATCCAAAGGCTGGATCTTCCCATATGGATTTTGGTGCTCTGCTTTCACTTGCATCCAAGTCAGGCACTTGCTCACGTACATAGCCATGTCTCGATTCATTCCCAGCCACCAATAATCTTTCTTCAGATCTTGATACATTTTTGTGGCACCGGGTGAATGGAATGTTGAGTTTTGTGAGTCTCATCCATGATCTCTTCCCTCAGATCCCCATAGAGAGGGATCCACATTCTCCCAGATCGGGTTCTAACACCTAGAGTGTTTTCCCCCAATCAAAACTTGTCCTTTCTCATCCTTTTAGAGTTGACTTTGTCGTCTCTTAATGCCTTATCCTGAAACTCCCGCACTTGTGTCATAATATCAGGCGTTATGATTATCTTGCAAGCCCTCACCCCAATTGGTCCGGTCGCCCTTCGCGCAGTCATAATCATTTATCAGTTCCAACCAACTCCTCTGCCTCATGTTGAGTTCCTTTTGTTCAAAGAAATACTACAAACTTTTTGATCAGTGAAGATGGTGCACTTCACCCCATACAGGTAGTGCCTCCAAATCTTCATGCAAACACTACTGTCACTCCCTCAAAATTCACATGCGGAGTTTTACCACAAGGCATGTGAACAAACCAGGATCACAGTCATTAGTTACTCAGAATGACACTATATGCCACATTCAAAACAAACCAACCAAAGTTTAAATGTTTAAAACCATACGGAAGCATTTTGTAAATAAGACAAACCCAAAGTAATAAAATGCATAATATGGCAAAACACGCACCATCCCAATGTTCAAATCCCATAAATAAAAGGCAAACAAATAAGTATATGAAATAAAGCCTTAGGATGCATGCTGGACCGTGTTGTGCTCCTAATGGCAAGCTGAGTTAACGACCTGAGAATAGCATACTAAAAAGGTCAACCAATGGTTGGTGAGTTCAAGTGTTTGCCTTTAACATAAATATTATCAATTGTATAGCATAAGAAGTGTATTGAAATAGATAGCTTGTATATATTCATAAGTAATAACATAGTGATTTCGCAATTGCGTTTGTTGCCCCCCGTCACGACTTACCAAGTTATGCCAATGTTTGTGTTTAGGACAATATTGCACCCGTTTGACCTCGAGTCGCACAAGTGGGGCTCGTCACACCCATTAATCCTACCCAAGATTTCCCGCTAGTTGCCATTATTAACGATCTAAAAGTGTGAGGACTTTTCAAGGTATTAAGCACTATGTTAAAACATACACAACTTATAATAATAAAATAGCATTTAAGTACAAGTATGCTACTTCCCCCAGAAGAAGGTTTATAAAAATAGAGGGCCATGAACTCACCTGGTGTACACTGATAATGAATAAAGAGACTCGTGATAGGTGCAAAGACAACCCTTCAAAGGTTACCTAAATCACACAAGTACATAAGTACGTGTACACAAAAACTTAACAACCCTAGGTTAACCTAGTTGACCCGTTTGACCCATTGGTGACATATTAGATGGAATATTGTTTAATCATACAATTCAACTTATCATTCACGAATATCATGTAAGTTATCACGTACATCACATCATTCAACCCAAGTTCTACCTAGGTCATCATACCACATTAGATCATCATACACTCATGCAAATCTCAAATAATTATCATGCTCAAATATTATAATTACATCACTTCAAACAATTCATATGTGAAGTCTAATCATGCACTACATGCCAAATGAAGTCACCCACGACCTCACATCCTAAACGCTGCCAATCTTACTATGTAGGGGCCTCGGATTTGCATGCGTGTATGACAATCATAACCACATTACTAGGATATATAGTGACAAACCAAATTTCAAACCCAATCATGATCTCCTAATCACTACCCATAATTCATCATCATGTATGATCATCAACATCTATACTTCATACATGATCAATCAAGCATCCATACAACTCAATTACACATTCTAACACAACAAACATGATCCACAATCATTCTAACATGATCTTAACATCATAAGCATGTCCAAATCATCACATCCAAAGTTCTACAAAAATAAAGTTTCCTTTTTGGGAAAGTAATACCCAAAAGTGCTCTAGCATCCAATTCAACCATAATTTCAACAATTATATACCTAATATAGTTCATAGCATTCATTCTAACATGTTAATCACCTCCAAAACATCCATGTTCTCAACGTCATACACAAAAGTTTCAACTTTTACTAAGTCATGATGATATCACAATTTCATGGATTTTATTATATAATTCAATTAAACTATCATCTAACATCTTAGCATCATGGAATCATAAATTCCAAGAACAAAAGTTTCCTCTTATGGCAATGTAGGAACTAGATGATCAAGCCCTAGATTTCTTTCACAATCAACATAATGAAGCATTCATACAACCTAACTAACATCATATAATCATCATACAATCATCAATTTCATATAATCATCAGCAATCTCGTGGATTAGGATTCATCAAGAACAATCAACATGAAGAACTAATCAAAACTAACCTTTAGATGTGCTTAGATGATGATTATCACTTGAAATCAACTTGTAATAATTGAAACCACTTTGAATTCGACTTGTGTATGTGTTCTTGGATCAAAATTGCAATGTGGGAGGTTTTTGGAAGAGGTTGCGGTCGAAATATGGTGTTGAGGGGAATTAGTTTGATTTTTGTTTAAATATGGTAACTTTTAGTTAAAAGGTAATTACAATTTAAACCCCTTTATTTTATTTTATAAAAACAATCTTTGTAATACTTTTTAAATAGTTTTTAACTACCAACACAATTATTATTAACCAATAATAATAATCCTAACCATTTACAATAAGTCACACAACACACGAATATGTTTTACACGTTGTCGTGTTATCGCGTAAAATTTATAAAACAAAATTTTTAAATTCTATAAAATCATGAACCATATAATCACAACTAATAATCAATATTATTAGTTAGATTATTATTCTTTATCATAGATTATTATTATTAAGTCACCAACGTTCAACGACAACTACTGTGTGCTCATGACACGTGTATGCAAGACTTAACGGAACTAACAGAGTTTGGTAATAGAAAATTACCGGATGTCACAACCACCGCAGCCAACTCCAAATCATGGGTGGGATATTTGGCCTCGTGGACCTTTAATTGTCTAGAAGCATAGGCTATCATCTTCCCCCGTTGCATCAACACACAACCCAATCCGGCATACGAGGCATCCGAGTAGACTACCAGATCCTCGTTCCCTTCAGGTAACGTCAACACAGGGGCTAGAGTTAACCTCATCTTCACTTCTAGGAAGGCGTTCTCTTGATCAGTACCCCAATCATACTTCACGTCCTTCCGGGTAAGCTTTGTCAAAGGAGAAGTTATCTTAGAGAAATCATGGATAAACCTCCTACAGTAACCCCCAGGCCTAAGAACTTCGAATCGCAGATGGCGTCTTTGGAGGTTCCCATTGCATCACCGCTTCAACCTTCGCATGGTCCACACTAATCCCCTCGGGATTAACCACATGAACAAAACATTGAACTTCTCAAAGCCAAAATACGCATTTAGAGAACTTAACATATACTTCTCGCTTCTGAGCGTCTCCAATACTTCTCGAATATGATCGGCATGTTCCTTTTCACTTTTTGAATAAATCAAGATGTCATCGATGAACACTATTACCGATTTATCCAACATCGACCGACATACCCGATTCATAAGGTCCATAAAAGCAGCGGGTGCGTTGGTTAATCCAAAGGACATGACGAGAATTCGTAGTGTCCATAACGCGTACGAAACACTATCTTAGGAATGTCTTGTTTTTTCACCTTTAGTTGGTGGTAACCAGACCGCAGGTCTTTCCTTGAAAACTAGCTGGCACCCTGAAGTTAATCAAACAGGTCATCGATTCTTGGTAACGGATACCAGTTCTTTATGGTCAGCTTATTGAGCTCGTGATAGTCAATGCACATCCGCATGCCACCGTCTTTCTTCTTGACGAATAAAATCGGAGCACCTCAATCAGAGATACTCGGTCAGATGAAGCCCTTATCCAATAAATCTTGCAACTGGTCCCTTAGTTCTACCATCTCCGAAGGAGCTAATCTACACAGTACTTTAGTGACGGGCAGTGCTCCCGGTAGCAAATTAATTTTGAATTTGATTTCGCGGTCAGGCGGCACACCAGTCAGGTCTTCAAGAAGACGTCAGGAAACTTGCGCACCACCGGCACGTCTAATAATTGTGGCTCTGGCGCATCCACATCTTTTGCATAGGCCAAGTAAGCGGTACACCCACGTCTCAAGTACTCTTTAGTTGTGATCATCAACACGACCTTCGGTACACAACACACCTTATCCCCATGAACTGTAACAGATCTACCACCAGACGCTGTTAGACGAATTACCTTCTTGCTACATACTATATTGGCTTCATAGCTAGCTAACCAATGCATGCCTAACACCAGATTGAAACCTCCTAAGGCCATAACATGCAACTTGATAGGGAACTTACAATCTTCTAACTCAATCAGGTAATCCTCAACCACTTTAGTTACCTTAGTGGACTTACCAATGGTTGTTTATACATTGAAAGGTTTTCTAACTTTCTACTCTTATCATGCAACAAACGACAAAAGGCAGCAGACACAAAACTCATACTAACACCATAATCAAAGAGCACAGAAGCATATGCATGGTCTACCAGAAACATACCTGAAACTACTTTTGGATCTGCCATGGCCTCGTCACGAGTTATGTTGAATGCCCTCGTCTTCGCCTTCGAACCGTCACCCTTTCCCTTATCTTCGACTTTAACCATTCCTGATACTCCTAATAACCCTTTCTTGCAGTCCCTCTCCACATGTCCCATCTCGCCACACTAGTAACACTTCACCACCTTGCAATCCCTAGCATAGTGGCCCTCGCCCCCACATTTAAAACATTTTCTAGTACCAACTCTACACTCCCCCTAATGACCTTTTCCACATTTCTACAAGCACCTCCTTCACATGTATTTGCCCGTCTCCCTGACTGATCCTCAACTCTCATCCTCTTCTCTCCACATCCTGAAGTTATCACCTCCGAACCTCTTCTCATTTCCATTCTTGTTCCCACTCAATTTCTCCACCTTCTTCTGTACAAGCATCAGATCTCTCTCATCGTACAACCTCCCAGCTAAATCCACCATAGACCTAAACATGCCTGGTCTGGCCACAATCATGTGCCTCCTAATATCCATAGGCAAACTCTACATGTATCTCTTGATCTTCTTAGATGCAGGTGTCACCATGTCTAGCCCAAGTCTTGCAAGTTCATTGAACTTGGAGTATCCTCTTGACGAGTCATGTTCCCAACCTCCAAATACAAGAACTCCTTCTCAATCTTGTCTAATTCCTGATGGGGACAATACTCCTCTAGCACCAACTCCTTAAACTCAGACCACTTCATTTTGTCTATCAATCGCTTTCCTTTAGCCTGGACAATATTATCCCACCAGCACAACGCTGAGTCGATGAAAGAATGAGCGGCAAACTTAACTTTCTGATCATCCCAGCAGTCGCTAATTTGCAGTACCGCTTCCATCTCTATGACCCAACGATGAGTGACAGTAGCATTACCATTAACGTAAAAGGTCAGGGGCTTGCACCTTTGAAATGTCGCATAGTTGAACCCCTAGTCGTCTCTCTCTCAAACTCCACATCACTGTCATCATCATGGATTACCATATTAGGGTTTGATGGCTCCTCTTCAGATTCCTCCATCCTCCCAGTGGACCATCCAGAATTCTTCTTATTTTCCTTCCCTTCTTATCAGCTTTCACTCCATCCTTGACTGCTTTGATCACCTCGGTCACCACTGAGGGTAAGACATTTTGCATGAGATTGTAAACTTCATCAGTGATAGCCTCCTTCATAGTGGATTTAAGGGTGGCTGATCCCTCACCCTCTAGGTTACTATGGAGGCCAGACTCCTCGTGAACAGTCTCAGGAGCCTTACCTTTGCTTTGGGTGACACGTGGCTCAATAGTACGCCCACCACGAGTACCTCCTTGAGATGCCTTCCCTAATTTGCTACCAGCCATAACAAATTCCTGTAAGATTCAAACACCAAAATGGCTATTCAAGATAATTGCTCAGATCATTATAAGTATGGTAAGTCCTTAATTACGGTGGCCAAGTGTGATTAACTACTTACCTTACCCTCCTGTCCCAAGCAATCACTATCCTAACACATGTCAGTATTCAAATCTAGAAGCACATAGAACGCATAGCACACACACATAATCCCAGTTTTACTTGAAAACTTTTACCTGATGGCACGTAGCTACTTGGATTGGCATCCTTCATTTGGTTCCATTTTCAGTTTAAGGTTAGGTTTTCAAAATCACTTACCCAATTCTCTTAAACTTTGGATCTGATACCAACTTGTAAGGACCCGTTCCCGGGAAGCTTCACAGTTGGTTAATCATAGCATAAAATCATTTTAATAACAAAACAACAAAGCGGAAATAATTAGACATGCATTTAAAACTTGGAAATCATATTGTACTCATACGTTTGTCCTTCATTTGTAAATAAAACATACTACATTTTCTTAAATTAGAATAAAGGACTTCGTAAACAGGAATGCCGTCCATTGTTCTCCAAGTAGCTCCCTGGTCCCATCCCCAGCATCAGCATTTACCTGCCAACTATTATGCATAAAAGTCAGCTTTACGGAGTGAGTTCTAGTTTAAGTAAATAAAAAAAATATAAAGTTTATCCTTCATATAATGACCACGCATACATAATACATAACATTTGCGTCTTAATAAGCATGTTCATTATTTTTCACTCTTTCATATCTTTCACTTCATCATAAACGAGATTGCACAAAGCAAGAGCTCCATGTTGATCAACAATGAATGTCGATCCCTATCGGTACACATCATCATGGTAGCTAACCCCCGACAGTTGATTCACATTGCAAGGCACACAGCCCGCTTATGAATACGGATCAATCAGCATACATCAGACTCATGTAAGTGAAGTCTATCATAGTGCTTGCAAGACTTTTCTTCATCAAAAGGGACTAGGGGTAACATTCATTAAGTTTCACTTTTCTTTAATATCATCTTCCAGTTTAATATATAATACTTAACTTAAAAAGTACATAATATGCCATGTACTAGTCATCATAAAACATAACTGACCCTCCACAGGACAGCGGGGGTTTGGGGGCGGCAGCCCCTGACAACGGGGTCCTAGGGACATAGAACATTTCCATATAGAAAAATCAATCTTCCTGTTAAACCTCATAAAATCTCGGTCATTTAAAAATGTATATTTAGTATGCATAATAACCACAAAACATCGAAAAACTAACAAAATAAGGGGAACTAGAACTCACCTGGATACCATGAGTATCCTCTAAACTAGGCTTTCTAAGCTAGGATCACACTACATAATCTGAAGATAAGTTAACCCTTAAAAGGGTTAATTTCTGCCTAATTTCGTTGCTAATTTCACTGCCAGAAAAGTAGATTCGTTGCCAGTTTCACTAATAGTTTCGCATGTTAGTTTCGCCCAACTTTCGTTGGAATTCTCTGGCTGTGAACTATCAGGGAAACTATAGTTTTGCAAAAAACCCAAATTTTTGCAGCTTGAATATGCAAATTCGCTGGGTTCATAGACAGTTTCGCAGATAGCATAAAAATTATGAACCAGCCCTTTTTTAACCCAAAATCGCAACTTTTTACGTCCAACCTCTTAGTTTATCATCCATGATGCTATATCTAAGCTTTTTACATGTTTTCATACGTAAAAATGTGACCTTTATGCGATTCTTTGCAACTTTTCAAAACTCAAAACCCTAGAATCAGGGTTTGATCTACAGAAAGGTTTAGAGGCCGATTCTTACCTAGATTTGTTGCTCCTTTCTTATGGTTTGATGCTCGCACACCTAGATCTTCAATCTCTTAACCTTTGAAGCTCCAAATCTTGAGTTTTCTTCACTGTCTCTCTTTACTTTCTCTGTCTACTAATTTGGGAGGCTAGGGTTTCGAATGAGGGAGATGGTGGTTGGTTAGGTGGGTAAAAGGGCTAATTATGGGTCGTTAATCACTTAGGCTCTTGCCCATGAGCCTAATTTAGCCCATAACCCATTTCCTTCCTTTATTAAATACCCACTAATTAAGCCCACGATCCTCGATGACTCGTTTTGACTTTTCGGGGTATTACATCACAGCCTTCTATCATCTCAGAAATACTGGTAGACTTACCTATGGCAGTTTCTACATCGAATGACTTAACTATACTCCTATTACTAACCGGCAATTTAGCACAGAAAGCAGCTGAAATAAAACTCTTACTATAGCACCAGAATCAAATAACATAGAAGCAAGAGTTTGGTTTTACTAAAAACGTACCTAAGAGTTGACATGACATCGGGGTCCGTCCTAGCCTCCTCATGCGTCATCGTGACGCCCTCGCGCTCTCTCTCGCCCTTCACCTCTAGCATTCTTTGCTGCCCCGGAACTTTCAGCCCTCGGCATCTACAATCTCAACTCATGTGGCCCTCCCCACTACAGTTAAAACACCTCGCCACCTTGCACTCTCTTGCCATGTGGCCAGGCTTCTCACACTTAAAGCACACGTTCAATCCCCACCTACACTCTCCCGCGTGCTCCTTTCCACACTTGCCACACCTCCTCATCCCCGCACTGGATATGACCACCCGTTGGTCATCCACCAGTGCACCTTTGTTGCTTGGAGCGGCCCCGCCATGTCCAAACCGCTTTCCATTCTAATTCTATCACCGCCACCTTTTTGCTGACTTCAGCCACCACCACAGCCCACTCATCATACAATCTTCCTGCCAGATCAACCTCCAATCTAAACATGCTCGTTCGGTGATGATCATATGCCTACGGATCTCCGCTAGCAACCGTTAGATGTACCTCTTGATCTTTCGTGACAGAGGCATCACCTGATCCGGCACCAAGCATGCCATCTCGTTGAACTTGGTGGTGTATTGTTGATGGTTCATGGTTCTCGCCTCCAGCTATAGGAACTCCCTCTCCACACTGTCCAACTCCCTATGAAGACAAAACTCCTCAATCACCAAATTCTTCAGCATGGCCCACCTCATCATTCCAATTGCCTACTACCCTCGGCTTGGATGATATTGTCCCACCAACACTTAATCATTCTGGGCAAATTCTAGGCACATGGTCACTATGCAAGCGCATGAGTGCCTAGGCGCATGGGAGTTTTAGGCACATGAACACTTAGTGAAATTCAGCCTATTTCTAGGTGCATGGATACTATTAGGGCGCATGGGACCACACTTGGGTAGTTTATGACCAGGGCAAGCGACAAGGGTCCCATACATATGGTCAATCACAAAGATTAGATTCCAGTGTGCATCCTTCCAGGGTAGCTAACCCTCACACAGTTGAGCTAACACTCTTCATTAGGTGTGAACCTCCATACAGTGGTTGCAAGACATTCTTACTTTTATTTATTCATTAATGCATGCATTCATTCATTCATTACATTCCTCTTTTCATTATCTTCCACTTTACATTACATAATATTTTTCATTTCCCGCACTAACATACCACGTAAAACCATGGAAAATAAACATACATAATAAGGAACATAAAATAAACATACATAACCATACAAGGCATCATCATACACATAACTTACAACATCATAACATACATCATCCATCATCAAAAGTCAACTTACATCACCCCAGGAACATCCTAAGTCAAAGCCTACACTCATATTTTCCCCCAAAAATTCAGAATATTTTCTATGGCATAGGCGCATGAGCGCTATGCAGGTGCATTTCCCCTAAAAATACAGAATATTTTCTATGGCATAGGCGCATGAGCACTATGCAGGCGCATGGAGAACTTTTGGGAGCATGCAAACTTTTGGGCGCATGGCCCAACACTTAATCATTCTGGGCAAATTCTAGGCGCATGGTCACTATGTAGGCAGATGGGAGTTTTAGGCGCATGAGCACTTAGTGAAATTCAGCCTATTTCTAGGTGCATGGATACTATTGGGGCGCATGGGACCACACTTGGGTAGTTTATGACCAGGGCAAGCGACAAGGGTCCCACACGTATGGTCAATCACAAAGGTTAGACTCCAGTGTGCATCCTTCCAGGGTAGCGAACCCGCACACAATTGAGCTAACACTCTTCAGTAGGTGTGAACCTCCATACAGTGGTTGCAAGACATTCTTACTTTCATTTATTCATTAATGCGTGCATTCATTCATTCATTACATTCCTCTTTTCATTATCTTCCACTTTACATTACATAATACTTTTCATTTCCCGCATTAACATACCACGTAAAACCATGGAAAATAAACATACATAATAAGGAACATAAAATAAACATACATAACCATACAAGGCATCATCATACACATAACTTACAACATCATAGCATACATCATCCATCATCAAAAGTCAACTTACATCACCCCCAGGAACATCCCAAGTCAAAGCCTACACTCATATTTTCCCCCAAAAATTTATAATATTTTCTATGGCATAGGCACATGAGCACTATGCAGCATAGGCGCATGAGCAGTAGGCATGCACATGGAGAACTATTGGGCGCATGGCCCAACACTTAAATCATTCTTGGCAAATTCTAGGCGCATGGTCACTATGTAGGCGCATGAGTGCCTAGGGGAATTGGAGTTTTAGGCGCATGAACACTTAGTGAAATTCAGCCTATTTCTAGGTGCATGGATACTATTGGGGCGCATGGGCTTTGGGCGCATGGGACCCCACTTGGGTAGTTTATGACCATTAGGCGCATGGACCAATCCAGGCGCACAAGCACTAACATAGACTATAATCATCATAATTCAGTCCCATTCATCAATCTAACATGTTCTAAGCTTAGGTCTAACATTCTAAGCAACAAAAGATGAACATAACATCATCAAAACGCCCAAAATCATAACCCACCCACATGCACACATACACATACATACGCTTGTAACACCCACAATAATAAAGCATACATACATGCATTTCTAGCACCAAAATCGTATAAAATATGTAAAAAGGGGGTTCAAGAACTCACCTTTGACAACCTTCAAGTATGACTTCTTCAAACTCGTTTGAAAATGAGTTTAACCACCTAGAAACCCGCCAAAAGCACAACGGAACACACATACACAAATAACCAAGGCATAGCCTGGTCAAGAAGATCACAAAACCAAGAATTCTTACCTTGAATTTGAATTCCTTCTTGTTCTTCTTCAATTATCCAAGAGCTTCCCTGCTCTTTCTCTCTCTAAAAATATCTGAATGAAGGGTGTGTAGACAACAGGCACGACCATGCCCACCTTTTACACCTTAACTATGGTTAAACTATGTTTCTTCCTTTTTCTTCACTTTTATTCTTTCTTTCTCGTCTATAAAAATATCCGGGTGTTACAATGTGTCATTTATACATCCATATTTGTTTCTGTACGTGTACAAGTCTTGTCCGCATTTGTTGTAGAAAGAGATGATTATTTGTTTGAGTTCACCAACATTAGTTTTTTGAAGGTACACAATGCTCATCCATATTTATCTTTTTTCACCCGCAAAGACTAATGCGGCTGAACAATACTTAGCCTTCTCTTCTTATCTACATATCTTCATACTTCATCTGAACAAACTAGACTTGTATAATTTCCAACTAGAATAAATTCCATCCCTACTTGAATTAGGATGCATGATCTTTTCAAGGTCCAATAATACTCCCCCTAAGGATTATGCAACCTAAGTAGTTCAACTGTGTTTGGTGATGGTAGATGTGAAGTTTCTTGTTGCTTTTGTGATGTGGATGGTTGGACTGTAGTGGAAGTTAAAGCTAATGTAGTAGTAGTTGTTGTTGCTTGTGTTGTTGATGAAGTTGTTGTTGATGTTGTTGTTGTAATTGCTAGTGTTGATGTAATAGCTACTGAAGGTTTTCCTCAGAAGGATAACAATGATAATTAGGGTTGGTAGGATCCAAGATGAAGTTAATCATGGTTGCAAACTCCATTGCCTCTTTGATCATGTTCTTATCAAGCACATGTATCATTAAGTACTTCATCCTTTCAACAACTTCAATGGGAATTTTCTTAAAAGAGTAAGGTTCAAACATAGAAATGGTATGCAGGACCTGTGAAGGGTGGTCACTTACAACACAACAATACAATGAGGAGATTAACTTGACTAATCAAACAATGAAACTGGATTAACCACAAGTAATGATACTAAGAACACAAGTGAATAAGAGATAGAACAAGATTACAAAATACATAAGGAGATGGTTTTCAATATTGCAGTATATTTCCCTCTCAAGTTCTATTACAAGTGTTACAAAGCATAAAAGAAAGTTACAAGTACTTGAGATACATATACCACATCCTACAGCTGGCCTACTATGAAAGCCAGCTGGATACAATTGACTAGACAAACAAAATCATATGTAGAGTCAAAAGGCAGATTGCCTTTTGACTTGTGACTATGACATGCCATAGCTCACATCCTAATATATTACAAAAATGATAAAGTACATGAAGTAGAAAGTTACAAACTCAAGACCTCAATGTACAGTTATAAATGCATGGACATTTTCACCAACTCATGGAAATTGGTGACTTTATAGAGTTGTGGCGAAAAGGGGTCCAGCTTTATGTAAAGTACATCAGATAAAGCATGTATACAGAAAGTCTTCAGAAGAAATTTGTCTTCAAGTGTTGGCTTCAGAAGACTTTGTTTTTGAAGCTTTGGAAGACTTCATCTTTGGCTTTGTAAGATATTGGTCTTGGCTACGGAAGATTTCACACTTAGAATGTTTCTGTTGCTGGTGTGAAACTTTCGAAGCATTCTTCTTCAATGCACTTGTGCATGCATGCAAGAGACTTTAAGTGTTTGAGTTGCATCAGCCTTAACATATAATCCTTACAAACTGCCCCTAGGCTAATGCTACCAAAACAATTTGAAGACTTCAGATATTAACAGTCCTCATTATGATGATGATCATCCCTTTCTTCATGAGATTATCAGGATCACTTAGACTCTCAAAGTGTCTTCTCATATCAAGGAGATCATGCAGAGGCAGATTGAACAAATCTTGCCATGTGTAGATATCCTCAATGCCTTGTTCTCTAATGACATGCCATCTTTCTGGATTTGTGGTGTTTGTCTAGGACAAGATGGGTCTTCCTGATGCTAGAGGAGCTATTTGAACGGGAGATGACGAAGCATCCTCTGGCTGCACATCCTCAAGATGTTCTGACTCATCCTGAGGTTTAGAAAAGGATGTTTCGTTCTTCTTCTTTGGCTTTGGCTTTGGCTTTGGCTTTGGCTTTGAAGCCATCCTTTTCTTCCTTTTTGTTCCTTTTAACTGAGAAGACTGGCTTGCAACACCTGGTAGATCTTCTTTGTCTTTCTCAGTTGGGTCTTCGTCTCTCACTGGTTAAGAAAAAGAGGGAGTTTGACACTATTGTGGATCAGAAGATGAAGCTTGCTGAGTCTCTGCAGGAGGTCCAGCTTGTGTTGTCTCAGGTTGTTCAACCTTAACCTCAACTTCAGGTGGAGCTTGACTTGGAGGGGAGTGTAAGTCTATAAGCTCTCCACTCTTGATCTTCTACTTGATTACCCTGATATGCTAATCCATAGTGGACAGAGACATAGGGCCAAGTCTCCTTCCGGAGAATCCTTACAGCTTCTAGAAGCTCATCATCCTCTACTTGTCTACACATTTCTTCATACTCTTCTAGGTGATGGCTCTTGACTTTGTAGCTTCTTCCCTTAGTTTCCTTTTGGTGATCTTTCTTTCCTTGACTATCTCAAGTTCAAGTTGTTTGAGATAGTCAAACTCAATATAGTCATAGGATAAGGGTAGAAGTGCATCTGCCTGATAGAGGCCTGTGGCACTCAAGTAACTATCATCTTGATCCTGTCTTCTTCTTTATTTAACTGAGGTTCTTGTTGAACCACATCCTCATAAGCAGGACTTTCTTGAACTGGGAAGAGGGTAGACACATGCTTGTATAATCTTTTCTTTCTTCTTTCTTCTTTAATTTGAATCAGTAGCTCTGCATCTTCTGGCTCCTTTCTCTCTTTTGACACTTCCATGTCAACAAGTTCATTCAATTCCTCTAAGGGGAGAGAAATGACATTGTCTATGTCATAGTTCCTAGTCTGTAAGTAGTTTATTCTGACAGCCCTCAACTCATCATCCTGAGTGTTTGGTCTGTGGGCAACCTTGATAGCAGACTCCATGAGCCTTGCAGACTCAGTAGAGGAACTTTCTCTCCTCAGCTTCCTTTTCCTCTCTCTCTCTCCTCCTCCTCAATCTCCTCGGAAGTCATCTTTCTTTTCCCTTTGTTACTCACAAACCTTTGTGACTCAGGGTGGAGAGAGCTTTGGCCTTCATTGCTTGGTGTAGCCTCCAAGCTCTAGCCAGAGAGAGGTTGAGATGCACCTTCACCAGCAAGTGTCTCAAAAAGGGCATGAATCTCTATAGCAGTTGATGATGATGAGACAGGACTCTCAGGTTCTACCACTGGTCCTTCAGTCAAGGTTTCCCCTATGAAACTAATCTTAGGGTCTGCCTCAACATCTAGTTGACCGATGACATTGCCTGATTGCCTTAGTCTTCTTCTGAAGCTGAACTCTACAGTGATTCTGTCTTGGATTCTTTGAGCCAGCTTGTCTTGATTGGCTTTCATTGACAAGTGGCATGTTGACTAGATCTAGACCTTCATAGAAGTTCAAGGTCTAAAAATTGAAGACCTCTTGCTGTCCTTGAACTCTAAGAATGATGAGGGCTCTTCTACTTTCATCATACCTCCACCCAATGATGTGATTTGAAGTTGGTGCAGATGACATAGCCTTTGGTATTCCTTCCTCAAACAGACTCTGTATGTAGGAGTCTATGGAGTCCACATCAATGTGAACTTAAGGAAGTTGCTGAGTATGCACAATTGCAAGTGAGAATGGTGAGTCCTTAATGTCCATACTCTCTAAAGAACTCCAGGTTCTGTGACTGTAATGACTTTCTCCCCCTTTTTGGTAGCATCACCCACTTGCATAGGTGATCTAGGAGTTAGGTCAATCATACTCATAGGTTCTTGTGTTCCTGGTTGAGCTCCTCTTAAAGGTCTCCCAGCTAGTTTTTCCTTAAGATAGAAATCTCAAGTTGCTGATCATTTACCCTGTTTTGCAAGGTAGTCACTTGAGATTCAAGATGACTGACCTTGGAGACTAAATAGGTTCATCAGAAGAATCATTCGGGGATGAGATGATTGGACTGGAGTCTTCTCTCTCATCACCAGCTTTAGGTTTTTGGCTGCTGGATTTCCTCTCCTCACTGGCAGCCTCAGTTGAGGTGTCAATGGACTGAGTTGCCATAGTTGAGGTCTTAATGATGTAATCACTTGCAAAAGTAAGAGCCTCTTCCATATGGACATCTTGAACAGGTTCAAAAGTGTCCACCACAGTAGTGGGTGACTGATGTGGGCTAGATGTAGGAGACTCATGAGCACTCATCTCTCTTTGAGTAGGGGAAAAGAAGAGAGACTCATGGTACTCACTGGAACCTAAATCTTCATCACTATATAAGTCAAGGTTGGGAATGGTTGGTTTAAGTCCAAAGGTTGGGGATGGTAACTATCCCCTGAAGATTGTTCACTTGAGTGTTGAGACTCAGAGCGAAGGCTTAATGCATTTGGGCTTGTGTGCTCATCGGGCTGAGCATGAGGAACCTTAGCACTGGTTATTAAAGTAATGGGAGTGGTCTGCTCCTCAAGAGAAGTGGGAGCTCCAGTGTCCACTTCTTCCTGTGTGGGTGAGTATATGGGGACCTGCACAGACTGAATAGTCTATGTAGGGGTTCGTTTTTGTTTTCTTTGGTAGGTGGGGGTGATTTGTAGCTGTTGAGGGGTAAGGATGTAGAAGGTGTGGGTTCAACACTAGCTAGTGTTGCTAGGTTGTCACCTGGAGCAATGAGCTCTAACATTTTTGGGACAAGGGTTGTTTCTACCCCAGAGAAGCCAATAGTGGGCTTTCTCAAGATTTTAAAGGTGTTGGCGTTTATCTGTCCCAGTTTAAGAATATTACATGTTCCCTTAACTGTGACCCCAGTTCATAGTTAAGAATGTGTTGAACATATCTAGGGAGCATGTACTATTCTAAGGAGTCCAAGTTAGCAAGTAAATTTGTATAGAAAAACTAAGAGTACCTGAACTTGACCCCTGAACCATCCCATGAACAATGAAGGAAAGATCTTCAAGAATCTGGTCCCATCTACCATGCTTGTTTGACAAGCTGTGGATAACCACATCAAGCAAGAATATCCATTGGGATGAGACCTTTCCTTTCCTGAAGTTCTTTACAGAAAAATCTCCCTCACAGCGCGTCTACACAAAGGACTGGTGTTGATACATATATGTACCTAGATCCTGATCTCAATGTAATATGTCTTGAATATCTTGCACTTATGTAATATTGGGTACTTAATGAAATGACAATATTTGTTTGTGATTTATCTTGTTTAATATTTCATTATGAATTGTTTAACGCATATTGACTTGATTATATAGGTTTGTGATTGTTTGAATTGATATACATAATGTTGTAATAATGAATACATTCAAACTTGGTTAAGTGAAGTTCTCATGCGTTCGACTAGACCATGCACCCCAACAATGGTCATGCATCCAAATGGCCATGCGACTGAGTGTTCATGCGCCTAAATAGTCCATACGGCTGAACAGCTTCATGCGTCTGACTCGGTCGCATGACTGAACATTCAGTCATGCGAATGGATCAACCGCATGGCTCATTCGCATGACTGAACCATGCTAATGGTTCAATCGCCCGAATGAGCAACCCTAAGCTATAAATACCACCTAATTCATGGAAAAATGTAAGCATTCTATCCACTTCGACTCCAAGACGTACCCTAGCCGTCCAGAAGCCTCTAAGTTCGTACTCCAAGTTCATAGAACGCAGTAGGTTGATTCCTAATCGATTCTTGATGTTAGATTCAATACATTATTGTTTCTACGTGCGTTCTCTCTGATTGGATCGCCAATCAAATAGGATTCCGCACTATTTGGTTTGGTTTAACACGTTAATCAGTTGGTATTTTGTTCACATACCAGATCCTAACAAGTAGTATCAGAGCCATAGGCTCTTGATTACGTGTTGATTCAATAGTTTTGATACAAAAATTGTGTTTTTTTATCAAAAACGCAATTTTTTTGTGTCTAACGGAGTCTTAGACGTTTCCTGACCTTAAAGTTTAGTTTTTCCGGCATACGACGATTAGGGTTTGTGAAAATTCGAGTTTTTACAGCCAAAACATGTTTAACCTACGATTCATCAAACTTCAGCAAGTTCAGTCGCACAATTGGCTCAATCGTACGACTGAGTTCATTCGTATTCTCTAACCGCACGACTGGACTCATTCGTACCCTCATTCGTACGACTGACTCATCCGCATTTGTTCAGTCGCACGATTGAACCATCCACATTAGTTCAATCACCTGAATATGCCCAATCGCATACCTTCATTCGTATACATCAGCAGTTTTCTAAACAGTAAAGTTAAGTGAAATGGAGGACCAATTTTCAGCCTACACAGCAAGTAGAGATACCCGTATTCAGAATCTACTACTGTTGGAGAATGAAGTGGGAATTCACAATAAACCCCTGAAGCTTATTACGTTAGACGACTACCCACAATGGAAGCAACATTTCGAAATCTACTTGAATGGAGTAGATACAAATTTGTGGGAGGCAATAGAGTCGGGGTATAGCATGCCTGTAGGTGCTGATGGAGTCAAACTTACTCTAAGTGGCATGTCGGATGCTCAGAAGGTAAAACACAACACTGAGAAGAAAGTCTACGCTTTGCTCACTCAGTCTATTCCAAAGGATATCTTCCATCAGTATTCGGAGTACACTCAAGCAAAGAAATTGTGGGATGCGTTGGAGAAAAGGTATGACGGAAACGCCTCACTCAAGGCCATTAAGGAAAAAGCTTTGATGAAGGAGTTCGACAACTTTTCTTCAATGGGAAAGGAAGGTCTGGATGATGTGATTGACAGATTCTACCACTTGATGAGTGAGATGCACACTCGTGGAGTAACTACGTCAATGGAGGATAAGGTATCCAACTTTGCAGATGGTCTACTGGAGAAATGGGCACCCTTCGTATCAAATCTCAGACAGAATAGGATGCTCACGAAGTTAGACATAAATGATTTCATTCTTAAATTGAGGGGAGAGGAGCTTAGGATGAAGTACAGAGCCTAAAAGGCCAACTATGATCAGAATCATGCACTCTACAATGCAACCCCTCCGTCAAGACATCTGGAGCACCACTACAAACTGCCTTCGTTTCAAGCACAGCAATTCTAGCACAACCTTCAACTTTACGGGTCGTCTGGCACCTAGTATATGATACCTGAAGCTAATGCAGCAAAACTGAAAACCGACAACTTCGGGAATGTGACTGTGAAGGTGGCCAAAGAACACATGGACCTCTTAGCTATTATGGTCCATTCCTATGATGGACTAGTTGCTGGAAAGATAGGAAATTGTCACCTGGCAGATGATGATTATGAATAGGTGGACGAGATGGAGTTGGAACGTATGGACATAATGTGGGCCTTGGCAAGTGTTGTCCGACGAGCTAAAAAGTTTGTCAAAAAGACCAGACAGAACTTGATTGCTACAAAAGACACAACTTTTGGCTTCGACAAGTCAAAGGTTACTTGTTTCAACTGTGGTGAGAAGGGACACTTCAAAAGGGAGTGTGTGAAGCCAAAGAAAACTGGTAATGGCAATCCCTTCACGTCCTTTAATCGTCAGGACAAGGCCACATCTAGCAGTTCTACTTCTTCAAATAAGGACCCCAAAGCCCTGACTGCTAATTAGGATGAAGGATAGGACTGGAGCTTTCGGTTCGTCTCACCGGGAGAGTCCAATATAGCTAGTGACATGATGATGATTCTGCAAGTGAAGGAGATATAGCAGTAGAGCTCGCGATGTCAAATTCTGAAGACACTACAAATAAGGTCAACCACCTACCTGAAGAAGAAAAATCTGCTTCAGCGTCCGAAACTCAAGAACCAGAATCAATAGACTCTGCACTCATGGCTGATTCCTCTTCAACATCTCAGGGTGTTTGTTATAGTGTTGAGACTAACACGTGGATTGTAGATAGCGGAGCATCCAGACACATGACAGGGAATAAAACTCTCTTATCAAATGTCAGACAAATTAAAGGAGGACATGTTTCATTTGCTGGAAACAAAGGAGGGTACATCACAGCCCAAGGAGAAGTGGGAAATGAGAAAGTTAAGTTTGATAAGGTAAACTACGTCCAACAGTTACAAAATAACTTGCTTTCAGTCTCTCAAATTTGGGATAAAGGTTTTAGGTAGTCTTTGACAACAAGAAGTGCTACGTTCTAAAGAAGGACTACGTGATTCCTGAGGACCAAATACTAATGTCAGCTTCAAGATATAATGATCTTATGTCTTGGATCTCTCAAAGGCCTCCACAACGAATCATGAAGTTCAGTGCTTCTTGTCCAAAGCTACTGAGAGGACTCAATCTCCTGGCATAGGAGAATGGGACACATCAATCCGAGGAAGATGAATCACTTGGTGCAGAATGATCTAGTGAGGGGAGTAAATGTCAAAAACTTCCAACTCCCAGATTTTTGTGTTGTATGCAAAAAGGGCAAAAGACGAAGAAGTCTCATAAGGAAAAGAAAGTTCATTCTATAGAACTCCTCTTGAGCTCGTTCACATGGCTCTATTTGGTCCAGTCAGTACAAGAAGCATCGTAGGTGACTTGTATTGCTATGTAGTTTAGATGATTACTCAACATTCTCTTCGGTAATGTTTCTGAAATCCAAATCAGAAGCATTTGAATCCTTCAAGGAATTGGTAACGACACTGGAATCCCTAAACAAGCTGAAGGTACAACAGGTGCGCTCAGGCAACGAAACTGAGTTCAAGAATCAGTGGATGGAGGCTTTTTGCGAGGAAAAAGGAATTGTGCATCAATTTACCTCTGCCTACACTCCTCAGATGAACGGGGTCGCTGAACGGAAGACCGCAGCTTTATAGAGACAACACGGACTATGCTGGCAGACTCAAAACTGCCTATTCAATTTTGGAATAAAGCAGTGGCAAATGCGTGTTATACCCTTAATCGACTTCTGGTAGTAAAACGCCATGGAAAAATGTGCTACGAGTTATTACAACGACGTAAACCTAACTTAGAGTATCTTGAGCCGTTTCGCGCTCCGTGCACCGTGCTGAAGAAGACTCAGGAGGGAAAATTTAGTGAGAAGATTGATGAAGGGATTTTTCTTAGATACAACATATCGAACAAGAGAGTTTACAACAACTCAACGGGTCAGATAGAAGAATGGTGTAATGTTGATGTTCAGAGATACATCACACCGCCTGTTGGAAAAGGGCCTGCTTACTTCTTCGACTTTGATGGATTCTTCAAGTCCTTCAACATTCCTCTTTCTTCTTCAAAAGACGAGTTGGAAAACAAGATGATGTACGATGTCTTGAACACACCATCTCAAGATTCAACAAGTCAATCACCTACCAACTCAGGGGGAGCATTTGATGTGAGTGACTCTTCCTCCAATGAAGAAAATGTAGAAAATGATCAGGTCAACCAGGATGTACAGGTTCCGACTACCACAAGTCCACAAGCATCTGCTAGTGATGCTTCTGAACCTTTGGAACCTCAGACTCCTATTGCCTCAGATCCAGAATCAAATGTTCATAATCTTGACTCTAAGGTGGTTGTTCCAACAACTCCTGGCTCCCGTCTAAACGGCTATCATCCCATGGATAATATTATAGGAGATGTGAGATCAGGGGTTCAGACTAGAAATAGCTGTACTCAGCTGATTATGCCTCTGTGATGGAAAAGGGATACCTTCACGACGGTGCCTACCGCTGCTTGTGTCTCAGTTTGAGCCAAAGTATGTTAGTGAAGCACTGAATGATGAGGCTTGGGTGAGTGCCATGCAGGAAGAACTTCTTCAGTTTAAGAAGTTAGGTGTATGGACCACGGTGGATAGACCTAAAGGTGCTAAAGTCATTGGCACCAAATGGGTCTTGAAATGCAAGAAGGATGATCAGGGAGTGATCATCAGAAACAAGGCTCGGCTTGTGTTCAGGTTTTTGACAAGTTGAGGGTATCGACTACAATGAATTGTTTGCACTAGTGGCAAGGATGGAAGCAATTCGCATCTTCCTTGCCTACGCATCTTATATGAAAATCAAAGGTTATCAACTAGATGTGAAGAGTGTGTTTCATCATGGTGAGATTCGAGAGGCAGTGTATGTCAGTCAACCTTTAGGGATTTGAGGATCCTTATCATCAGGATAGAGTTTACAAACTTGAGGCACTATATGGGCTTCATCAAGCTCCGAGGGCCTGGTATGAGAAACTCTCGACTCATCTTGTGAAACACGGTTTTCGCAGGGGAGTAATTGACTGTACAATGTTTATCAAAGAAAAGGATGGAGATTTACTGCTGGTACAAATCTATGTCGATAACATAATATCCGGTTCAAAGAACGAAGAATTATGCAAAGAGTTTGAAGCAGTAATGAAGGCGGAGTTTGAGATGAGTGCAATGGGAGAGATGAAGTTCTTTCTCAGGTTACAGGTGGATCAGACACCAAATGGGATTTTCTTACATTAGACCAAGTATGTAGGGGATATTCTCAGTCGGTTTGACATGGAGAATGCATCTACAACTGGCACTCCACTGGCTACAAACCATGATGTAGCACCCGATGAGAATGGTGATCTGGTAGATGCCACTATGTACCGAGGGATGATTGGATCTCTCATGTATCTCACTGCCTCACGACCTGATATCATGTATGCTACATGTTTATGCTCACGATATCAGGCAAAGCCTAAGGTGAACCATCTAATTAGGGTCAAAAGGATTTTTCATTATCTGAAAGGCACACCCACACTTGGGTTGTGGTACCCACATGATGATGATTTTGAGCTTACAGCGTATAGCGACTCGGATTACGACGGTTGCAAGATGAACTACAAATCTACATCAGCAGGGTGTCAGTTCTTTGGGAGAAGACTAGTAACCTGGCAGTGTAAGAAGCAGACCTCGGTTGCATTGTCAACCTGTGAAGCCGAATACATTGCTGCTGCAAGCTGTTGTTCTCAAATCATATGGATTTAACAGCAAATGCGGGATTACGGTTTGCACTTCTCTTCTACTCCTATCTTTGTTGAAAACTCTGCTGCAATTGCAGTTACTAAGAACCCGGTCCAACATCTAAGACCAAACACATCGGTATTAAATATCACTTTATACGTGATTGCTTTGAAAAGAACTTAATCGATGTGGTAAAAATAAATACGGATTTTCAACGCGCTGACCTCTATACAAAGGCATTTGACAAACCACGTTTTTTATATTTGTTAGAGGTCAACGGCGTTAAAAAGAAAAGTGAGGTCATTCCTGAAGATGACTATGTGTAGTCCGATGTGTCGTGTCTAGTTTCTTTTATTTTTTAATTTTTCATTTTATTTTATTTTATTCTCTTGTCTTTGTTTAAATGTTAAATTTGTTTCATTACATTGGTTATTTCCTTGCCTATTAAAATCCTAAACGCTACTCCATGGTGGTTTTATAATTTTAGGGGGAGAACAGGTTAGGCAAGATAAAAAAAGACGAGGGAAAAGAAGAGGCAAGCTGATAATAATAAGATCGTATGTGTGATACCGATTCAATGTTTGGAATATGATAGTACATAGGTACAAACCATTGGGACTTTAACAAATCAAAATTGAAAAAGATGCAAAGCTCAAGTATAAGTCTGTGTAGTCTGAGCAATATAAAAGGAAATATGATAGCTAAGCTAGCTACTACTAAGGTAACACAAAGAAAGTAGACCTAGAGGTTGCTAGACCACAGATAATATGTCAGTAGCTTCAACACAATAGATGACTAGACCTTTTTGGTGATCTCAAGATTAAACTAAAAAGTTTGACTAGCTGTGGGTAACACCTTATCCCTGGTTAACACAATCAACAAGATTCCAATAAGGGTGACGAGTAAAATAAACGCCACAAATGTGTGCGTAAGACCAAAGCATGAGCAAACCTATATATTCTAGAACTCATTGTTGTTTGCCGCCTCTCTGTTGTGCGGTGGCACTGACCTGAGGATTAGCTTCTCTTTGAATGTTCTAAGAATAGTCTTTTCTTGAATTCTACCTGAGACCGCTCAAAAATCTCCAGAGGAATGTTGATTACCATATAAGTGTGGGATTCACAAATGCTAGTTGAAATAAACTAACTTTAAAACTATCACCAAACTTTGTTGAAAGTCTATGTATGGATTTAAGAGGACAAGTATAATGACAATCACTGTGGCTACAATTCTTGAAAGTTCAAATCAGCGTAGGGACCTAAGAGTACTAGCATGATTTCCTAGATTTGCTAACTGACTCCAGATGAAAAACAAGAATAGAGCATCAAAGGTTTTGTTTAAATAACTTGTCCTAAATGACTTGAATATCCTGTTTGATTCCAGCTTGAATTGGTTCATGTATGGTTTAAAAGATTGAGGCTGCTCTCTTAGAAAAATTAGTCCTTAGAATTACATCTTACGAATTAACCCTCACAAAAATACAAAAAAAATGTCCTAGTTTAAGTTTCAGCATTATTTCTTTTATGTCTATACAAAGTTAGTCTATTTCAGTTTTGTGTAGTATCGGACTATGTCATGGAAGTTGATAAGGGACCTTATCATTTAAAAGGACCACGTCTGAGGTGGTCAAAAGCTTTTCAAGTTAAAATGATCATGTCTGAGATGATCAAATGCTCATAATGTTTACTCAAAAGATAAAAGTGTGGAATGGTGAAAAAGTCAAAATCATGAGTATGATCCATTCGCACGACTGGACCATGATTATGGACCAGTCGTACGATTGGAAGATACGAATGTGCCCAATCGTACGATTAACTCACACAGTTGGGACATAGATGCGATTGGACCATCAGGATGTGCAATTCTCATGGATTAAAGTGACCGTATGACCCAGTCGCACGACTGACTTCTAGTCGCACAATTGGAGATGACCGACTGTCCTAGTCGCACGACTGATCTTCAGTCGCATGAATCATTTATGCGACTGGGCTCAGTCGCACAACTGAAAATAAACGCTAGTATAAATAGAGGGTGAGTCGGTCGCAGGCAGTTGGTCATCACTCCCAAATCGCCCCTACATCGCACGAACATACCGTTACTCTGCCAAATTTTCATTTGAGCCTTCAAGTCTATTGTTTGTTGTGTACTGACGATTTCTATTGACTGTACAGGTATAATGCGATGCAAACCATGAAAATATCCATCGATTTAAGCCCAAATTTGATAGATAATTGGCCCTAAAAGAAACCGTAACTTCCACTAACAAATAAACTAATAAAACTAAGTCCATTGTGAAATTAAATGTTAGAATGTGTTTTGTCGATGAATTGCGAGTCTAATGAGTCTAACCACGATGTCTAACATTAAAGATTGTTCAATATTTGATATTGAATTGAACAGTAAGTCTGTCATGCGAATGGACAATCTGCTGAACTTCAGTCACACGGCTAAGTTGTGCGAATGGCTAAATCGCACGACTCAACCATGTGTATGAGTTCAGTCGCACGACTTGTGTAAACACATGAGTTTGCATACGTATGAGACTAGTCGCATGTTCAGTCGTACGTATGAGTTCATTCGCACGACTAGAACTCAGTCGCACTGCTCATTAGCACGACTACAGCTAAATTGCACAATCTCATTCACACGACAGAACAAGAAAAATTTCAAGTCCAAATGATTCAAGTTATTACTCCTTGACGGTTACTAATGTTTATATTCATTGTGTAACAGATGGCTAGTCGTTGGACTCTGAGCACTAAGCACAACATCTGTGCTCATCTGGATCTGACATCCAAAAATGCCACAGACTTTTCTAGCATTATCTGTTTCTACGGAGATCGAGAATCTCTCATGCCATCTCTACTCCCTGTACACCATACCGCTCTATTCAGCAAGCCTTTTGGGATGGCGCAGTGGTTGACAGGACTTCAGAGCCTCACGGATCAGGAGTTCTATTTTTAGTTAGGCTATAGAGATCACTGAGGATGATCTCAGGACAGTGTTAGAGCTAGGGGATGATGTTGATTGTCCTACCCATCTACATCCATTGATAGTACAAGGCTGTTTTCTGCGGGCCAAGTACTCTGGGGATATCAACTCAGGTGTGCTCAACAAGAGTAACATGTGTCCTCAGTTTAAGTACTTAGCCCATGTGCTGCTCAAGTGCATTGCCTCACGGAAGGGGGGGTTCAATGAGTCTCATCAGATACAGAACGCCTATGTGGCATTGGTGTTGAACCATCCGTTTAGCTTCTCCAGGATGATCTTCACCTACTTGGTGGAGAACATAGAGGGAAAGGGCAAGAAGGGCTTTTGCATGTACACTTGATTCTTACAGATGATCATAGACCTAAAGCTCCCTTCGTTGCCAAAGGAGAAGGAGGATGCACTAGCACTCGAGGTGATGGATGATACCACCTTGGGTCGGATGAAAGTATACAGGGGAAAGCAGGTGAAACCCACTGTGAGACGACTATTTGGGCATCTGGCCCGTGAAGACTATGTGGCGTCGTCATGAAGAAAGTGGCGCCACGACAACAGTGACTTAGATACTGAGTAGATCGAGCTCCTAGACGAAGACTCAGATGACGATGACAGCGGTGCGGGTGGAGATGCAAGGCCCACTCAACCGAGGGCCCCCACTTCTGATATAGCATCTGCAGCACCCACCCACAGAGATACTAAGGATCCTGGATTCCATCAGGACTTCATACCTGAAGAGGAGGAGGATACTGACAAGGAGCCCCTCACTCGGACTGTTTGCAGCAAGGTGGTTGCCACAGAGCGAGGGCTCCGGGCGGTTGGTGAACGCCTCGGCGGGTCGGGAGAGGCTGATACTGATCCCACATATGTTCCCAATCAGCCTATCCGTGCTCTAAGGGGAACATCCTCCTCGACAGGTTCGAGGAAGAAGAGGATGGCTTAGCCCCATGGCATGAAGAAGAAGAAGAGACGACTCACTTTCATCACCACCACAGCTACCACCACTCCACCTACTACCATCACACCACCTAACCCCACTACAGCCATCCCATCTACCAGACCCATCTGATCTACCACCATATCCACCACACCCATACCACCACTACCTTCATCTATACCACCCCCAATCTTCACCACGGCCACCACCACTAGTCATCCTGCAGCACCATCATCTTTCTCTCCCTATCCATCTGGATCACCTTTACCTCCCAGTGGGGTAGAGGAACAGCTCTCAGCACTTAACTGTATGGTGCTGAGGCTATTAGCTGCAGATGAAAAGAAGACCACTCAGATACGATAGCTGGTAGACTTGACTACTGCACAATCTCAGCAGCTTTCGTATCAGGCTCGATTGATTGATGAGCAGGCTCATCAGATGCCTCAGCTCCAGAAGCAACACACCAAGAAGATTACGGAGCTGGAGGCTGCAAACAAATCTCTGCGGCTAAAGCTCAAAGGGTCCCAAACCGAGCCCTTAAAGATAAGAGGAGAAGATGGAGACGATGATACTGATGATGAGAGTGATGATGACGATGGTGATGATCACGAGGGTGATACAGATACTGATGGTGATGATGATAAAGATGACTCTTCAGCTGCGGGTGCCATATCAGCGAGCGAAAGGAGGTCCAAACGAACTCAAGATCCGAGTGCCTCCACATCCCAACCGGCAGCAGAAGAACTGAGGATCGAGGACAAGAGTAATGACTAGATGTTTTGTTACTATTTAAATCATGTGTATTTTGAATGATGCATAAATTTAATGTACTTAATGTCTATATTTATGGATGTTTATCTTTGTATGTTAAATGGCTCTATTGGATTATGTACTAACTATTGATGTGTTACATGGTTAAATCAAGCAGATCCAAATTATCAAGGGATGAACACGATATTGCTCCCCTCCAACAGATCAAGACTCAACTCAAGTTGATTTTTTATCTGCAGGGTATTGTTAGGAGATCGATGATGTATACTCCTAAAAAGGGGGAAATCATTCACAATCTCATTGACGAGCAAATAGCCGACATGTTCAAGCTGAATGCTGAAGAGATTGTGAAAGACATTCCTACAGTGCAGGTAGAAAGTGACGATGAGCTTCAGGATGTCGATGAGATAGAAATGAAGATGTCATTGCACAACATTATCCAGGGTACACTGACAATGTGGGAAATGTCATTCCCAATCTGGGTGACACTCTTGTCAGTAATACTTATGAAACTCTTAGATAAAATGGAGCAGGAGTCAAGTAAGGATAAGGAGAAAGCCGAAGCCACAGACGATGAAGTCAACATCAAAAAGCTGAATAGGAAGCTTGCTTTGAAGAAATTAGAGCCCAATGAATTGCTACAACGTCAGCTGCCTACACCAAGCTATATAAAGTCAAGACATCAAAAGGTAGGAGGCAGGATTATAGCATGGGCATATTTTGAAGACCTCAACGTTTATGTTGTTAAACGTGAGAAGGGAATTGAGTACTTTAGATTCCCACGTGATCTGAAGACTCTTCCAGGTTTTGAGCTCAAGCAGTTAGCAAAGTTGAAATTACTAAATGCTGACCCTCGTAAGATGTCAGGCTGGTTTGAAGCTACTTTAAAGAGGGAGTACCACACCAGATGGGTCAACTTCAAACCTCAACAACCGACGAGGTACTGTTGGAGCTGTACAAAATAGTCTATATTATCAACACAGTCAAAGTCAACAAAAGTCAACATCACGGTCAAAGTCAACAAAATTCAAACCCGACACGTCGAGACGAAGAACCGAGATAAGATGTTGAAGATTTAGATGACTAGGAGTTATATTGTAATAAATATATTTTGTGTGAACAAAATATATTCATCTTCTTTTTAGTCATTTTTATGCTTAGTATGTAATTTTCATTAATTAGCCTAAGTCTAGGGGTTAAGTGCAATTAGTGAATATTAGTCTAGGCTATAAATAGGTTAATTGTCATTAGTGTTGGTTAATGGTTGCATGACCAATAGCTTGAGGGATTTACTTGTAAATAATATTTTGTAATCTAATTGAAGATCAAAGGGGTTTTGATTGTGATTATCATATTTTGATCTAATTCTTCATGATTTGATTCAAGTTTGATCATCCTGGAGTTTCAATTCGGTATCAGAGCCTTATTGGATCAAATTCACTGAAGATTTGAAGATTTTTAGAGAGAGAGAAGTTGAGGTTTTGGTGTGTTTTTGTTCAATATCAAGTTTTCATCAATTTGGATCAAATTGAGTGTTATTGATATGGAAATTGATTGAAGTTTGCTTGTTATTGGTTGGGAAAGCTCTGTTAATCATCAGGTTTCAAATCCATTGAGATTTGGGCGATTTCAGATTGATTTCATGTTGAAAAAGCTTTTCAGCTTCGTCCAGCGAAATTAGTTGTTCATCCAGCAAAACTACGAGTTCTTCCAGCGAAACTACATGGGTTATCCTCATTAAAGTTGTTTTCTGCTATCTTGCGAAACTAGTTTCATTGAACAAAACTTCAACAGTGCTTGTGGGTGATTTACAAGCGAAATTTTTGCCGAAAGTATCATTGAACGAAAGTTCAAGCTTGTATCATGCGAACTTATCAACGAAACTAAGTCATTTTTGACATTCGTCTAGCAAAACTGCTGCCGAAATTGTCAGCTTGACCCGGTTGCTAAGATTGTCTAGTGTGACATTTAAGAATATATTTTTCCCGGGGGAGAATTATTCAAATTTTTTTTGGGAAAATTATTTTTGGGGCGTTTAATTGTCCAAACAAAATAATAATAAAAATGACTTTTGCAGAACTGATTAAATCCTTTGAATCTGATGATCTCACAATTGCACAATGTCGGTTTGATAATTTTGCAGCTTTAAAGAATGAAACGATGTCTGATTTTGTTGATCGTTTTCTGTTGGTGGCAAGTAATCTGAAGAAGTTTGATGCCCAATTGGGAAATCATGAACAAGTTCTAAGATTGCTTGATTCCCTCCCATCAGAATGGAGCTCACATAGCAAGTCGATTAAAAGAGATAGATGTTTTCGGGATTAAAAACTGATGGAGGTGATCAACAAACTGAAAGAGATTGAGTTGGATATCAAATGTCGTGAGTACTATGAAGCGACATATCTAACTCCAAAGATCACTTCAAACTCCAAAGAGAAACAGAAGAGAGATCAGATTCTGGCACCAATTCTGACGGTTTACCAAAACCTGGAACTAAAAAAGTACAAGAGGAGCTTAAGCAGACATCAATGGGTAAAGGTGGAGCTGAGTTGAATGCTGAAGTTTGTGATGTTGAGAAGGAAGAGGAATGGAAGCGAAATACCATAGTTTGCAACTGCGAGAAGGCTCTTACTGCTAAAAGAGTCATCCTGGATCTTCCATACGAGACAGTTCAGGATATGTGTTCTTCTGCTTGCAAAATTTGTATTTGTGTGTATAAAGCTAATAGGTTACTTTTAGATAACCAAAAGGAGTTAACCACCATAAACGCAGAACTTAAAAAGAATGAAGCCTAGTATTTCATAAAATTAAATGAAGCTTTAAAATAAAATGATCATTTGAAACGAATTCTTCTTGAAACAAAGTGTTGAAATTAATCATTTAAACGAAAGAGTCACATTGGCTGAATTTGAAACAAGCAAGCTTAAAACAAAGCTTGATAGATGGACTATATCCGGAATGAAACAGGAAGAGAACTGTGTAACCAGAGGGGAGCTAGGATTAAAACGGGGAGTGGGTTGTGGTAAAAATCCATACGTCTATCCTCCTCCTAGCACTCATTGTTATTCTCCTATGCCTCAACCTCATTCATCTAATGATTTGATTGAAGCTGTAGAAACTAATAGTTTAAATGCAGGTTTAAGCAACATTAATCTTAAAGAGGTTAGAGATGTGTAGGATTCTCCTGTTGGTTTGGGATTCCTCAGGCAAGGGTCTGATAAGAAGATTAATGCCGATTCCACTTCTGATGCTCCAACATCAATTTCAGTTGCTTCTCCAACTTTTTTCAACAAATTCAAATCAGGTAACATTACTTCGTTTGTTCCTGTCAGGTTTGTCAGAGAAGGAACAATTGTTGAATCATCAAGCAATCAGAATCCTATAAGCAAAGCCAACACAATAGGAAGTGTCAATCAAGATCCTTTGGAAGCAGATCTGTGTATACGAAACTGGATAAGCTCAGATGATGAATCAAACACAGAGGAGTGAGTTGGTTCCTCACAGATCGAGATATCTTCTGACATTGTCAAGTATCAAAAGCTTCCAAAAGCTGAATCAAGACCAATACGGATCTCGTCTCCAATTTCAAAGAAACCCATTCAATCAGTGAAGATCTCATTCCCTGTTCAGCATAGCAAATGCCAAAACAAGCAAGAATTTGCTACAAGCTCAAAGCAATCTTTATCCCCACCTGCATCACACGGTTCAGTCAAGCATCAAAAGCCATTCATGGCTTGTTTTGAGTGTGGAAAAGAAGGTCATGTGGTAAAGAAATGTCCTCAAAGACTTGTTTCGGGTGGTAAAGGCAAACCGAATTGATTCTCCGGATCACAGTCAACAAAGAATGTTCCAGTTGGTAAATGCAACATGGGTTGCTTCTCTGGTTCAAAAGGTAAGAAGCAAACATCTTTGAATAGTTGGATGAAAAACCCTCCATCCAAACCTTTTCATGTGAATCCGGTTTCATATGATACAAAGATGAAAATGACCAAAGGTTCAAAACCAAATTCTTTTCCTTCCGGTCTTAAACAGAAATTGATTTCCAAATTTAATTCATTCAAATCCAAATTAATTGAACCGAAACAAATTTGGCAAATTAAAAAGAAGGATACTGCAACCCTTGATTGTTTAAACGGTTGTGTGCTGAAGCAGGTTTCTTATAATCATGAAAAAGAAACTTCCAGGACTATGATTGCCTGGGTTCCCCTTTCAAACTAATTTGTTAATGAGTGCAGGAACAATTCAGGAGGACTGTTAGTAATCCGGTTTATTGACAGGGATTGTTCATAATTCAAATTTGAGGCGGAACAAACAGGTTAAGGTCATGGTATTTTATCCACAATCTGGATTTTTATCTACACAATCACAGTTCTCACTTCACAATCACTGCATATTTCTTGAGCATTCATTTCTTATCTTCATATCAGTGTAGTTTGGAAGACCTTTTTTGATAAATTTTTATTTTTGTACAGTTTAAAAAAACATAAAAAAATAAAAAATAAAAAAAATTGCAAAAATTAAAAATTTAGGGGGAGAGTATAAGTAAATAAAAATGAAAAGAGAACTGGGAACCTGATTTGAGATGATTGAGAAATGATTGTATATCTTCTTGAAATGCTTGTTTTTGCATGACTTGCATTTTTAAAATGAGAAATCATAGTAACTGATGCTGTTATTTGATTTACATCTTCTTTTTAATTGCAAATAATAGAAAAACAAACAGATTCTTTAATGATATATTTGGTAGACTCAGCCTGAGGAATAAAGTAGACAGCAGCATATTGATTTAAATTAAAAACATCGCTTAAGGATGTCTGGATTTACGCAATCATTTTGGCCTGCACAAAAACTGAGTCCCGACAAAAAATGGATTGAGAATTGATCTTTCACCCACCATGATACAAATCATATAAGCCGTATCTTTGAGTCATGTTTGGTGTTTATGTGTCTTGTGTTTGTGCTAATCTCCTGTTGTACGGAAGTACTGACCTGAAGTGATGATAACCTCTGTTGTACGGTAGTACTGACCTGGAGCTCTCATCGGCACATGATTAAATGGTCAACTCCTTTGTTATACGTGAGTATAGACTTGGAGCTCTCACCATCTTGATCTAAGTTGTGTCAAATCGTCTAACGATGAATTCATCACAGAACGCAATATTCTGTTGATAATCACTACTTGCACACTAATGCACAAGCCTTGCTCTATAAAGATTGTTACAAAATTCAAGAAATCCTGAGGTTGGATGAGGGTTTTTGCCAAGTGATTGTGGGGTCCTAACATTCTAAAGCATCTAATCGAACCTTAACAAATCATATGTTGTTTGTTGAAAAAGATAAGGCATGGGTTTAAGTGGACAAACATATCAGCAATCATTATTGATGTGCTTAAGAATTTCAAAATTCATTCAAAGACTGTGATTAGATTCATCTTTGTGATAAAGTATATCTTGAGGATATGATCTCATGATCGATTCAGTTCTTGGTTTAAAAAAAAGAAACAAAAAAAATAATGATAGATACAAAAATGATATAATAAATGTATATAATAAAACAAAAATTATAACAAAATTTCATTTCAATTTCTTTTAGGTCTTCCATATTATGTTGTTACAATTTTATCATTTTTCATGCATTTCATAGAAATTGCACACAAATGAACACGGGTTCGCTTGTTTTTCACACACATATAAACGCGGGTTTATTTTGTTAAAATGAAATGATCTAATTAGAAATATCAAGATTATGTTTGAGAATGTGTTTTAGATTTTTGCTTTAAGTGATGGCCGATCATCAGTTGAGTAGTGTACCTGATCAGAGAACCTGTTCCTCAAGTTTGCAGAAGATACCGAGCTAGGAATCCTCCTCCTACATCTTCTGAAGCACTCAAGATTAGAGATTTGGGTAAGCTGTTCCAATATCCTTGCAAAGTTTGCACTCGAAAAGGGGAGCATATAAATAGCGGGAGCTTATGCGATGAAAAATCTTTCTCGTCAGATTCAGAAAGATTCAAATTGAAGATCTTTCTAATGTTGACTTCTCGATGCTAATTTCGTTCGAAGATGTTGATAATGATAGACTAAGGGGGAGTATTGTTGGACCTGTACAAGATAGTCTATATTATCAACACAATCAAAGTCAACAAAAGTCAACATCACGGTCAAAGTCAACAAAATTCAAACACGACACCTTCGAGATGAAGAACCGAGACAAGACGTTGAAGATTTAGATGACTAGGAGTTATATTGTAATTAATATATTTTGTGTGAACAAAATATATTTCATCTTGTTTTTAGTCATTTTTATGCTTAGTATGTAATTTTCATTAATTAGCCTAAGTCTAGGGGGTTAAGTGCAATTAGTGAATATTAGTCTAGGCTATAAATAGGTTAATTGTCATTAGTGTTGGTTAATGGTTGCATGACTAATAGATTGAGGGATTTACTTGTAAACAATATTTTGCAATCTAATTGAAGATCAAAGGGGTTTTGATTGTGATTATCATATTTTGATCTAATTCTTCATGATTTGATTCAAGTTTGATCACTCTGGAGTTTCAGGTACATTAGACGATCTGAAGTTGATGCCATAACTTGTAAAACAAAAGTTATGCTGAAGTGGAGTCCACCACGTACAATGTCAAAAATCCCACTACGTGAGATGCCGCGGGACTTCACACCACACTTTAAATGGTGGTACTATGATTGGAGAATGGAAGAGGCTGTGATAGTCTTGAATAGGAATGGCATAATGGAAACCATAAGGGTGTTTGACCCGATGTGGCTTACCAACTTGTCAGCAAAAGATGTTTATACTTTATACAAGTGGCCACTGTTCTACGACCCACAGGATATTGTACAAGCTTTACAGTTCTAGAAAGTGATAAGACTCTGTTTTGCTTTTGAGATAAACACAGGAGTCACCAAAGAAGCTAAGTACAAGAAGTTTGAGGAAATCATGAAAGATGTTAGACAATAGATAGATCTAGGTCCAAGGGGGAGTTTGTTGATACATATATGTACCTAGATCCTGATCTCAATGTAATATGTCTTGAATATCTTGCACTTATGTAATATGGGTACTTAATGAAATGAGAATATTTGTTTGTGATTTATCTTGTTTATATTTCATTAATGAGTTGTTTAACGTATATTGACTTGATTATATAGGTTTGGGATTGTTTGAATTGATATACATAATGTTGTAATAATGAATACATTCAAACTTGGTTAAGTTAAGTTCTCATGCGTCCGACTAGACCATGTGCCCCAACAGTGATCATGCGTCCGAATGGCCATGCGACTGAGTGTTCATGCGCCTAAATGATCCATACGCCTGAACAGCTTCATGTGTCTGACTTAGTCGCACGACTGAACATTCAGTCGTGTGAATGGATCAACCGCATGGCTCAATCGCACGACTGAACCATGCTAATGGTTCAATCGCCCGAATGAGCAACCCTAACCTATAAATACCACCTAATTCGTGGAAAAATGTAAGCATTCTATCCACTTCGACTCCAGACGTACCCTAGCCGTCCAGAAGCCTCTAAGGTCATACACTAAGTTCATAGAACGTTGTAGGTGGATTCCTAATCGATTCCTGACGTTAGATTCAATACATTATTGTTTCTACGTGCGTTCTCACTGATTGGATCGCCAATCAAATAGGATTCCGCACTATTTGGTTTGGTTTAACACGTTAATCAGTTGGTATTTCGTTCACATACCAGATCCTAACAACTGGTTAACAGAATATTTAGGGAAGAACACCTCACCTTCTTTATCATCCAGCTGAAGATGAGTGTTGATGATGGCCGGAGTGATGAAGACTGTTCTCCCCTACACTATGGCAGATGGTGCCTTCTCCCCATCCATAACAACATTTTGGCAGGTCTTCCAGAAAGCAAGCAAATGATCCACATACAGTGTAGGATCAATGGTTAGGGAGGTTATGTAGTTTGATAGAGTTAAGAAATGGCAAACCTCTAAGAAATGTGGATCTTTCTCAGAGTGTAACAGAGCAACCTGATTATGTTGCCTGTGTAAGTGCATGGAGAAGTTTGGTTCATTTTTGCGGTTAAGGTTGGCCATTTGAGAAAGCTTAAGGATGAAGAAAGATGAACAGAAGTACTTTCAGAGAGAAATTTGGGGTTTAGGTTTGGAGGAAAGAAGAAGATGCTAGAAAGAGGGGGAACTGTTGGGTTTTATGTGAAAAGGATTTAAGACAAAGTTAATGAAAGAGGATAAACTTTGAAATCCGGATGTCGGTCCCACCTCCGAAAAAATAGTTTGCTTTTGCTCAAAAAGTAGTATTCTTGGAATTCAAAAAGCTTCCGAAGGTAAATTATCTTCAAAAGTTTTAATGAAAAAGCTTCCGAAGCTAAAATGACTTCTGAAGATTTTCCTAAGAGTTGTGAAAATTTCGCTTCGGAAGAAAAATTAAGACTTGAATGCTTTGTTAAGAGGAACAAAGCTTCCGAGAGTTAATTTGCTTCGGAAGAAAATAGTCCTTGCAAACATAAGTGTTTGAGACAAGTATTAAGCTTTGGAAGATACTATAGAAATTTATTCGGAAGGTAAAATTACTTAGATAGGTATTTGTTTTGAAGGCATGATTTTCTTCCGAAGATAAAAGCATATCTTTCGATAGATCAAAATTTTAGAAATCTAAGAAAAGTCTTGAAAAGATTTTTCATCCAAACAAAACAGGAGCTTATGAAAGTGATGAACTAGACAACATAGGACACACAGATTTTAAGAAATAATAAAAATTAGTTTTAATAAAAACCTACTCAAAGTTTATCATCCCAATAGCTTATATAAGATATTTAAATCTCTGTTCATCAAAAGCCTTTGTAACAAATCAGCATATTGTTCATTTGTGTGGACTTTGACTGGTTTAATTAATCCATTTTCCAAATTATCTCTAATTAAATGATAACTGATGTTGATGTGTTTGGTCCTTGATTGTTGCACATGATTCTCTGTGATAGAGATAGCACTGTTGTTGTCTATGTGCATGGAAGTCTCCTTGAATTTTAATCCATAGTCAAGCATCTAATTCTGAATTCATAGCACTTGAGCATAGCACCTTGCAGCAGCAATGTATTCAGCTTTAGCAGTTGATGTAGAGACACAGGAAATATTTCTTACATTGCCATGAGACAACCCTTCCACCAAGAAACTGACATCCTCTAGATGTGGACTTTGCATTCATGTTGCAACCACCATAATCACTATCTGTATAAGCATTCAGATTGAAGTCAAAATTCTTAGGATACCAAAGACCATGTGTTGAAACACCTTTGAGGTATCTTAGAATCCTTTTGACGGTGATAAGATGAGACATCCTAGGTTGACTTGATATCTTGCACAAATACATGTAACAAACATGATATAAGGCATGTTAGTTGTAAGATACATAAGAGACCCAATCATAACCCTGTAAAGATGTTCATCCACACACTCCCCCTCAAGATCAGGTCCAAGGGAGTGGTTTCTTGCTATGGGTGTCTTAGCAATCTTACAATCAGTCATGTTGAATCTCTTAAGTATGTCTTGAACATACTTTGACTGACTAATGAAGATGTCATCTTCAAATTGCTTCACTTGAATTCCCAGAAAGAAATTAAGTTCCCCCATGGCACTCATTTCAAATCTGTCCTTCATCAGCTTCTCAATGACTTTGCAGAGCCTGGATTAGTTGAACCATAGATGATGTCATTACATATACTTGAACTAGCATTATGTCATTTCCCTATCCTTTGATGAAGAGAGTTCCATCTATAGTACCCCTTTTGTATCTATATTTGCAAAGATACTAAGATATAGTCTCATAACTTCCTGGATGCCTGATGCAGCCCATAGAGAGCTTTGTCAAGCGCAGACATAATCAGGATGATCAGGAGGTGGTTTTTTGACATAAACCTCTTCATCAATCACTCCATAAAGAAAAGCACACTTGAAATCAAGTTTATAGACCTTGAAGTTCTTGGATACAACAAATGCCAGGAATATCCTAACAGCTTCCAGTCTTGCTACAGGAGCAACGACATCAGTGTAGTCAATCCCTTCTTCTTGTGTGTATCATTGAAAACTAGTCTAGCTTTATTTTTGATGGCAATGCCTCGATCATCCTTCTTGTTCCTAAACACCCATTTGGTTACAATAGTGTTCTTCCCATGAGGAAAAGTATGTAAATCCAGGATGGTCAAACTTGAATCAAATCATCAAGAATTAGATAAAAATAATGATAAACACCATAAAACCCCAAATTGATCTAATATGATTGCATATAATTTGTATAATGTGAAAACCCCAATCAAATGGTCATTCAACCATTCATAACACTAATGAAAATTCACCTATTTATAGTCTAGACTAATATTCACTAATTGCACTTAACTCCCTAGACTTAGGCTAATTAATGTAAAATTACATATTAAGCATAAAAATGACTAAAAACAAGATAAAATATATTTTGTTCACACAAAATACATTTATTACAATATACCTCCTAGTCATCTAAATCTTCAACGTCTTGTCTCGGTTCCTCGTCTTGAACGTGTCGGGTTTGACTTTTGTTGACTTTGACTGTGACATTGACTTTTGTTGACTTTCATTGTGTTGATAATATAGACCATCTTTTATAGCTCCAACAATACTCCCCTTTAGTCTATCATTATCAATGTCTTCAAACAAAATCAGCACCGAAAAGTGAACAATAGAAAGATCTTTAAATTGAAGCTTTCCGAATCTGATTAGAAAGATTAGTCATCTCATAAGCTCCCCTATTTATATGCTCCCCCTTTTCGAGTGCAAGCTTTACAAGTATATTGGAACAACTTTCCTAAATCTCTAATCTTGAGTGCTTCAGAAGATGTAGGAGGAGGATTCTTAGCTCGGTATCTTCTGTAAACTTGAGGAACAGGTTCTCTAATCAGGTACACTGCTCAACTGATGATCGACCATCACTTAAAGCAAAACTCTAAAACACATTCTCAAACACAATCTCGACATTTCTACTTAGTTCATTTCATTTTAACAAAATAAACCCGTGTTTATCTGTGTGTGAAAAACAAGCGAACCCGTGTTCGTTTATACGTAATTTCTGTGAAATGAATGAAAAATGATAAAATTGTAACAGCATAATATGGAACACCAAAAAGAATTTAAATGAAATTTTATTTATATTATATGCATTTATTGTATCAATTTTTTTATCTATAAATTTTTATATATAACCAAGAACTGAGTTAATCATGAGATCACATCCTCAAGATATACTTTAGCACAAACGTGAATTTAATCATCGACAAGCAATGAGATCACACTGATAACTGAATCTAATCACAGTATTTGAATGAATTTTGAAATTCTCAAACAAATCAATAACGATTGCTGATATGTTTGTCCACTTAGACCCATGCCTTATCTTTTTCAACAACCAGCAAAAGATTCGTTAAGGTTTGATTAAATACTTTAAAATGCTAGGACCCCATAATCATTTGGCAAAAACCCTCACCCAACCTCAGGATTTCTTGAATATTGATATGATCTTTATAAAGCAAGGCTTGGTATTAGTGTGCAAGTGATTATCAACAGAACAATTCATTCTGTGATGAATTCATCGTTTAGATGTTTTGACACTACTTAGACCAAAATGGTGAGAGCTCCAGGTCTACACTCACGTATAACAAAGGAGATAACCATTTAATCATGTACTGATGAGAGCTCCAGGTCAGTACTATCGTACAGCAAATGAGATGATCACTCCAGGTCAGTACTACCGTACAGTAGAGGAGATTAGCACAAACACAAGACACATAAATACACCAATCATGGCTCAAAGATATGGCTTATATGATTTTTATCATGGTGGGTGAAAGATCAATTCTCAATCAAATTTTTGTCGAGACTCAGTTTTCGTGCAGGCCAAAATGATTGCATAAATCCAGACGTCCTTAAGCATATATTTTAATTTAAATTATTATGTTGTTGTCTACTTTATTCTTCAGGCTGAGGGTACCCAGCATATCATTAAAGAAACTATTTTTTGTTCTATTATTTGTGCTTAAAAATAAGATGTAAATTAGAGAGCAACATCAGTTACTATCATTTCTCATTTTAAACGTCAGTCATGCACACACAAGCATATCAGAAGATATACAATCATTTCTCGTCAACGACCCAAGTTCCCGGTTCTCTTTTCATTTTTATTTACTTATACTCTCCCCTTAAATTTTTATTTTTGCAAACTTTTTTTTATTTTATTTTTGAAAACTATACAAAAATAAAAATTTATCAAAGAAGGTCTTCCAAACTACACTGATATGAATATAAGAAATGAATTCTCAAGAAATATCCAGTGATTGTGAATTGAGAACTGTGATTGTGTAGATAAAAATCTAGATTGTTCTTGTCAGTAAACCGGATTACTAACAGTCTTCCTAAATTGTTCCTGCACTCATAAACAAATTAGTTTGAAAGGGGAACCAAGCCATCATAGTCCTGGAAGTTCCTTTTTCATCAATATTAGAAACCTACTTCTGCACACAACCATTTAAACAATCGGGAATATATGTATCCTTTTTTTTATTTGCCAAATTTGTTTTGTTTCAATTAATTTGAATTTGAATGAATTAAATTTGGAAAACATTTCATGTTTAAAACCAGCAGGAAAAGAATTTGGTTTTGAACCTTTGGTTATTTTCATCTTTGAATCATATGAAATCGGCTTCATATGATTAGGTTTGAATAGAGAGTTTTTCATCCAACCATTCAAAGATGTGTGCTCTTTACCTCTTGAACCAGAAAAGCAACCCGTGTTGCCTTTACCAGTTGGAACATTCTTTGTAGACTTACATTTGGAGAAGCAATTCCTTTTGCGTTTACCATTCGAAGCAAGTCTTTGAGGGCACTTCTTTACAACATGACCTTCTTTTCCACACTCAAAACAAGCCTTGAATGGTTTTTTATTCTTTGTAGTCTCGTGTTGTGCAGGTGGTGATGAGGATTGCTTGGAGCTTGTAGCAGATTCTTGCTTATTCTGAAGTTTCCCGTGCTGAGCAGTGATTAAGATCTTTACTAATTGACTGGGATGCTTTGCAATTGGAGAAGAGATCCGTATTGGTCTTGATTCAGCTTTTGGAAGCTTTTATGACTTGACAATGTTAGGAGACATCTTGATCTGTGAGGAACCAACACACACCTCTATGATTGATTCATCATCTGAGCTTGTCCAGTCTCATTTACACAGTTCTTTCTCCAACGGATCTTGATTGACATCTCCTGTTGTGTCGGGTTCGCTTATAGGATTCTCATTACCTGATGATTCAATAATTGTTCCTTCTTTGACAAACCTAACGGGAACAAATGAAGGAATGTTACCTGATTTGAATTTGTTGAAGAAAGTTGGAGAAGCAACTGATATTGGTGTTGGAGCATCAGAAGTGGAATGGTCATCAATCTTCTTATCAGACCCTTGCTTGAGGAATCCTAAACCTACAGGAGAATCCTACATATCTCTAACCTCTTTAAGATTAACACTGCTTAAACTTGCATTTAAGTGATTAGTTTCTGCAGCTTCAATCAAATCGTTTATTGAATGAGTTCTGGGGATTGGTGAATAACATAAAGTAGAAGGAGGTGGAACTGAATCAAATACAGTTTCACCATTAGATTTATATCCAATTCCATGTTTTACCAGCGCCCATGGTTGTTTAGCAATAAGCTTATCCTTTTTCATGTGTGAAAGGGTCCATTTATCAAGCTTCGTTTGAAGCTTTGTCATTTCAAATTGAGCTAAAATAGCCCTTTCTTTCAAAATATTAATTTCAATGTTACGCTCTAAAATGGTTCTTCTTAAAAGATCATTTTTAGCCAATGCTTCATTAAGTTTCCTTGAAAAAACAATTTCATTTTTCTTTAATTCCTGATTGATTATTTTTGATTTATTTTCATTTTCCAGTAACAATCTATTGGCCTTATAAATCCCAAATAATCTAATTTTGCAAGATGAAGAACACATATCCTCAACAGTCTGTTAAGGAAGACCCATGAAAGTTTGTTCTGCAACTAAGCTCTTCTCACAATTGCAAACCCTTGTGAATTTTTATTGTTCCTCTTCTTTGACCTTCAGCATTTGGTTAGCCTCAGATTCTTTCTCTCTTTTATCATATTTTCCAACCTTATCATCATCGGTTATCACAAACTTTGGTTTACTATCATTGTCAACTCTCAGAGCTTCATAATTTTCTTTGATTTTAACAGTGGAATCCAAATCAATTCTCAATAATTTCATCTTTTCAATCGGCTCGGCTTTGTAATCAAGTATGCTTGTTACAGAAAATACACGTTCAGTATTAAGCATGTTGGTTTGATATGGGAACACAGCTTGCTGAAATTCTTTTCTTTGGATATCCAGCTCGAGATTTTTAGTCTGTTGATCATATCCATAAGTTTTGTGTCGACATAACCTCTTTCTTGCTTTAACATTTTAACTTGATGATTCCATGCAGATGGAAGAGAGTTGAGAAGCTTTTGAATTTGTTCATGATTACTAAGATCAGCCACATGCTTCTTTAGATTATTTGCTACTTTCAAAAATCGATCAATTAATCTGACAAATTTTCTTTCTTCATACCTACAAAAGAGCCAAATTCAGCTCAATTTACTTAACCAGATTGAAAACCCAGTCCAATAAGAACTAACCCAATACCAAATTTGTGAGCCCAAAAATCTTGTAACTAGCCAAATTGTTAAAAATCAAAAAAATTGTTAGCCCAATTTGTTAGCTCAATTTTTTTGATTTTTAATGAGCCCACATATTTGATTTTAAAAAAATTAGCCCAATACTTAGACCCAAAAACCCAACTAGGAAATACAAACCCTAATCCTAGATATAGACAACAACTAACCCTAACCCTAATTTTCTTCTCCTTTCTACTTCTACAGTCGACACTAGCACCACCACATCTCTGTCTTCTTCTCCCTCAACAACACATCAAAAACGCAACCTATTTGATGCCATTCAATGGAAACACAACAATCTCCCCTTCCAATTCATTTCATCGAGGCCATTTTCTTCACGGTCCACATACAACAATGATGATATGGACGGAGATCAGATTAGTCTTCATGCTATATTGTTCGAATCCCCATTAAATCACTCAAACAAAATTGCAATTTCATCATCAAAACCTTAATCAGACCCACAAAACCCACTTCTGATTCACAATTTCGCCTCCCAAAATGACCAAACCCTTTGTGGGTTTTGCAATTGATGTTTGAAATCATCTTTTCATCATGTGTTTCCTTTCGATTACACTCGCTTACGTTCACTCTTAGTCGAGCTCTAACGATGCTGCTGTAATGCTTGCTGTGAGAGACATCGTTAACCCGCTCAATACCCTCGATTTGTCTGATGCGGATCCATGTAAATGGAAGTAGGTTCAGTGCTCACCAGACTCCCGGGTCACCTGGATTCAAGTGGGTCACTAGGGGCTCAAGGGTTCTCTTCCTCAGATGCTCAACAACCTCACTGAGCTTCAATATCTCGAGTTTCAAAATAATGAACTCGCAGATTTATTTTTTATTTAAAATTTAGTTGATTTTTTTAATTTCGCAGCATGTATTTTGTAATTTCGCAGGTGGATTTTTATAATTTTGCAGCTTGAATATTATTATTAATTAATTTTTTTACTAATTTCTCAGATTAATGTTTTAAATTCGCAAGCTGATAGTTTCGCCAAAATTTGCAGTTTCGCCGGAATAGTTTCGCTGGAATTTGCAGTTTCACCGGAAAAGTACAATTTTGCCGGAAAACGAGCGAAACTTCTAGTTTCGGCTGTAATTTCGCCGGAAACTTTGAACTTTCGTTCATGATGATGGTTTCGCTAGATGAAGATGTTGAAGCTCCAAGAACACACACACTAGTGCGTGTGAGAGTAATTTTAGATCTGAAATATTTCTTTGAGTTTTCTTGTACAACAGATGATATAAATTCAATATATGTTGTAGATAGTGATATATATGATGTTGTTGTTGTTCAATTTCTAGAAGCTTAAACTTAGATCTACTTTCTCTCTCTACAAACCGAGTTTCTCTCTCTAAAAATTGATGAACATCTTCAAAAATCAACAACAATTTCTTCAATTCTTCAATGCATTTGATCCAATAAGGCTCTGATAGCAAATTGTAAATCCAGAATGATCAAACTTGAATCAAATCATGAAAAATTAGATCAAAATAATGATAAACAGCATAAAACCCCAAATTGATATAATATGATTGCATATAATTTGTATAATATGAAAACCTCAATCAAATGGTTATTCAACTATTCATAACACTAATGACAATTAACATATTTATAGTCTAGACTAATATTTATTAATTGCACTTAACTTCCTAGATTTAGGCTAATTAATGTAAAATTAAATATTAAGTATAAAAATGACTAAAAACAAAATAAAATATATTTTTTTCACACAAAATATTTACTATAATATAACTCCTAGTCATCTAAATCTTCAATGTCTCGTCTCGGTTCTTCGTCTTGAACGTGTCGGATTTGACTTTTGTTGACTTTGACCATGACGTTGACTTTTGTTGACTTTCATTATGTTGATAATATAGATTATCTTTTATAGCTCTAACATGTAGCAAACATGATATAAGGCCTGTTAGCTATAAGATATATAAGAGAACCAATCATAGCCCTGTAAAGGTGTTTATCCACACACCCTCCCTCTAGATCATGTCCAAGGGAGTGGTTTCTTGCTATGGGTGTCTTAGCAACATGTTGAATGTTTTAAATATGTCTAGAACATACTTTGACTGACTAATGAAGATGCCATCTTCAACTTGCTTCACTTGAATTCCCAGAAAGAAATTGAGTTCCCCTATGGCACTCATTTCAAATCTGTCCTTCATCAGCTTTTCAAAGACTTTGCGGAGCCTTGGACTAGTTGAATTAAAGATTATGTCATATACATATACTTGAACTAGTATTAAGTCATTTCCCTATCATTTGATGAACAGAGTTCCATCTATAGTACCCCTTCTGTATCTATGTTTGCAAAGATACTGAGATAGAGTCTTATACCACTTCCTGGATGCCTGATGCAACCCATAGAGAGCTTTGTCAAGCTCAAACATAATCAGGATGATCAGGATCTGCAAAACTAGGTGGTTGTTTCACATACACCTGTTCATCAATCACTCCATAAAGAAAAGCACACATGACATCAAGTTGATAGACCTTTAAGTTCTTGGATGCAGCAAATGCCAGGAATATCCTAACAGCTTCCAGTCTTGCTACAGGAGCAACGACATCAGAGTAGTCAATCCCTTCTTCTTTTGTGTATCCTTGCACAACTAGTCTAGCTTTATTTTTGATGACAATGCCTCGATCATCCTTCTTGTTCCTAAACACCCATTTAGTTCCAATAGTGGTCTTCCCATGAGGAAGAGGACAAATGTTCCAAACTTTCTGCCTTTTGAATTGAAGCAGCTTCTCTTGTATAGCTTCAACCAACTTCCATCCTTCAGAGCCTCATCAATTTTCTTTGGCTCTTTCTAGGATAAGAAACAAGAGTGAAGACAAACATTTGCTTCATGGGTTTGTCCTCTTGTTCTTACCCCTATGTCAACATCTCCAATGATGTTTGTGGTGGGGTGACACTTGTGGATCCTTAGCTGAGGGATCACAACAAGTTGTTGAGAGAGATCTAAATTAGGGAAAATTAGATCTGGCATGGATGTTTCTCCTATCACATCAGTACACTTATCAAGAGAAACTTGATCCAATGAGTGTGTGACATCATTGATGTTGTCATCTATGGAGTGGTTATCAGCATCAAGAAATTCATAATCACTGTCACCACCACCATTATGTTCTTCTATATTTGAAGTATCTTTATCTGGTCGTGGATCCTTTGAGCTGGAATTTGAAGGCATTCCAGATGTATCAGCTGAGTTTGTCATTGTAGTGCTGATAGAAACTTCATTTGTAGAAGTAGTTACAACTGGAGCCGAAGATATGTTACTTGAAGGTCTTCTTAGCTCAAATTTTGGGTCAGGATCACCTAAAGGTCAGATTTCTACACATCCTGAAACAGTCTGATAAGATTTGTTAAAACAGTTGGTAACTAAATCAAGATCAAACGGCCAACCAGAACTAGCCATATAAGGTGTGTGTTCATTGAAAGTCACATTGGCTGACTCCTCAGCAATTCTAGTTCTGAGATTGTATACTCTATAAGCCTTAGCTTGAGAAGAGTATCCAATGAAGTGTCCATCATCTGATTTCTTAGCAAAGTTGACAATTTGATCTTTGGTATTCATGATCGTGCAAGGACATCCAAATGACCTAAGAAAACCAATGAAAGGTTTCCTCTTGTGCCAAAATTCATAAAGAGTCTTGCCATGAGTCTTAACTACTAAAACTCTATTCTACACATAGCAGGCAGTGTTGGCTGCCTCTGCCCAGAAGGTGATGGGTAGTTTAGAGTCAGATAGCATGGTTATTGCAGCTTAAATCAGTGTCCTCTTTCTTCTCTCAGCAACACCATTTTGCTAAGGAGTCCTGGGAGCACTGCATTGTCTTGTAATACCCTTTTCATCACAAAATGTATCAAGGACTTGGTTCTTGAATTCAGTTCCTTGATCATATCTTATGGTTTTAACCTTGTGATCAGATTGATTCTCAGTCTTTAGGATGAAATTCTTTAGAATCTCAGGAGTCTTATCCTTAATTCTAAGGAAAAAGACCCAAGTGAATCTTGTAAAATCATTTGTGATCACTAAATAATAACATGTCCTTTCTAAACTCATTACACTAGTGGGGCCAAAAAGATCCATATGTAACAAGTGTAGGGATATAGTGATGGAGTTTCTTTCCTTAGGCTTATGAGATGCGACATCCGTCACCTTAAGGTCCATCAAACAACATAATTAACCATCAAATTATTCTTAATTAGTCTTCCTCTTCTTCATGAACTCCTGGTACAGAAATCATGTTTTGCTTTATTACCCTTGTGGTGTGCGATTGAGTCCTACGACCGAATGAATGTATGCGACTATGCGTGTATCGCACGACTGAAAGCCAATCATACGAATGAAGGTTCAGACGTACAAATGAAGCCGATTCCTACGAATGAAGGTTGATTCGTGCAAATGGAGGTTAAGTTGTGCGATTGGAGGTTGTGTGGTACGACTGAATGCCAGTCGTGCGAATGAAGGTTCAATCGTGTGAATGAAGCTAATTCATACTATTAAAGGTTGATTCGTACGAATGGAGTGTCGAGCCGAGCGTCTGGTCCTGTTGTATGACCGATGATGTGTGTATGTGTGAATTCCCTCTCTGAATGTCTCGTGATGATGAGGTAACATCAGTAAAAGTGTCATTGCTTGACCACAAAGATTAAAGTCAACGCTATCAACAAGCGCATACTATTTCAATTTAAATCAACCTAACTTTTTACAATTATCGACAATCCATTTGGGACTACAAATATTCAACAAGTACTTTCTTTTATAACAATAGGATTTTTATACAAATGTCATTGGCAATGACGACTACTCCTAGTACTTGGATCTACATAAGATCTAATACGTGTGTTCGCTTGTGTGTGTTACCCACGACCGAACCGATACAACCCGAACCGACCAAACATTACTATATGCTTTATACATATCATTAATGCTTAACGATAACTGTCAATAGGTGTTTGACTGATCATTGCATACAACTGTTGGGAACTTGATCATTCATACTTACCACTTAACATGTGAGTTTCGTGGCCCCTTTTTATGCTTATACTACTTTACAAACATTCACAAACATGGGGGAAAAGTATGCTCACCCATTTTCATGCTGTACAACATACATACAATTTACATACCTGGAATCAACGTGCTACTGTTTTGTGGGTATTTATCTGATACATGCTTGGGTCTGCTTTGTGGTTCTTTCTTACAACCATTTAATTCCAGTGTGGGAACCGACGGATAGGTATTGGTAGTACTACTTGGGTTAACACCCCCACCCTCGTGTTGGTATACTAGTTAGTACCAACAGATACCAGGAACGGGCCTTGGGTGAATATATTCCGACAAGATTCTTTGTGTACGTCGTTAGTTTTGGTTGTAAAGCTCATGTCATGTGATTTTGCTTACTTATAACTATATGCACGGTATTCTGCAACAACTTTATACAACATCAATACTTATTTACATTTAAACCTGCGAGCTCACCAATAATTTTGTTGACCATTTTAAGCATATCTTTTCAGGTGATCATGCTAGCTGAAGATCTAGGTGTGCTGCCTTAGTGGAGACCCTAGGATGCATTTTCGGGCTAATCTTGTCATTTTGAAAACTCTTAATGTAGTCTGCTTTAAATCAATAATTACTCTTATGTTACTTGTTCCCGGGTTGTGGGAAAAATACATTACAATGTTGATATCCGTATTTGTGTGATCATTTGGTTGTGTATGCTTATGGCTATGTTGTCGTGAACATTGACTAAACACGACACAAGTCCCCTTGTTGTCGAATGTCGTCATGACACGATTGGTATCATTTATTATATTGCATCTCTATCGTTTACCATGTGTTATGACGATTCCCGTCTCGTTATGCCCCCGTGTTTCTGCTCTTAGCGGGGGTGTGAGAGACTGGTATCAGAGCCATTGGTTATAGAGAATTAGGTAATACACTTGACCTAGAGTATAACCTAGGAACCTTCATATAGATTTGCATGCCAGGGTTGTGTGCATTTTATATCTCATACGTGTTCCTTATTACTTGTTCGTTTATCTATCTATTTCATGATCTTTTCACCCTGTGAGGGAGCCCTTGTGCTCACTCTTTACGGGATGCTTCTATCGGATCCTCCGTTTCCCTGTGCGCACCGAGTGTTTTATCAATCCGGGTATTAAACCCGAAGAGATCTTCATAGATCATGCTATTGCGCTTGTCCTTAGACACTGGGATTTACCCCGAGGAGGTTATGTCGGAGACCTCGAGAGAGGAGGAAATAGGCAACCTCTGCTAGACTAAACTTGATTTCATGCATGGATATGCCATTATTATGATGGACTACTGCTTGGACATTATGTGACAACCATAAGTATGGTATTAACCCAGAATGTTAGACCTTAATGTGACATGGATGATGTGCCTTGCAATGGTTAAAACTTATGCATTTACCATTCTTATGATTAGAACATGCCGCCTTGAAGAGTTACCCACAGCAACAGTGGCGGAAGTGAAGCTCCGAGGGGCAGAGGTAGAGCAACAAGGACAAGCGATGGTCCTACCAATGACAATCAGGGGTCAGGAAACTCTGACATGGCTGCCTTAATCGCTCAACAGCTGGCCGCACTGATTCGGACTATCGTGGCCCAAGTGAGCGATGCTCTTCAGAATCACCACCCCCACAGGGATGGTGGCAATGATAACGAGCATAATAGGAACCCGACTGGGAATGAAAGCAATCAGGAGACCAGGAATGGTGGTACAGCCGGTAATGAAACTGGAATTGTTAATGATACCGGGGTTGTGAATGCTAGACGGGGATGTTCATACAAGGAATTTGTGGCTTGTAAACCGAGAGTGTTTGATGGCAAAGGTGGAGCCATAGCCCTGACTAGATGGCTTGAAAAGATGGAGGAAGTGATCGACATCAACGAATGCCTCGACAGTCAAAGGATCAAGTATGACACGTGCTCACTACAGGGCAAGGCACTAACTTGGTGGAACACCCAGATTCAGGCTAGAGGAAGAGAATCGGAGATGCAAATGTCGTGGGCTGAGTTCAAAGCCCTAATCACCAAGGAGTACTGTCCTCTCAATTAGATGCAGAAACTTGAGCATGAGTTATGGAACCATGCTATGGTGGGGGCTGGGCACGCGGCTTACATCAATTGTTTTCACGAGCTAGCAAGATTGGTTCCGCATCTAGTCACCCCGGAATCAAAAAGGATAGAGAGGTATATTTGGGGACTTGCGCCTCAAATCCGGGCAATGGTAACCGCAGCTGCTCATCCTACTATCCAGAGCGCAATCCTGAAGGCTGGCGCTGTAATTGATGAGATGGTGAGAACAGGGGTATTGGGTAGTGGAGAAGAGAAAAGGAAAGATGTTGGGGAAACGAGCCGGTCGAGTGCCGGGAAATTCGAGAAAAGGGCCAAGACAACCAGAAATTTTGTGGCCGTGACCCAGGGCAGGCGAGAGTATGTGGGTCCGCACCCCAAATGTGATAGGTGCAACTTTCATCATCCCCCAGCTATGCCGTGCCGGGTGTGCGCGAACTGTAGACGCCCGGGGCATTTAGCAAGAGACTGGAGAACCATGCCGAATATGGTCGCCCCAGTCAACGCGGTTAACCCCGCCGGGAATGCTAGGGGCTCTTATGAGTGTGGAAGCCCTGATCACTACAGAAACATATGCCCCAAACTAAATCAGGCACCGGGTCAAGAAGGGAACAACCAGCAACAGGCGATGGCTATAGCTGGAAATCAAGGCCCGATAAACCAAGGGAATACTGCTCGGGGACGCGCTTTTGTCATTGGAGCCAACGAAGCCCGTCAGGACCCGAATGTTGTCACGGGTATGCACTTACTCAATAATCACTTTGCATCTGTACTATTTGACACTAGGGCAGACAATAGCTTTATATCCTCTGAGTTTGTGGAATTGCTTGAACTGAGTCCTAGTAGGCTAGAAACTAACTACTCTGTAGAAATGGCCAATGGTAGGGTTGTTCAGGCCGACGAGATTATTAGAAAGTGCTTGATAATATTGGAGAACCACGTCTTTTATATAGACTTGATACCCTTTGAGCTAGGAAGTTTCGATGTGATTGTGGGAATGGATTGGTTGTCGAAACACGGAGTCGAGATTGTCTGTCGGGACAAGGTAGTGCGAGTCCCTATGTCAGACGGAGGAGTACTCAGAATTCAAGGAGAACGAGCGGAAAGAAACTTAAAGCTTATTTCCTGCATGAAAGCACGCCGGAGTTTACGAAAGCAGTGCTATGCTTTTCTGGCTCATGTGGTGGAAAAGAAAGAAGAGGAGCAGAAATTGGTAGATATCCCTGTAGTGCGGGATTACCCAGATGTATTTCCTGATGACTTGTCTAGTTTGCCCCCTACACGACAGGTGGAATTTCGTATTGAGTTGGTTCCTGGAGCTACACCGGTAGCAAAGACACCATATCGGTTAGCACCATCTGAAATGCAAGAGTTATCTAGCCAGTTACAGGAACTACTGGAGAAGGGTTTTATTCGGCCGAGTCACTCGCCTTGGGGAACACCGGTGTTATTTGTCAAAAAGAAGGATGGGTCATTCCGTATGTGCATCGACTACCGTGAGTTGAACAAGTTAACTGTGAAGAATCGGTATCCTCTCCCCAGGATCGACGACGTATTTGATCAATTACAGGGAGCTTCGTATTTCTCGAAGATCGACCTTCATTCTGGATATCATCAACTAAGGGTTTTCGAGGAGGACATACCGAAGACAGTGTTTAGAACTCGTTATGGGCACTATGAGTTCTTGGTCATGCCATTCGGATTGACTAACGCACCAGCTGTATTTATGGATGTGATGAATCGGGTGTGTAAACCTTACTTGGATAAGTTTGTGATCGTATTCATAAACCATATACTTATCTACTCCCGATCGAAAGAGGATCATGAAGAACACCTTCGAGCAATACTGGAACTGTTAAGGAAGAGAAACTTTTCGCCATGTTCTCGAAGTGTGAATTCTGGCTGCGAAAAGTGAAGTTTTTGGGTGATGTAGTTAACAAGGACGGGATTCATGTAGATCCCGGGAAGATTGAAGCGGTGAAGAAATGGGATGCGCCCCAGACACCTTTAGAGATACGAAAATTCTTAGGATTGGCCGGATACTATCGTCATTTCATCGTGAACTTTTCAAAGATCGCTCAACCGTTGACGTTGTTGACTCAGAAAGACAAGAAGTTGGATTGGGGAAATGCACAAGAACAAGCGTTCCAAACGCTGAAAGCTAAGTTGTGTAATGCACCGATATTGTCCCTCCCAGATGGAACTGATGATTTTGTGGTATATTGCGATGCTTCGCATCAAGGGTTGGGATGTGTACTAATGCAGAAAGATAAGGTGATTGCCTACGCTTCACGACAACTTAAGGTGCACGAGAAGAACTACACAACTCATGATCTTGAGTTCGGCGCTGTAGTATTCGCACTTAAAATATGGAGGCATTACCTGTATGGAACCAAATGCATCATCTACACAGATCATAAAAGCCTTCAACATATCCTGGATCAGAAGGAACTCAATATGCGACAGCGATGCTGGGTAGAGCTTCTTAGTGACTACGATTGTGAAATCCGGTATCATCCGGGGAAGGCTAACGTGGTGGCTGATGCTCTAAGTCGCAAAGAACGCGTGAAACCACTACGTGCTCAAGCTTTGGGACTGACCATTCAAACGAATTTTAAAGCTCAGATCCAAATTGCACAAAGTGAGGCGTTGAAAGAAGAAAACCTTGCAGGAGAAGAATTCTGAGGGTTGGATAAACAACTAATGTGCAGGGACGATGGTGTACAGTACTTCGTGGACCGTATATGGGTACCTAAATGGGGAGGTGTACGTACCTTGGTCATGGATGAAGCACACAAGACTAGATATTCTATTCATCCTGGTGCAGACAAGATGTACCACGATCTCAAAGATCTGTACTGGTGGCCAGGCATGAAGAAAGACATTGCCACGTACGTCAGCAGATGCTTGACATGCTCAAAAGTTAAAGCTGAACATCAAAAACCATCAGGACTTTTACAGCAGCCTGAGATTCCCGAGTGGAAATAGGAGAACATAGCTATGGATTTCATTACCAAACTCCCTCGAGCGAGCAACGGGCATGACTCGATATGGGTCGTAGTGGATCGAATGACGAAATCAGCACATTTCTTGCCAATCCGAGAAGACTACAAAAGGGACAAGTTGGCGAGATTGTACATAAAAGAGGTCGTGACAAGACACGGAGTGCCGGTGTCAATCATATCCGACCGTGATGGCCGATTCACTTCACGATTTTGGCTGACACTACAGAAAGCGATGGGCACTCGATTGGTGAAAGTCAGTTGACAGGCCCAGAGATCATTCAGGAAACAACCGACAAGATCTTCCAAATCAAAGATAGACTAAAAGCCACTATAGATTATAAAAAGAATTAGTCCAGTGGCTTATCGATTAAGGTTACCACAAGAACTCAACGGTGTGCATGATACTTTCCATGTGTCGAACCTCAAGAAGTGTTTGGCTGACAAATCACTTCACGTACCAATTGGGGATATCAAAATCGACGAAAAGCTTCATTTTATTGACGAACCCATTGAGATCATGGATCGAGAGGTCAAACAGTTGAAGCGCAGTAGAATACCAATTGTTCGTGTGAGGTGGAATTCAAAGCGAGGGCCAGAGTTTACATGGGAACAGGAAGATCAGATGAAACTTAGATATCCACACCTATTCGTGGATGACACTTTTGGACCTAACTCCAGCTGAATTTCAAGACGAAATTCTCTCAACTGGGGGATACTGTGACATCCGTCACCTTAAGGTCCGTCAAACAACATAATTGTTGGATTCTATATGCCCAAGACACATAGAACATTGATGCGGTTAGTATGTCATGATCCAAGTCAGGTTATACCCAATAACAAGCTTTGCAATCACCGACAATTATTCAATTGATGATATGATCATGCAATTAAATAATAACACCAAATTTAGAAAATGGGTTTTCTAAATAAGTTGCATATGAGATGGAACAACTTATTAGGATATTTTGTTCAAGAATATTACTTAGTGTTATTTAAGTTAGTTAGATAACATTAAATAATAAAAGAGTATAAGTTATACAATTAAAAGTTAATTGTACAACTTATAAGGGACTGGTTTTATAAAATTGTTTGATTAAGTTTTATTTGGAGACCTATTCGGCCACCCCCTCTCCTATGAGAGGTTTTTTACTTTCTTTTGAACTACAACCTTGATTACTAGTCCAACACTCAAGACATCCATCTCTTTCACACATGCAAAACACAAATTAGAAGCTCCAATCTCTCTCTCAAACTCTCGAGTTCCAGCAGTCTTTGGAGAGGTATTGGAGTCATTTTGGTGTTCATCTCCCTAGCCAGAAGAGGTGTTTGCAAGTTAGCTTGGGGTATACAAGCTTGAGGGGTCCTTTCCTAGGAGCCTTGGCCGAGGTTTGAGCATCTATCTTTCCTTTTAGTCGACTATCAAGCTATTGAAAGGTAGTTTTTTTCACAGCTCATTGTAGCTGTGATTTTATGTACATTTATGTAACACCCGGCCCTCGCATCAACAATATTGTCCGCTTTGCCCCCGAGGAGCTCACGGATTTGCTTTTGGTTGCCCTGGTGAAAACTTCCCAGGGACGTCACCCATCCCTGGATTGCTCCCACCTGAGCACGTTTAACTGTGGAGTTCTCTCATCCACAGCCAATACGCCCAAAACGCGTAGTTGATGTTAGAGGCCAGACATTCCTTATGAACCAATAATCTGTCCTGTCCACGGCCGATGTGAGATATGTGTAGGGTATCACAAGCACCCCCTATTTGGACTCATCGTCCTCGATGAGCCCGAGAAGTCACCATTCTTGGTGAGGTATGTCCCACACCCCGAATGGCACAGGAGTGGCTCTGATACCATTCTGTAACACCCGGCCCTCGCATCAACAATATTGTACGTTTTGCCCCCGAGGAGCTCACGGATTTGCTTTTTGTTGCCCGGGTGAAAACTTCCCAGGTAGGTCACCCATCCCTGGATTGCTCCCACCTGAGCACGTTTAACTGTGGAGTTCTCCTCTCATCCACAGCCAATACGCTCAAAATGCGTTGTTGATGTTAGAGGCCAGACATTCCTTATGAACCAGGAATCTGTCCTGTCCACCGCCGATGTGGGATATGTGTAGGGTGTCACAATTTACATATGTTTCATAGCTTGCTTATTCACATATAATGATCCTTTGTTTTGGGTCTGTTTTATACATATATATGTCACCATAAGAACATGAAATTTCAGCTTTATAATCATGTTTCAAAATCATTTCCGCTGCGTTTTTCTGAAAGTTTAAAAGGTTAAACTTTGTTTTATGTTCTAACAAACTCAACATTCGCATCTAGAGCCGGTTATGTGGATAGCTTGCTTGTTCTTGTCCTCCTTTAAAGTTGTTTTTATGGGACTTTATAACTCTTTTAAGGGCTGCAATATTCCTATATGTTGAATCCCCAAACTTTCAAGGTTCTATTACACATGCTTATGATTAAACCTTGAAAGATATGTATGTTGATATGTATGTTGTTTGGACAATGTTTAAAACCCGAATTTCAGTTTATGTTGGCTGAAATTTCGTGGGTTTTAGAGGGGATTCATTGTTATTTTTGGATGATATGATGAATGTTTATATTGGTGCATAACCTAGCCTTTGGCCTTGTGTTGTTTGGATGATTGCAATGGTTTTATTTGTTTATTCAATGGGGTTGTATATTTATTTATTTGTGCTTTGTTTAAAATGTAATTTATTTATTATTGGGTTGTAATAAATAGATTAGGTGCATTTTCATTTTACTAGATATCTTGTATTAGGACTTTATATCTTGTAATATGAAGACGTATGCTTTGGAAGCACAAAGGAAAAACATAATAGAAACATGGAGCATTTTGGATGCGGTTTCAAGTGGGAGGCTTTTGGAAGCTTTCTATGTGTTTTGTTATGACCCTTAGGAATGCCTATGGACCACACTTGTGATGGCAAACAAGTGTGGACCACTTTAGATGCTATGGTTATGCACTTATGCTATGTTGTTTTGTTTATATTATCGTGGTTGATGGCATGTATGTAATATTTGCTTTAGCAAACCTTTCTATGATCTTAACAAACTAACTAAATGGTTCTTAATCATAAAAAGGTAATAAAAGGTTATTAAAATGATTTAATGATTCTAAAGATTAAAATAAGTTTTAATCAAAGGACCATAGGGTATCTTGTATTTGAAAGCACGCAAATACAAGTACTAAGAGTTTTCTAAACTAGAATTATGAAATCTCTAAATATTTTAAAACAAGATCAACACCGTCATTTTACACAACACTTGAGTCACTTGGGAACTCTTAGTGGGATAAAGGTCACCTAACCATTTTAAGGGAACTTGTGATTTGAGGTGAGAATGCCTTATTTGTGGGATAAAGATCACCTAACCACTTCTTTTGGCAAACTCACATGTGGGTGTAAGTAGGGTGTCTTGATTTGCAAACCATGTCAAATGGATCACCTACGATGTGGTTTCCAAATGATGTTGATGGGATCAACATGCCGACTTTACATATGATGTTTCAAGTCGATCCCATATCTCTAGAATTTGCAAATGGTTGCAATCGTCAATCGTTGACCACTTTATTAATTTAAATCGTGGGATAAAGGTCACCTAACCATAATTTAAATGTAATGTTGGATTCTAAATTTTAATATAAAATGGCCATAAAAGGTATTTATTATTAAAATAACAATATCGAAAATACTAAAATTGATCTTTGTTAAATTTTGTAGATGGCCTCCAATAACCATGATAACAATGAAAATTCATTCGCGTCCGCTCAGTCTTTAAGAGCGATTCTCCAAAAGGAACGTCTAAACCATAACAATTTTATTGATTGGTTTCGAAACTTGAGAATCGTTCCCGAGCAAGAAAAACGTGCGTATGTTTTAGACGACCCTATCCCCGATCAACCTAGTGAGGATGATGAGGAGGCCTTTAACGATTGGTTAAAATACACTAAGGACTCGGTCCAAGTGTCTTGCCTCATGTTGGCAAGCATGACTCCGGATCTCCAAAAGGAGTATGAAAATCACGGAGCCTATGACATGATAACCCAGCTGAAGGAAACGTTCTAACAACAAGTAAGGGTTACACGCTTTGAAACGGTTCAAGCGCTTCATGCATGTCGTATGGATGACAAACAATCTATTTCATCTTATGTGCTTAAGTTGAAAGGTCACATTGACCGCCTCGAGAGGCTTAATTGTCTCGTCTCAAAGGAATTGGCCATAGATTTGATCCTTAATGTGCCTTACCAAAAGGTTTGAGACATTCGTGTTGAATTACAACATGAATGCATGGGACAAGAGCATTGGTGAGCTTCACTCTATGCTCAAAACGGCCGAGGCGGCCATGGGTAAAAGGGTTTTACCCGTTCTCACCATCAACGAAGGTGGGAACAAGAAAAGGCCTCATCCCGCGCCCAAAGCAAGAGTTTCCAAGGGTAAGGGACCCATGTCGGGAAAGGGGAAAGGGGTGGCAAGGGTGCCACCCAAAGCACCGGAGAAGAAGCAAAAGGTTGCTTCGAATGACCCATGCTTCAAGTGTGGGGAGATTGGACATTGGGCAAGGAATTGTCCCGTCCATCTCCAAGAGTTGAAAGCAAAGAGGGATGCCGGCCAAACCTCAGGTACAACATACATGATCCATATTGATTTAAATTTAATATCCTCTAACACATGGGTATTGGATACCGGATGTGGAACTCATATTTGCAACTTGTTGTAGGGGTTCAAAAGAAGTAGTGACTTCAAGAAAGGGGATGTTAGCCTCTACATGGGCAATGGGGCAAAAGTTCAAGTTGAAGCCCGTGGTGACTACATCTTGAAACTTCCAAATGGTTTGGAAGTAATTTTGTATAATGTTTTGTATGCTCCTAGTTTGACTAGGAACATTGTCTCTGTAGCCCTATTAAAACAATTTGGATATGTATTATCATTTATTAGAAATGAAATTCATGCTGCTTTGAATGACATGTTTTACTTTAAAGCTATTCCCGTCAATGGTATTTATGAATTGGTTCGTGAAATCACATTGAATGATAGCTTGTTCTACCAAACTAGTACCAAGAAACTTAAATCGGATTTGAGTGACTCTTACCTTTGGCATTGTCGTCTTGGTCATATAAACAAGAAAAGAATTCAAACACTACAAAAGAATGGTCTTTTAAAAACAAGTGAATGTGATTCATTTGATGTGTGTGAGTCTTGTTTACAAGGTAAAATAAGTAAGGCACCCTTTAGTAGGACTAACGAAAGGGCAAAAGATTTGTTAGGAATCATACATGTATGTGGTCCTTTTAAGCCAATGACTAGGAATGGTGAAAGATACTTCATTACCTTTACCGACGATTATAGTCGCTATGGGTATGTGTACGTGTTAACACACAAAGATGAAGGTTTTGAAATGTTCAAGATCTTTCAAAATGAAGTACAAAATCAACTCAACAAGTCAATTAAAGTTCTCCGCACCGATAGAGGAGGTGAACACCTAAGTGATGCTTTTCAAGATCATCTTAGGAGTTGTGGGATTGTCTCACAACTCACTCCACCTGGAACACCACAACATAATGGTGTGTCTGAGAGGAGGAATCGAACCTTATTGGATATGGTCCGATCTATGATGGCTAGAATCACATTACCTCTATCATTTTGGGGTTTCGCTTTGCTCTGTGCGGCCCATATTCTAAATATGGCCCCAACCAAAAGGGTGGAAAGGACACCCTTTGAGATATGGCATGGAAGAGTTCCATCCCTATCATATTTAAGGGTCTGGGGTTGTGAGGCTTATGTTAAGACTCATCCCTATCATATTTAAGGGTCTGGGGTTGTGAGGCTTATGTTAAGACTCCCACCCCAAACAAATTAGAAGTCCGATCCACCAAGTGTATCTTTGTTGGATATCCTAGAGATTCCATGGGATATTATTTCTATGATCCACTGGAACAAAAGGTGTTTGTTGCCAAAAAGGGTGAGTTCTTAGAAGCAAAGTTCCTTATGGAAGGAACTAGCAGTAGAACAGTGGATCTTGAGAAGGATCAAGAACCACAACCCGATGCACGTTTGGTTGAAACTAACACTCAACATGAGGATGTTGAAGATGATCAAGTGGTTGATCAATACACACAAAACATTCGCAGAAGTGGTAGAACTAGTAATCCACCTGAAAGATACGGATTTTTTATGGATGGATGTTATGTGGTAGATTCAGATGAACCAACCACATACCATGATGCAGTGTCTAATTCGGATTGTGACAAATGGCTCGAGGCCATGAGCATTGAGATGCAATCCATGCATGACAATCAAGTATGGGACTTGGTTGTACCACCTCTTAACTCCAAAGTAGTTGGAAGTAAGTGGGTATTCAAGAAGAAAACCGATATGCATGGAAACTTGGATACTTATAAGGCTAGACTTGTAGCAAAAGGTTTCACTCAAACTCAAGGGGTTGACTATGATGAAACCTTTTCACCTGTTACGATGCTAAAATCTATTAGGATATTGCTTGCCATAGCTGCTCATTATGATTATGAGATTTGGCAAATGGATGTCAAAACCGCTTTCCTAAATGGATATCTTGAGGAAGATGTCTATATGGTTCAGCCTAAAGGTTTTGTCGATCCAAAACATCCTGATAATATGCAAGTTAAAGAAATCAATCTATGGATTGAAACAAGCATCGAGAAGTTGGAATCACCATTTTGATGAAGACATAATTAAATTCGGATTCATCAAGAACGCTGATGAAGCTTGTGTATATAAGAAAGCTAGTGGGAGCATCATCACTTTCCTAGTATTGTATGTTGATGACATACTACTATTTGGAAATGACATTTCAACCTTGGAAGGTGTAAAAACCTGGCTTGGAAGTTGTTTTTCCATCAAGGATCTTGGTGAAGCTGCCTATATTCTGGGAATAAAGATCTATAGGGATAGATCAAGGCGGTTGATTGGTTTAAATCAAAGTGCATACATTGATAAAATCTTGAAAAGGTTCAAGATGGAGAACTCTAAGAAAGGTACGGTACATATTCAAAGAGGAACGATATTGAGTATGACTCAATGTCCTAGCTCAAAGGATGAGCAAGATAAAATGAAGGCAATCCCATACGCATCTGCTATTGGATCCATCATGTATACAATGATATGCACTCGACCGGACGTGTCATGCGCCTTAAGCATTACAAGCCGATACCAGCAAAATCCTAGAAACAGTCATTGGATGGTTGTTAAGAACATACTTAAGTACCTAAGGAGGACAAAAGATATGTTCCTAATCTATGGATCTGGTGATGAGGAACTCGTTGTAAAAGGTTACACGGATGCGAGTTTCCAAACCGATTGTGATGATTCACTGTCACAATCAGGATATATTTTCATTCTGAATGGAGGAGCGGTCTCTTGGAAGAGCTCCAAACAGGATGTGATGGCTCTATCAACTATAGAATCAGGATACGTCGCCGCCTCATTGGCAGCTCAAGAAGCTACATGGTTGAAGAAATTCATTGCCGATCTAGGGGTTGTCCCTTCCATTCAGGACCCCCTAGAGATCTTTTGTGATAACGAGGGTGCGATTACCAAGATCAAGGAACCTCGTGCTCATCAAAAGACTAGGCACATTGAGCGGAGATTTAACTACATACGAGATGAAGTTGAAAAGGGAAAGATATGTATTCACAAAGTTCACACTAATCAAAACATTGCAGATCCTCTCATGAAGCCCCTTGAAAAGGCAAAGCATGAAGGTCATACTTGTGCCATGGGACTTCGATATTCTAGTGATTGGATTTGATCTATAATTTTGTATTTGGATATGTAGAACTTTTTATTATTTGAATAAAATTATTTGGTTATAATTTTTCAGTTAATATTCCAATTTAGCATGTTTAATCATGAGTAAATTGTTTACTCTAAATGTCTGTAGTCATTCAGACTTGTGGGAACAAGTGTGAGGGTAAGATTATTATAAACTTGGATTGGTTGATATTCATAAGGATGAATATAGAGCAATGGGTTACTACTAGGGTTCATAGATATTTGTGGGATACAAATATTGGACTAACCCGCATCTCAAATTTTACTACATGGAATCTTATTGATTGATCATAAGTAAATTTGAGTAAAGGCAAATATCTTTTGGTATCCTCAGACCTGAGATACATATTGGGTTTTGATATTCACCAAGTGTCATACCTTGATCTGGTTATCCGTTGTTCTGAAATAATGGACAGTACATGAGACTATGTTCAGGTGTGACACAAGGTGATTGTGAGAAACATATGTAGTCAAGATAGGATTTGTTCCTCTTATTCGTTGAGAGTTAGATGTCTAAGGCCTGGATAAGTTAAATCAACAAGGAATGATCACTCTGTGTCCTTGGATTTAACATGACATCTGTAACAAAAGGATAGATGATTAATTCACCTAAATCATTTCAAGTAGGATACTTGAATGGCATGATGTTATTGAATGGCTATAAGTCATGCGTATTAAGGGTAGTAAACCGTTGTTAGGCGGTATTTACTACTTGCGTCAATCTTCTATGAATCTTGTGCAAGTGGGAGATTGTTGGATTCTATATGCCCAGACACATAGAACATTGATGCAGTTAGTATGTCATGATCCAAGTCGGGTTATACCCAATAACAAGCTTTGCAATCACTGACAATTATTCAATTGATGATATGATCATGCAATTAAATAATAACACCAAATTTAGAAAATGATTTTTCTAAATAAGTTGCATATGAGATGGAACAACTTATTAGGATATTTTTTTCAAGAATATTAATTAGTGTTATTTAAGTTAGTTAGATAACATTAAATAATAAAAGAGTGTATAAGTTATACAATTAAAAGTTAATTGTACAACTTATAAGGGACTAGCTTTATAAAATTGTTTGATTAAGTTTTGGGGGGAAAACTTTTATTTGGAGACCCATTCGGCCGCCCCCCTATCCTATGAGAGGTTTTTTACTTTCTTGTGAACTACAAGCTTGATTACTAGTCCAACACTCAAGACATCCATCTCTTTCACACATGCAAAACACAAATTAGAAGCTCCAATCTCTCTCTCAAACTCTCGAGTTCCAGCAGTCTTTGGAGAGGTATTGGAGTCATTTTGGTGTTCATCTCCCTAGCAAGAAGAGGTGTTTTCAAGTTAGCTTGGGGTATACAAGCTTGAGGGGTCCTTTCCTTGGAGCCTTGGCCGAGTTTTGAGCATCTATCTTTCTTTTAGTCGACTATCAAGCTGTTGAAAGGTAGTTTTTTTCACAGCTCATTGTAGCTGTGATTTTATGTACATTTACATATGTTTCATAGTTTGCTTATTCACATATAATGATCCTTTGTTTTGGGTTTGTTTTATACATATATATGTCACCATAAGAACATGAAATTTCAGCTATATAATCATGTTTCAAAATCATTTCCGCTGCGTTTTTCTGAAAGTTTAAAAGGTTAAACTTTGTTTTATGTTCTAACAAACTCAACAATAATTAACCATCGAATTATTCTTAATTATTCTTCCTCTTCTTCATGAACTCCTGTTACAGAAATCATGTTTTGCTTTATTACCCTTGTGCCTATACTTCCTTCGTGAACGTGTGCTAAACCTAAACCTTTTATAAATTTCATCACCATTATCACCAATATATGATTTTTAATTATAACCATTGTCATTAATAAAACCATTTTAAGTCATCAATTACCATTAAACACACTTTTAACATTAAAATAACGAGCATTTTTAAAGTCATTTTCAACCGAAACAAACTTTGGGAACTCGGGGGCTAAGTGCAGGGACTAAAATTGACATTTTGCAAATTTGGGATGGGTATAAAAACCCCATTCCCAGCCATTTTCTTCATCTTCTTCACTTCTCCATTTTCTTCTTCACCACCTATCTTCTTCACTTTTGCACCAAAAAGGCTCCATTTGGTCTTGTTTTCTTCGTCTACAACCTAGTCTACTCCATCCTTGCAGGTAGACGACCTTGGTTGTCCGATTCTTGCTTGTTTTATTGCTGTCCATTTCTAGGGTTTCGGGTGTTCGGGTCAACCCGAACACAAGAGGTCGTGTGGGTGTGTGTGATGACTTTCTGCGTGTGCTTCTTGCTTGTGTGTGTTTGTTGTGTGATTCTGGAAGTCCTTGTTGTGTAAAACCCGTGCTCGGGGCCGCCGAAGGCTGCTCTACACTTCAGCAGTCGCGAACCTGCAGTTCAGGCGACTGGGTCTGTCATGAGACTAAGCCGTGCGACTGGGTGAGTCGTGCGACTGAGTCATGCGACTGTGTCATTCGGGCGACTGAGTCGTGCGACTGGGAATGTCATGCGACTGAGTCGTGCGATCGGGTGTTGTATGCGATTGAGTCAATGCAGATGAATGTTGTGTGCGATTGAGTCAATGCGGATGAATGTTGTGTGCGATTGAGTCAATGTGGATGAATGTGGTGTGCGATTGAGTCCTACGACCGAATGAATGTATGCGACTGTGCGTGTATCGCACGAATGAAGGCCAATCGTACGAATGAAGGTTCAGACGTACGAATGAAGCTGATTCGTACGAATGAAGGTTGATTCATGCGAATGGAGGTTAAGTTGTGCGATTGGAGGTTGTGTGGTATGACTGAATGTCAGTCGTGCGAATGAAGGTTCAATCGTGCGAATGAAGCTAATTCATACGATTGAAGGTCGATTTGTACGAATGGAGTGTCGAGTCGAGCGTCTGGTCCTGTTGTGTGACCGATGATGCGTGTATGTGTGAATTCCCTCCTTGAATGTCTCGTGATGATGAGGTAACATCAGTAAAAGTGTCATTGCTTGACCACAAAGATTAAAGTCAACGCTATCAACAAGCGCATACTATTTCAATTTAAAAGTGTCATCGCTGGACTATTTCCATGTACTCCAGATCATCTAGATAGATACAGTCCAGGTCTTCAAGGGTGAAAAGAGAGCTGCCACAACTTTCATTAAAAGACCCAAAGGCTTGAGAAGAACTTGTCTCTTGGAATGGGCTACTTGAGTGTAGTTCTCCCTTGGTGTCTCAGAGAAGGTGATAAAAAGACCCTTTTATGAGTTTTCAGGGTAGCATATGAGATGATGTTGGGGTTACATGCTATCCCTTTCAACCACATGAAGGGCTGAACCCATTTGATTGTTGGAGTTTCTAGATGAACCTTGCATGTTCATCTCCATCTGGTAGCCACTGAGAATCTCATACAACTCTATCAGAGTGAGAGTTTTAAGGTTCTCAGTTCTGTTGATAACCACACAGTAGTGTATCCATTGCCTAGAAAGTGAGGACATGAACTTCCTTACAATGTCTTTGTTTTCAAGAGCAACTCCTCCATCCACTAGGGTATCCATAATCTTAACATACCTAAAATATTGTTGAGTCATGGTTTCACCTGCTTTGAAGGTGAAATTTTCAAAATGCTGCTTCAGAAGATCCTTCTTATTCTCCTTGGCTTTAGAGAAACCCTCATACATTAGTTTTAATGCATCTCACAGCTGCTTAGCTATTTTGCGTTTCTTGAAACCTCTGTACATAGAGTTTGGAAGAGCAGTGTAAAGGGCTGTCATGGCTTTCTAGTCAATCGCTACTCTCTTTTTATCTTAATCTGAGTACTTAGCCACAGCCTTGGGGATCATACCACCACCAGTAGCAGAGGGGGTGCTTGGTATGTAAGGTTCCTTTTCAACAGACTCCCACATTCTTGAGTTTAGAGACCTGATGAAACCTTGCATTCTTTGGCACCAGGTGTCAAAGTCATCAAGAGTGATTAGTGGGGACTTGTTCATAGTTCCAGTTTCCATATCAGTTTTGGAAATGGCTGCCATTTGATAAGTTAAGTATTTGTGTGTGTGAGGGATCTAAAGATGGTGAAATCTTATATCAAGAGCCTGGAATACTCTGATATCAAATGCGGAACCGGTGAATGGTGGTCACTTATAACACAATAACACAATAAGGAGATTAACTTGGCTAATCAAATAGTGAAACTGGATTAACCACAAGTAATGATACTAAGAACACAAGTGAATAAGAGACAAAACAAGATAGCAAATTGCACAAGGAGATGGTTTTCAAGATTGCGGTATATTGCCTTCTCAAGTTCTATTACAAGTGTTACAAAGCATAAAAGAAAGTTTGTATATGAGTAGATTGTAGTATATTGCTTTCTCAAGTTCTATTGTAGTATATTGCCTTCTTAAGTTTTATTAAGTTTCCTCAATTGGATTCACTACCTCATTAACATCATTTGGAACAAGTCCATGTTGAGATGAATCCGGAGAAATTGTTGGTAAAGAACTTGGACCAGCCTTAATTTATGTCGTTCAATCTATGGTTGGTCAAACTCGATAAGCTTGTACATGAGTAGATGATGGAAGAATCATTGGAAAATCATCTTGTACAACTTTAGAGGATTCAGATGTAGTACCTTGCTGATTTTCTATAGTTGACAAGTTAATTTGTTTAAACGATTATATAAGAGAGTCAATATCAAACAACCAATCAAGACCATTGGAGGACTTAGAAAATGAATGCTCATTGAATTCAATATTTGTTGATTCATCAATGATGTATAATCTGAGATTAAACGGTTTAAATGCTTTAGAGGTAGATGAATTTCCAACAAAGAATTCCTCATCAATTTAGAAGCAAACTTTTCTAAATGGTCTCTAGTATTTAATATTGAGACAGAACTAATAATTTTATAGTTATCTAGCTAAACTATGAAACACGCTAAACACACCTTTAAAATTTTAAAGGATTGTAAATTAAGGAAGTCTAGATTTAATTTGAAAGAAAAATAATAATAATTGTTTGTATAGTCTATAGACAATATTTATATTTTAAATCATACTTTCTTACTCTATGATAGATAATATAAAATGTTTAAATTCTTACATATTCTACAACAATATTCAACTATCATCTAAATTTAGAAAATCCTTTATTAAAAGTAACAAAAAGTAAAATAAAAAAAAAACTTTTTAATACCATGAAAAATTTAAATGAAATCTATACTAATAAATCAAAATTTTTGAAAGCCACATGACATTTTTTTATAATGTCCACCTAAGCTTCACATAGGATTTAAACATGTGTACTCACTACAATAAAACTAACAAATTAATATATAATAGTTTTCTTAATAAATGCCCAATTAATATCTATAGACTCTAATAAAACAAGGTTTTTAGAACCACATAACATTTTTTAAACCATCATTTTGACATGTGGCAAGCTCTAACACCACCTCTCTATTCAAATCCTGCCTAAATCTTGACCCACACGGACCCTTTTAACCCATGAGAAAACCTAGTTATCTCAACCCTTCTTTTTTAATTCACATACAAAACCCTAGATCCAAAACACTCTTCCATCTTTGCTTGTATGCAAACCTTCTAACTAGGTATTCATCTTCTTCCTAAAACACAAATCTCTAACTGAATCGATGATGGTTGAACTATGTTTTCCTTTTCATTATCTTCGTAGACGCTAACTGCCCATTTTTCTAAACAACCTTGCGAATTTGCTTCCTCATATTACTTATTCATCTAGTGATTGTTAAGGTATGTGTCTACAATGATATTACTAGAATTATGGTTCATCAATTTGTGTTTTATCAATTTAATTTCATTTTCGTACATTGATTTCTATTACGATTAAGATCTGCAACTTTTAACAGGGATTTCATTGAATTGTGTGTTCATAAATGATTTGATTGAATTGGATTATCTTTGTTTTGTGTTGATTTAGTGAAGTATACTCACATTCACAATGGGAAAAACAAGCCAAACAAACAGACTTGAACCAAATTTAATAAACAACTACAAAAGCATATTACTTTATATTCTATGCAATCATACAACACTTTGTTGACCTTGATTTCCACAAACACAAAATAATTCATCACAAATATGCCATAACAATAGTTTTGTTTAGGTTTTGCTCATTTGCATGAAGCCTGCTTAGCTGCCAAAATTGATGTCTTTATACTTTTACATTCTACTTTCACATAAACATGAAACTTAGCTTTGTTTTTTGGATGTTTTCTTTCCTTTCTTTGAATTTCATGGGATCGGTTTGTGTATAGCCTGTTGTTACAGGAGCATAATTTTAGTATTATTGCAATTATTGTCATTAGTTTGATTGTTAATAGAAGTTTTAGATAGAAAGCGTTTGTTTTGCTTCAGATTATGAGAGCATAAAATTGCATGTGATACCTCATTTGTTAGTCTGTGTTATAGAACTTTAAAGATAATCAGCGAAAGCTTGAAACTCAAACTATTTTATTTACGCGCTTGATTGGAACATGAACTTATATTAGTAATACGGGTCTTTCCGGGTAAAATCATTTTGTTTCAATTCGCATCATGGAAATACTAATACAACGTTTCATTCTAACTGAACATTTGAATTTTGATCTTGATATGGTTGTTGAAGTTATTGATTTGATGGTTAGTGACGAAGTTAGAATGCATAACACAAAAGTAATAGGGGTGTTCTGGGTGAAATACTAAAATGCTTTTTCTCCTTTATTTGGTTTTCATACTTATATGTTTGCAAAATTCTTGATTTGGTTGTTAAGAATTATGTTAGAAGCTCTATGGTTTTTTGTAGGAAGTATAGGACCTGATTGTTGGTGTTTTTGGTGAAAACAACGGTTGTTTGGTTTGAAATATTGTGTGATGGTCACGTCACTAACTGTGCAACCTTTTTTCTTAGATTAATTTTAATTATAAAATTCTCGTTGTTAATCTATTTTTAATTTAACTCTTAAAAGCTTGTAATGTTTAAGTAATTCATTTTCTTTTGTAATTCTGTTGCGGTGTTGCCTTTGTTTTTTTGTATATTTGTATCATATTTAGCTTAAGGTTTAGCTAATCTGAATGTTATTTTATTTATGGGTTCTCTACCTAGAATGCAATCCTTGGATCATCCAGTCAGCTTTTAACCCAACTCTGACCTGCCTATTGCCTGTTCTTTATAAACAAGTAAGCCTAACATGATGTATTGCTTTTAGAAGGACTAATAAAATGCAAGTAACTTATCTTAATTAAATAATCTGCAAATGTCTGTCAAAAATAAGCATCATATTCAGGCCGCAAAACAACTCATAAACAATAAGCAAACTTTGCACCTACAAAAAGAAATGACACAACCAAATAGGGTTTAACAAGCATATAGTCTCTTGTCTTTATAATAATTAGTTTCATAATAATTAGTTTCAGTGTCCTGATAGTTTGTATCCACAAATTTAACATTAACTTGATGTATTTAACGATTTATGCACCAAACCCTCCAACAGAAAATTATTGAAAGATCAATTGCATTGCGTACTAAAATCTAGTGATAGAGAATGCCAAAATTTCATAGAATACCCATGACTTATTATAGGTGAAGTAAAGTAAATTTTGCAAAGCTTTTTAAGAGAACTTTAATGCAAATGAACTCAAGTTTAATAACAATGAACACCATAAAACAATTTACAGTAACAATAGTGATCAAAATAAGGTTAGCTAAGTGATTTCTTAATTAAAAGATTAGAACCCTATCTCCAACTTAGAATTCCTAAAATCTAAAGAAAGCTTAGAACAACATACATTGTCTCTGTTCCATACATGATAATGTCTTTTTGGTTTCTTCCATACATGATAATGTCTTTTTGGTTCTTCTTCTCTTGTGCCATCAAATACTCAACCTTGACTTGTGCCATCAAATACTCAACCTTGAGAAATATGTTAAAAACCGGAAGGATTTACCAAGAAAATGTTGATAAACACAACTAAATATTTAATGTCTTCGATGAAAAATCTTAAATTTTACCAAATAAAGCTTAGAAAAAATAAGAAGAAAATCAAAGTCTGATGTCGAACCGACGACCAACACTTAATCGTAGTGGAAGTGGGGATGGAGGCTTTGTAGAAAGAATCAACACCTTTGAAAAAAAATAAGATGAAAATCAAAGTCTGATGTGGAACCCTCCCCTATACATACATATATATACATACATATGTATATATATATATACATACATATGTGTATATTTGGTAAAACCTCATTTTTAATGAAAACTAAAAAACCTATTTTTTAACCTTTGATCTTTTTGATCTATGGTTAGGATTAATTAATGGCATGATTGTAATTACAAGGTCTTTAAAGAGTTTAATTAAAAGCTCCTAAGGGTATATTAGAAAAACAAAAAGTTGTTTGACTTTGAATAATATAAATAATTAAAAATCTTCTAAAAATATGCATTCTCTCTCTTATCTTATCTTTATTTACCATTTTTCTATCAAATTCTCTTTGTAAAATAATAAATCATAAGAAAAAAACAAATAAAGAAAAATTACAATAAATAAACCTAATGATAGATCACCTGCTTGAAAATGTTTCAAAATATTTACATCCATTGAACATACATGCTTACGTATATGTAAGCATAGGTTTAAATAAGAAAATGTTAATCAAACTAGTGAGATACATACATGTACCACAAAAGGTATATATAAAAAGAACAAAACCATCGATTGTTACATTCTATAACTCCTATATGTTTACATATATGTTGCTCTAGCAAGTTTTTAATGTTATTACTCTTTCTTTCTTTTGTCCAAAATTTAAACATAGTATGAAATCCTTTGTTACATACTTACGTATACGTACCTCACATGCTTAAGTATATGTAGATTCTTTCAATTCACCATTGTTTCTTCAATTTGCTTAAATATCTTGGGCCTCTTCAAATATAGATGTAATATGTTACGTATATGTAACTAGTAGATTATATATGCAATATGTTTACATATACGTAACCATCGTTTGCAACATCTTGTTATACAAAAATGTAACATAGTATGAAAACATTTGTTACATGCTTACATACATGTATCTCATATGCTTACGTATATGTAAATCATTTCAATTCACCATTGTCTCTTTAATTTATTTAGATATATCTTAGGCCACTTCAAATCTAAAAGAAACATGTTATGTATACGTAACCAGTAGATTATATATGTAATTTTGGTTATGTATACATAACCTGTCATTTGCATAATCTTGTTATTTTTTTTCATTTCTTTCCTTTACAAAAATTTTTGGTTATGTATATGTAATTTTTATTTTGTATACATAATCTGCCATTTGCCATTTTTTCATAGATGGAAAAGAAGAATCGATCACGTAAATTTTTCCTTGTTTATGGTAATAACAAGGGTTTTAGAGTTACGTATACGTAACTCGTCTTAGAACCAAATTTGACATCAGGAGCATAAGTCGTCTTTAAAACTTTGACTGCAGTCGGCTTAATAAGAACGTGTAACTTACTTCCATCCACAAAGTGGTGTATTCTTCCTCTTGTTAGGTTAATATATTGATAATCGACTTAAGCCTTTAATGTAATAATCAAGTCTCTGCACATGTTTGTCACACCCCCGCTAAGAGCGGAAACACGGGGATGTAATGGGACGGGATCGTCATAACACATGCTAAGCGATAGAGATGCAATATAATAAATGATGACAAGCGTGTCATGACGACACCCGACAACAAGGGGACTTGTGTCGTGTTTAGTCAATATTCACGACAACATAGCCATAAGCATAAACATGTTAAATGATTCACATAAATAAAGATGATAACATTGTATGCAATTCCCATAACCCGGGAACAAGTTACAAAAGTATAATGTATAAAGCAACTACAACATAGTTTTCCAAAAGACAAAGTTTAGCCTCAAAATGCACCCTAGGGTTTCCACTAAGGCAGCACACCTAGATCTTCAGTTAGCATGTTCACCTGAAAAGATATGCTCAAAAGGTCAACAAAATTGTTGGTGAGCTCGCAGGTTTAAAAGTAAATAAGTAATTGATGTTGTATAATTGTTGTTGTTGTGGAATACCGTGAATACAGTTATGAGTAAGCAAAATCACATGACATGAGCTTTACAACCAAACTTAACAACGTACACAAAGAATATTGTCAGAATATATTTTACCCAAGGCCCGTTCCTGGCGACTGTTGGTACTAACTAGCATACCAACAACGAGGGTGGGGGTGTCAACCCAAGTAGTACTATCAATACCTATCTATCGGTTCCACACTGGAATTAAATGGTTGTAAGAAAGAACCACACAACAGACTCAAGCATGTGTCAGATAAGTACTCACAAAATAGTAGCACGTTGATTCCAAGTATGTAAATTGTATGTAAATTGTATGTATGTTGTACAACATAGAAAACGGGTGAGCATACTTTTCCCCCATGTTTGTAAATGTTCGAAAAGTAGTATAAGCATAAAAAGGGCCACGAAACTCACTTGTTAAGTGGAAGTATGAATGATCAAAGTTCCCAAGTGTTGTATGCAAAGAACGGTCAAACACCTATTGACAGTTATTGTTAAGTATTAATGATATGTATAAAGCATATAGTAATGTTCGGTCGGTTCAGGTTGTATCGGTTTGGTCGTGGGTAACACACACAAGCGGACACACGTATCAGATCTTATGTAGATCCAAGTACCGGAAGGAGTCGTCATTGCCAATGACATTTGTGTAAAGATCCCATTGTTATAAGAGAAATGTAAGGCCCTGTTCCCAGAAACCCCACAGTTGGTCAATCATAGCAATTAAAACATTAAACATTAGAATTATACAATCTTAAGCAGCGGAAATGATTTATCAAAAACCATTCATTTCATTTAAAACACTGTGTTAAGCAATACATCATCATTGACTGTTTACAAAAGACTTGTTTATATGCATTACAAAACAATAGCAACACATAGTACGAATGGATGTCAAACTTTTCCTGCCGAGTAGCTTCACCCTCGTGCCATCCTCAGCAATAATTACCCGCCAACTGAAAATGTATAAAGGTCAGCATTTCTGAGTGAGCTCTAGTTTTATAAGTAATATAATACATTCTATATGTTGTATACGAAAATACTCTTTTCTTTAAAATACAACTATGTACTGTATATGCGAGCACGCATCAACTATATGAACAAATATTGTTTGTTCTCTTTACTGTATGTCTTGTCAGTTCTGTAAACTTTTATATTTATGTTTCACTTTCTGTTTGGACCAGTGAGCAATACCCCAACTATATGCGTGATGGAAAACGGGTGATGGGCCATCTATATCCCTCGAAAGCGTCAACTGTATCCCTCGAAAGGGTCAACTATATCCCCCGAAAGGGTCAACTGTATCCCCCGAAAGGGTTCTGTGTACTATGTACAAGGTCAACCCAATCACCCAGGACACGCTGCAAAGGTCCTGCCAATCTCAATTGATTGACCCTGTGTGCATGATAGGGTAGCTAACCCGCAGCACAGTTGAGCTAACGATAACATGGTCGTGTACCTCCTGTAAGCTTGCAAGACTTGTTAATATTTTCATTAATGTTCCTCTTCTTTTCTTTATTGCTCTTTCACTTTATTATTACAATATACTTTACGTTACGATAATAACATACCACATAAAGTCACATACTATAAGTAATAATAATAATGGCAATAACAATAATAAGAAACAATTATAAGTAATCATATCATGCATGAAACATCATCATGAATAAGCCCTTAGTCAACCTCGGTCAAAACCCTAAAGCACAAACTCCTAGAAAATTCTGTAAAAATTTCTAAGTGCTTAGGCGCATGGGACTATTTGGGCGCATGAGCCCTGTCCGGGCGTTTCATCACTATATAGGCGCATTAGCCAACACTTAAAACATTTTTACTTTAGGCGCATGAACTATTCAGGCGCATGGGCACTATTTGTGCGTATGACACTTAGACGCATGAGTAATCGGACGCATGGACATTTAGGCGCATGAGCCACTTGGGCGCATGGGCACTATTGGGGCGCATGACCCTACACTTAGTCGTCCGGCTAACATTTCTAGGCGCATAGGCCACTGTTCAGGCGCATGGGCTGTACTTAAACATTTCTAAGGTAATCATAGGCGCATGAGCTACTGTTTGGGCACATGGATTACACTTAATTGTTTCTAAGGCATTTTCAGGCGCATGATCCTTATCTAGGCGCATGGACCTTCTGTTCAACATGTTTCCAGTATGTTTTCAACCCAATCATCAAATCCATCTGTTTAAAGCTTAATGTGGCTATTCTAAACATGAACAACCTATGAGCATACAAGAATCATATTCAATCATGCACAATACATACGAACATACATACTCAAACATTGGATACTCATTTAAATACATTTTCAGCCCCAAAGATGTTTGAAAACAAGTAAAAACCGGGGTCTAGAATCACCTGGTGCAACTTGGGTGTTCTTCCTTTTAAACCCGCTCGCAAAGAGTTCAAATACCTAAAAACAACACCAAAAACACACACACCCCCGAGCACAAACACAACCCATAATCACGTAAACACATAACGGGATAAAACCCGTCATAAACACATAAAAACCATGAATTCTTACCTTGATTCATTCACTTCTTCTTCTTCTTTCACCAGCCGAGATTTCTCTCCTGCTCTCTCTCTCTAGAACCAAAGATATGTTGATGTGAAGTGAGGGTGGGCGGCCATGCCCACCTTTACACCAACTTTTCAAAGATTTTTGTCCTTTTTACACTTTTAGTCCCTCCACTGGACTTAATTGCCTTTCTTTCTTTTATTCTTTATATCTTGTCTTTTAAAAATAACCGGGTGTTACAAGAAAGTACTTGTTAAATATTTGTAGTCCCAAATGGGTTGTTGATATTTGTAATAAGTTAGGTTGATTTAAATTGGAATAGTATCTGCATGTTGATAGCGTTGACTTTAATCTTTGTGGTCAAGCAATGAAACTTGTATTGATGTTACCTTATCATCACCTGACATTCAAGAAGAGAATTCACACACATAGCATCATCAGTCACACAACCGGACCAGACGCTCGACTCAACACTCCATTCGTACGAATCAACCTTTAATCATACGAATCAGCTTCATTCGTACGATTGGACCTTCATTCGCACGGCTGGTATTCAGTCATACCACACAACACCCAATCGCACGACTTAACCTCCATACGCATGAATCAACCTTCACTCATACGAATCAGCTTCATTCGTACGACTGAACCTTCATTCGTACGATTGGCCTTAAATCGTGCGGTGCACGCACAATCGCATACATCCATTCGGTTGCATGACTCAATCGCACATAACATTCCTCCGCATTGACTCAATCGCACACATCATTCATCCGCATTGACTCAATCGCACACACTCATTTGATCGCACAACTCAGTCACATGACATCCCCAGTCGCACGACTCAGTCAACCGAATGACTTAATCGCATGACTCAGTCGCATGACTCACCCAGTCGCACGGCTCAGTTGCCTGACAGACCCAGTCACCTGAACTGCAGGTTCGCGACTGCTGAAGTGCAGAGCAGCCTTCGGCTTCCCCGAGCACGAGTTTTATACAACAAGGATTTCCAGAAACACACTACAAACACACACAAACAAGAAGCACACGCAGAAAGACATCACACGCACGCACACGACCTCTTATGTTCGGGTTGACCCCAACACCTAAAACCCTAGAAATGGACAGCAGTAAAACGAGCAAGAAAAGGGAAAACCAAAGTTGTCTACCTGCAAGGATGGAGTAGACTAGGTTGTAGATGAAGTCTAGACGACGAAAACGAGACGAAACGGGGCGGTTTTGGTGTAAAGATGAAGAAGATGTGAAGTGGAGAAGAATGAAGAAGAAGAAGAAGAAGTGAAGAAGAATGGCTAGGAATGGGGTTTATATACCCAGCCAAGTTTGCAAAATGACAATTTTAGTCCCTGCACTTAGCCCCCGAGTTCCTAATGTTTGTTTCGGTTGAAAACAACTTTAAAGGTGTTTGTTATATTACGTTAAAAATGTATTTAATGATAATTGGCACTTAAAAATTGGTTTTATTAATGACAATAATTTTATATAAAAATGATATTTTTAGTGATAATGATGATGAAGTTTGTAAAAGTTTTAAGCATGGCACACGTTCACGAAAGAAACACAAGCACAAGGATATTAAAGCAAGTAGGATATCCACACAAGAAGTAAATTAAGATGAGGAATGAACAATCAAATAGAAGTTAATGGATAATCACGTTAATTGACGGACCTTGTGGTGACGGATGTTACAGTATCCCCCAGTTGAGAGAATTTCGTCCCCAAATTCAGCTGGAGTTAGGTCCAAGAGGGTCATCCTCGAATAGATATGGATATTTATGTTTCATTTGATCCTCCCGTTCCCATGTAAACTTTGGCCCTCGTTTTGAATTTCATCTCACACGTACAATGGGTATTCTACTACGCTTCAATTGTTTGACCTTTCGATCCATGATCTCAATGGGTTCCTCGACAAACTGTAGCTTTTCGTCAATCTTGATGTACTCAATTGGTACGTGAAGTGATTCGTCAGCCAAACACTTCTTGAGATTCGACACGTGGAAAGTATCATGTACGCCGCTGAGTCTTGTGGTAACCTTAATCGGTAAGCCACTAGACCAATCCTTTCTGTAATCTCGAATGGTCCTACGTATCTTGGGGCTAACTTCCATTTCTTTCCAAACCGAACAATTCCTTTCCAAGGAGAGACTTTGAGTAAAACTTGATCTCCAACGTTGAATTTTAGAGGCTTCCGACGGTTGTCGGCATAGCTCTTTTGGCGATCTCTAGCAGCTTTTAGTCTGTCTTTGATTTGGAAAATCTTGTCGGTTGTTTCTTGAATGATCTGTGGGGCTGTTAGCTGGCTTTCACCAATCTCGGCCCAACAAACGGGAGATCTGCATTTTCTTCCATACAACACTTCAAATGGAGCACATCCAATGCTCATATGGTAGCTGTTGTGTAAGAGAACTCAATCAACGGTAAATGAGTGTCCCAACTACGGCCAAAGTCGATTACACAGGCACTCAACATGTCTTCTAGCATTTGTATAGTTCGTCACTTTGGCCGTTTGTCTGAGGATGATGAGGCTGTGCTCATATCTAATCGAGTGCCCATCGCTTTCTGTAGTGTCTACTAAAATCGTGAAGTAAATCGGCTATCACGGTCGGATATGATCAACACCGGTAGTCCGTGTCTTGTCACGACCTCTTTTGTGTACAATCTCGCCAATTTATCCATCTTAGTCTTCTTGGATCGGCAAGAAATAAGCTGACTTCGTCATTAGATCCACTACGACCCATATCGAGTCATGCCCGTTGCTCATTCTAGGGAGTTTGGTAATATAATCCATAGCTATGTTCTCCCATTTCCACTCGGGAATTTCGGGTTGCTATAATAATCCCAATGGTTTCTGATGTTCAGCTTTAACTTTCGAGCATGTCAAGCATCTCCTTACATACATAGCAATGTCTTTCTTCATGCTTGGCCACCAGTACAGATCCTTAAGATCGTGGTACATCTTGTCTACACTAGGATGAATAGAATAGCGTGTCTTGTGTGCTTCATCCATGACCAAAGTACGTACACCTCCCCATCTGGGTACCCATATACGATCTATGAAGTACTGTACACCATCATCTTTGCAAATCATTTGTTTATCCAACCCCCGGAATTCTTCTCCCGCAAGGTTTTCTTCTTTCAACGCCTCACTTTGTGCAATTTGGATCTGAGCCTTTAAATTCGTTTGGATAGTCAATCCCAACACTCGAGCACATAATGGTTTCGCGTGTTCTTTGCGGCTTAAAGCATCAGCCACCACGTTGGCTTTCCCGGATGATACCGGATTTCACAATCGTAGTCACTAAGAAGCTCTACCTAACGTCGTTGACGCATATTAAGCTCTTCTAATCCAGGATATGTTGCAGGCTCTTATGATCAGTGTAGATGATGCATTTGGTTCCATACAGGTAATGCCTCCATATCTTAAGTGCAAATACTACAACGCCCAACTCCAAATCATGAGTTGTATAGTTCTTCTGTGCACCTTAAGTTGTCGCGAAGCATAGGCAATCACCTTATCCTTCAGCATTAGCACACATCCCAACCCTTGATGTGAAGCATCGCAGTATACCACAAAATCATCAGTTCCATCTGGGAGGAACAATATTGTGCATTGCACAACTTCTCTTTCAACGTTGGAACGCTTGTTCTTGTGCATGTCTGTAATCAAATCCTGTCTTTCTGAGTCAGCAGTGTTAGTGTTGAGCGATCTTTGAAAAGTTCGCGATGAATTAGCGATAGTATCCGGCCATCCTAAGAATTGTCGTATCTCTGAAGGTGTCTGGGGTGTATCCCATTTCTTTACCACTTTGATCTTGCCGGGATCTACATGGATCCCATCCACGTTAACCACATGACCCAAAAACTTCACTTCTCGCAACCAAAATTCACACTTCGAGAACTTGGCGAAAAGTTTCGCTTCCCGTAACAGTTCCAGTATTGCCAAAGGTGTTCTTCATGATCCTCTTTCGATCGGGAATAAATAAGTATATCGTTTATGAATCGATCACAAACTTATCCAAGTAAGGTTTACACACCCGATTCATTAGGTCCATAAACACAGCTGGTGCGTTAGTCAACCAAATGGCATGACCAAGAACTCATAGTGCCCATAACGAGTTCTAAACGCGTGTTTAGATATGTCCTCCTCAAAAACCTTAGTTGATGATATCCAGAACGAAGGTCGATCTTAGAGAAATACGAAGCTCCTTGCAGCTAGTCAAACAGATTGTCGATCATGGGGAGAGGATACCGATTCTTCACCGTTAACTTGTTCAACTCACGATAATCGATACACATTCGGAACGACCCATCCTTCTTTTTGACAAATAATACCAGTGCTCCCCATGGTGAGTGACTCGGTCGAATAAAACCCTTCTCCAGTAGTTCCTGTAACTGACTAGATAATTCTTGCATTTCAGACGGCGCTAATCGGTATGGCGTCTTTGCTACCGGTGTAGCTCCAGGAACCAACTCTATACAAAATTCCACCTATCGTGGAGGAGGCAAACCAGGCAAGTCATCAGGAAATACGTCTGGGTAGTCCCGTACCACTGGAATATCTGCCAATTTCTGCTCTTCTTTCTTTTCTACCACATGAGCTAGAAAAGAGTAGCACCGTTTCGTAAACTTCGGCGTGCTTTCATGCAGGAGATAAGCTTTAGGTTTCTTCCTGGTTGTTCTCCTTGAATTCTGAGTACTCCCCCGTCTGGCATGGGGATTCGCACTACTTTGTCCCGACAGACAATCTCAACTCCGTGTTTCGACAACCAATCCATTCCCACAATCATGTCGAAACTTCCTAACTCAAAGGGTATCAAGTCTATATCGAAGGCATGGTCCTCCAATATCAACGAGCACTTTCTAATAATTTCATCAGCAAGAACAACCTTACCGTTGGCCGTTTTTACGAAGTAGCTAATTTCTTGCCAACTAGGACTCAAATCAAGCAATTGCACAAACTCAGAAGATTAAAACTATTGTCTGCTCCAGTATCAAACAATATAGATGCAAAGTGATTATTGAGTAAGTGCGTACCCGTGACAACGTTCAGGTCCTGACGAGCATCATTGGCTCCAATGAAGAAGGCACGTCCCCGAGCTATATTCCCTTGATTTCCCAGGCCTTGATTTCCAGCTATGGCCACCACCGGTTGCTGTTTTCCTTTGTTGACCCGGCGCCCGATTCAGTCGGGGCACATGTTCCTGTAGTGATCAGGGCTTCCACACTCATAACAGCCCCTGCATTCCCGGCGGGGTTAACCGCGTTGACTGGTGCCACCAGATTCAGCGCTACTCTATAGTCTTTCGCTAGATGCCCCAGGCGTCTACAGTTTGCACACACCCGGCACGACACTGCTGGGGGATGATGGAAATTGCACCTATCACATTTGGGGTGCGGCCCAACATACTCTCTCCTGGCCTGCGTCACGGCCACAAAGTTTTTGGTGGTCTTGGCCCTTTTGTCAAATTTCCCAGCACTCGACCGGCTCGTTTCCCCAACATCTTTCCTTTTCTCGGCTCTTCTACCCAATATCCCTGTTCTCACCATCTCATCGTTTAGAGCGCCAGCCTTCAGAATTGTGCTCTGAATCGTAGGAGGAGCAGTTGCTGTTACCATTGCCCGGATTTGAGGCGCAAGTCCCCAAATATACCTCTCAGTCCTCTTTGATTCCGGAGTGACCAGATGTGTGACCATCCTGCCAACTCATGAAAACGATTAGTGTAGGCGGAGTGCCCAGCCCCCACCATAGCATGATTCCAGAATTCATGCTCCAGTTCTGCATCTCGTTAAGGGGCAGTATTCCTCAGTGATTAAGCCTTAAACTCATCCCATGACATCTACATCGCTGATTATCTTCCCCTAGCCTGTATCTGAGTGTTCCACCAACTTAGTGCCTTGCCCTGTAGTGAGCACGTGGCATACTTGATTTTCTGGCTGTCGAGGCACTCGCTGATGTCAATCACTGCCTCTATTTTCTCCAGCCACCTGGTCAGGGCCATCGCTCCACCCTTTCCATCAACTCTTTCGGTTTGCAGGCCACAACTCCTTGTACGAACACCCCCTTCTATCATTAGCAACCCCGGTCTTATTAACAATCCTAGTTTCATTACCGGCTGTACCACCATTCCCGGTCTCTTGGTTACTCTCATTCCCAGTTGGGTTCCCATTATCATCATTATCATTGCCACCAACCCCATGGGGGTAGGGATTTTGAAGAGCATCGCTCACTTGGGCCACGATAGTCGGGATCAGTGTAGCCAGCTGTTGAGTGATCAGAGTTGCCATATCAGCATCTCCTGTTCCCTGATTGTTGCTGGCAGGGCCATCATTTGTTCTTGGTGCTCTACCTCTGCCTCTGCCTATGCCCCTCGGGGCTTCACTCCCGCCACTGTTGTTGCGGGTAACTCTTCGAGGCGGCATTTTCTAATCATAGACGTAGTAAACACATAAGCTTTAACCTTTTCAAAGCATATTAACCATACTACTCAACAAAGTCCAGCATTCCAAGTTAACATCACACTTGTGGTTACCACACATCACATACAAGTCTGTAATTCTCACACCATGAATTGATAATGTTCCAATAGTAATCCATCATATTAATTGCAATCAATGCATATAATCACGTTAGTCTAGCGAAGGTTGTCCATCTCTTCCTCTTTCGAGGTTTTAGACATAACCTCCTCAGGGTAATTCTCAATGTCCAAGGTCAAGCACAATAGCATGATCTGTGAAGATCTCTCGGTTTAATACCCGGGTTTGATAAACCAACTCGGCGCGCTGAGGGAACGGAAGATCTGATAGAAGCATCCCAAAAAGAGTGAGCACAAGGGCTCTCTCATAGGGTGAAAAGATCACGAAACAGATAGATGAACGAGTCAAGCAAACAGGAACACATACACGAGATATAAAATACACACAACCGTAGCTTGCAAATCTACATGAAGGTTCCTAGGTTATAGTCTAGGTCAAGTGAATTGTCTAATTCTCTATAACCAATGGCTCTGATACCAGTCTGTCACACTCCCGTTGAGAGTGAAAACACGGGGATGTAACGGGACGGGGTCGTCATAACACATGGTAAGTGATAGAGATGCAATATAATAAATGATGACAAGCGTGTCATGATGACACCCGGCAACAAGGGGACTTGTGTCGTGTTTAGTCAATATTCATGACAACATAGCCATAAGCATAAACATGTTAAATGATTCACATAAATAAAGATGATAACATTGTATGCAATTCCCACAACCCGGGAACAAGTTACAAAAGTATAATGTTTAAAGCAACTACAACATAGTTTTCCAAAAGGCAAAGTTTAGCCTCAAAATGCACCCTAGGGTCTCTACTAAGACAGCACACCTAGATCTTCAGTTAGCATGTTCACCCGAAAAGATATGCTCAAAATGGTCAACAAAATTGTTGGTGAGCTCGCAGGTTTAAAAGTAAATAAGTAATTGATGCTGTATAATTGTTGTTGTTGTGGAATACCGTGAATACAGTTATAAGTAAGCAAAATCACATGACATGAGCTTTACAACCAACCTAACGACGTACACAAAGAATCTTGTCGGAATATATTCACCCAAGGCCCGTTCCTGGCGACTGTTGGTACTAACTAGTATACCAACAACGAGGGTGGGGGTGTCAACCCAAGTAGTACTACCAATACCTATCCGTTGGTTCCACACTAGAATTAAATGGTTGTAAGAAAGAACCACACAGCAGACTCAAGCATGTATGAGATAAGTACTCACAAAACAATAGCATGTTGATTCCAAGTATGTAAATTGTATGTATGTTGTACAACATAGAAAACGGATGAGCATACTTTTCCCCATGTTTGTAAATGTTCGAAAAGTTGTATAAGCATAAAAAGGGGCTACGAAACTCACTTGTTAAGTGGTAAGTATGAATGATCAAAGTTCCCAAGTGTTGTATGCAAAGAACGGTCAAACACCTATTGACAGTTCTTGTTAAGCATTAATGATATGTATAAAGCATATAGTAGTGTTCGGTCGGTTCGGGTTGTATCGGTTCGGTCGTGGGTAACACACAGAAGTGGACACACGTATCAGATCTTATGTAGATCCAAGTACTGGAAGGACTCATCATTGCCAATGACATTTGTGTAAAGATCCCATTGTTATAAGAGAAAGTACTTGTTAAATATTTGTAGTCCCAAATGGGTTGTTGATAATTGTAAAATGTTAGGTTGATTTAAATTGGAATAGTATCTGCATGTTGATAGTGTTGACTTTAATCTTTGTGGTCAAGCAATGACACTTGTATTGATGTTACCTTATCATCACATGACATTCAAGAAGGGAATTCACACACACAGCATCATCAGTCACACAACAGGACCAGACGCTCGACTCAACACTCCATTCGTACGAATCAGCCTTCAATCATACGAATCAGCTTCATTCGTACGATTGGACCTTCATTCACACGGCTGGTATTTAGTCGTACCACACAATACCCAATCGCACAACCTAACCTCCATACGTACGAATCAACCTTCATTCATACGATTCAGCTTCATTCGTACGACTGAACCTTCATTCGTACGATTGGCCTTCAGTCGTGTGACGCACGCACAATCGCATACATCCATTCGGTCGCATGACTCAATCGCACATAACATTCCTCCGCATTGACGCAATCGCACACATCATTCATCCGCATTGACTCAATCACACACACTCACTTGATCACTAACTCAGTCGCATGACATCCCCAGTCGCACGACTCAGTCGCCCGAATGACTCAGTCGCATGACTCAGTCGCACGACTCACCCAGTCGCACGGCTCAGTCGCATAACAGACCCAGTCGCCTGAACTGCAGGTTCACGACTGCTGAAGTGCAGAGCAACCTTTAGCTGCCACGAGCATGAGTTTTACACAACAAGGATTTCCAGAAACACACTACAAACACACACAAACAAGAAACACATGCAGAAAGACATCACACGCACCCACACGACCTCTTGTGTTCGGGTTGACCCGAACACCCAAAACCCTAGAAATGGATAGCATTAAAACGAGCAAGAAAAGGGACAACCAAGGTCGTCTACCTGCAAGGATAGAGTAGACAAGGTTGTGGATGAAGTCAAGACGACGAAAACAAGACGAAACTGGGCGGTTTTGATGTAAAGATGAAGAAGATGTGAAGTGGAGAAGAATGAAAAGAAGAAGAAGAAGAAGTGAAGAAGAATGGCTGGGAATGGGGTTTATATACCCCGCCCAAGTTTACAAAATGACAATTTTAGTCCCTGCACTTAGCCCCCGAGTTCCCAAAGTTTGTTTAAGTTGGAAACAACTTTAAAGGTGTTTGTTATATTGACGTTAAAAATGTATTTAATGATAATTGGCACTTAAAAATTGGTTTTATAATGACAATAGTTTTATATAAAAATGATATTTTTAGTGACAATGATGATGAAGTTTGTAAAAGTTTTAAGCATGGCACACGTTCACGAAAGAAACACAAGCACAAGGATATTAAAGCAAGTAGGATATCCACACAAGAAGTAAATTAAGATGAGGAATGAACGATCAAGAAAAGTTAACGGATAATCACGTTAATTGACGGACCTTGTGGTAACGGATGTCACATGTTGATCAACCAGGCTTGATCATGACAATCTATGATCCGCTGAAGCGGTTACACGTAGTCGTTGCATACATCTGCTTTCATTTCTTGAACCTTGTAGACAAAAATTCAATGATGATTCGAATTAGTTATGAATGTGTAGGATCATGGTTTGATAAGATACTAGTCAAAATCAAATAAGGAATTTGAGAATTAGAAAAATATAGTTACCTAAAATAATGGAATTAAAGTTTACTTAAATACCCTTTTCCTAAATAAATTAAAAGGATTATTAGAAATTATGTGATTGATTGTAATTAGTTTTCTTGGTTTTCTTCTAAAATGTTGGTTTTCATTTGATCCCTCCCCTGTATGTATATATATGTATATATATGTATATGTATATGTATGTGTATACACATATATATATATATATATACATATATATACATATATATATACATACATACACACACACATATATATATGTATATATATATATACACATATATACATATATTAGTAGGAAACCCGCGTGATGCAGCGACAACAACAATTTACATTACGATATTTGTTATATGTTAGTTTATCAAAACTCTCAGTGGAATATGTTTTAAACAATACATAGAAGTGTATATAATAAATCATGGCACCTTTTGCTACATGTGGTTTCTTCAGTTTTTAATAGCAAAAGATAACATTCTAGAGTGCCAAATACAACCATCTAACTATTTTAGATCAACAAAAGCTTGTGAGTTGACACCTCATTCTTTGAAATTCCAACACTTTAGAAAGCCTGTTTAATAAAATAATTAGATACACCACAACTTGGACAAGCAATCTCAACAACCTCAAATTCAAAACAAACATTACAACAATTAATTTACCTTCTACAGTTAATTAGTAACATGGGAAAAGCAATTCAAACTTTGTTTAAATCCCATCATCATGATGTTAGTTTTCAATCAATTCAAACCCATAATTATTGTTCACGAAATTAGATCAAGAAACACAATTAAGATTCAATTAGAATTGTCACACCCTCAAAATCCACATGCGGAGTTTTGCCGCGAGGCGTGTGAACAAACCAGGATCACAGTCAATAGTTACTCAGAACGACTCTATATGCCACTATTAAAAAAAATCAACCAAAGTATAAACTTGAAACAGTGCGGAAGCGTTTTGTAAAACAACCCAAAGAAATAAAAGTGTATACTATAGCAAAACATGCGCCAACCCAAAAGAGTAAACATTAACAATTAAATGATAAAAATGTCTTGAAGACCGAGTCTTAGAATGCAAGTGGAACCCTGTAGTGTTCCTAATGGCAAGCAAGCTAATAACCTGAGAATAGCATACTAAAATGTCAACACAATGGTTGGTGATTTCAAGAGTGATATTCAAACATAAACAGTTTAATAACACATATATAAAAGTAGTGCATTAAAACAGATAGCTAGTCCATTAACAATAAATATTAATTCATAGTAATTTTGCAATTGAAGCTGACTGTGTTACGTTGTTGCCTCCTGTCACGACTTAACATGTTGTGACAATGTTCAATAGGACAAATTGCACCCAGTTGACCTCGAGTCACACAGGTGGGGCTCGTCAGACCCAGTAGTACTACCCAAATTTCCCCGCTATTCAATATTAACAATTCGAAAGTGTGAGGAATTTTCCATGATATCAACACTATATTAATATTATACACAACTTGAATATATATAAAGCGCTTGTAGTTTACCCGTATGCTATCTCCCCCAAAAGAGATTAAATAAAGAGTGGGGCATGAACTCACCTGATATGCATGATAGACACTTAGAGTTTTACTTGATAGACAGAATGGACAGACAACCTTCAGAGGTTACCTAGATCATATAAGTACGTGAGTACGTGTAAATAGAGAACATGTGAAACCCTAAGTACACTACAACCAAGGACTCAAGATTTCAGAGAACAGACACGTTTGACCCAGTTGACCCGTTTGACCCGTTGGTGACTTTATGTGTTGTAAACCATTCAAGCACTCATACACATATATCATACATGGTTAACATTCAAATAGATCATATGTATGCTATATTAACCAGGTGTATCACTTAGATCATCATACAACCAAGTATCATACAAGTCATGCGAATCTAGAACATTAACATATCCACTAGTTATAACACAACCAATATACCACACAAAGATCAAATCACGCACCACATGCCATATGAAGCCACTCACGACTTCACATCCTAAACCTTGCCAATCCTACCAAGTAGGGGCCTTAGATTCACACGCGTGTATGATGATCATAATCGTATTCATTAACCATGTTCATTGCATTCAACAAACATCACAACAATCAATTTCTAGTCCCAAACATGATGTCCTAACTACTAATCAACATCAACATCATACATGATCATCAAGGTCCAAACATCACCCATGATTATCCAAGCATCCCATTCAACTAATTTAACATGTTCTATCACATTAGAATTCATCCATGAACTTACTAACATCCCAAACATGTTCAAACTATCATCCTTCAAACTTTGTTCAAATAAAGTTTCCCTTTTGGGAAAGTAGATCCAAAATCTATCAAACATCCAATGCATTCATGAATTCATTAATAATATACCAATTCAAGTTCATATCCACATCTAAGCGTGATCAACAACATCCAAACATCATAACTCATCAATTCATATCCTAAAAAGTTACTATCTTTAGTAATGTATGAACTATAACATGTGTTCTTGAATTCCCAATGATCACAACAACAATCTAAGATCTAATCATCACCATGAACACATCCATAACATCAATACATCAATAATTCAACATTACATGCAAAATAAAGTTACTATTATTAGTAAGCTATGAACACCAACTTCATTCATCAATTTCTTGCAAGATCAACGTATCCTAACATTCATACAACCTACAAATCATCATACATTCATCAAACAATCATCAAATTCACATAATCATGCTAATTTGGAATTAGGGTTTGCATAAAACTAAAGTTCATGATCAATCCACTAAAAACATACAATTCATGCAAAATCAACATTAAACAACATGTATTCAATCCAACTAACATACTAACATCATCAAACAACATCCAATTCGACCCCATGAGCACCCATAAACGAATTAGGGTTCGACCACCATGAAAAACCCACGAAAACTTGTAAAAATCTAACCTTTAAACGTGTGTTAACTTGCAATTGTGATTCCTACGTGTTGTATGCCTTGAAATCGAGCAAAACCGATGCTTTGATGCTTGTTCTTGGTCGAATTCGAAGTTGGGAGGGGGAGAGGGTGATGGTTGCGGCCAAATAGGGTGGGGCTAGGGTTTGGGATTGTTTTGTTTAATTTTAATTTCCATATTTACGCTTTAAGCCCTTGTAATTTGTATTTTATCAAAACTAGACTTTAAACTCTTTGTAAAGTGTTTTTAAATTAATAATATAAAGATATAAACTAATAAAAATCATTTTATATATTCTATTTTTATAACAACACAAGACATATGAATAAATAGGCACGTTTCCGCGTTACGCGATAAAATTCACATTGAACATTTAAAACATGCAAACACATAGACATAACACAATATCATATAATCAATTAGATTATCATTAATTTAACATTATTAATATTATTAGGTCACCAACGTTAAACAACAACTAGTGTGTGTTTACGACACGTGTATGCAAGACTTAACGGAACTAACGGAGTTTGATAACGGAAATTTACTCGATGTCACAAGAATACCATTCTCTAATGAGGTATATTACAATCCTACTTCTTCATAGTCAAATGATCTGTAGTACAAATAATGGTAGAGAAGAACCTGTAAACGTCTAGAGCGCTAGAACTTAATTGTGTATTTTATGGGCTGGTGCTTAACAACAAAGTAGCACCTAACCAAGACACCTTGAATTTTATTTCCTGCTTGCATGCACATTTAAAGAATGACCAAGATCTGGACCATGAATAATAAGCATAAGAATCAATATAATCACCTCATGTGAGTTTTTGAAAAAGATATAAATAAATGTTCAATATTAACACTTGCCAACAAATAAAATAAAACATTAGGAGAAACTTTTAAATATTAAAGACATAAAAGTTTGTATATTATAGATTTACTTTCAATAAAATATTTGGTACTTGAAACTTATTGTAAACATCACAGTCGTACGATTTTGTCACAATATGCAGTGAAAATCAAATCATCATGTTTATAGGATCCAAACCTTGGTTTTAAATTGATTGATGCGTTTCAATACGTTCGGTCCAAAATCCTGATGCGTGATGCGCACGCATCACGTATGTGATGTGTTTGTTAATAAAAAAATACTAAAAGTTATATGTGCATAATAACAGTAAATTTTACTGGAATTTTAAGAAACATAAAAATATACATTGGTAGCATGATAGTAGACTTAAAAATGATTTTTGAAAAGTCAAAAAAGTCTTTTAGATTCTTGAAAAGTCTCTTGAGATGCTTAGAGAACTTAAAACACAAACTTAAAATGCTTAAAATTATAGAAAAAATCATAGATTGTTCAAGAGAAAAGTCAAATCTAGTTAAAAATTTGATGTTGCACGCATTTGGCGCATCTTGCATTGCAGTGCATCTTGCGAAATGCAGCGCAATATTGGTGCATCATGTAAATGCATCGCAACACATGTGGCGTTGCTCTCCGGACACCGCATCAGCGCATTATGCGCGCAAGATGAGCGCATTATGCGCGCAAGATGAGCGCATTATGCGCGCAAGATGAGCGCATTATGCGCGCAAGATGCGCGCATTATAAAACCAAGATCCAAACACAATTGATCCTCACTATAAGTATGTCCCTTTAGCTCAAGATCTATAGCCTTGCTCTACAAACAAAGTCCATTCAAATATCCGGTACACAACATGCATCCAGATGGATTATAAAACGCCATATTTTTCAATTTAATTTACTCCAGGATCCAATTTAGGTAATTGAAAAAAAATAAAAAATAAAAAACAAAATATATCATGTTTCCAACAGCTACATGATTCCCATGTGATTTGTAAATGAGTCCGATTTGGTTGGTAAAACTATAAATAAGAGGGCATGGATTTGAAATGCAAGATCATGACATATCACCATTTAAACCTTGCATCAAAACTATTGACATTGTTTTTAAATACAAATTTACGTCAACATTTTGCAAGTTCTTATTTCCAAAAATCAATAGGTGCAATGAAATTTGATTTTCGTGTAGAATCCAAAATTACTATGTTGCCAACTGTAATCTCACAACTCAACTAATAGTACTTTTAATACAATTTTCTTTACATGACAAAATTTGTTGGTTATTCCATTAAAACTCTTCTTTGGATTTTTATAAATAATTAAAAATCCAACAACTTGTTTAATTTAAAACTCATCAAGTTTGCAACTGCATCTTTTAAAAAACAATTGTGATTAGTTGAAGTCATAAGCTTTATAATTTTCTCCAAGTTATATGCATAGAAACAAACTTCACAATCAACTTTATTCCAACTTCATAATAAACTATTCATTATCAACTTCATAATCAACTTTATTCAAACTTCATGAATAACAACCATTTGAAAATCATCTCATGATCTTTAAACCTTCTACCAACATAGCAGAATGACCAGGGGCAAAACCTGAGCAAACTTCAATTGCAAATCTTTACAACACTACAAATACAATTCTAAGAAAAACCAAGCCTAGTTGGTCTAAAAGAATACCCAATGAATAGCTAGCAGTAAGATGAAACTAATAATAAAACTATCAGCAACCCAAATAACCAAAAAATATAAAAACCATTAGTAGCATCAACAACGTAAGGCTCCACAATCTTTTGCATAACATTCCATTTTAAAAATTGATCATTAGTTATGGATAATGTGAAAGATAATAATAGCAAAATAGAGGTGTTATATGATAAATTATATGTATCTGATCATATATTATCCTTAACTTTGATAATTTAGAAACCCTATATGATGAATGGTCAATAACTTTAATAACAAACAGTTAAGAAGCCCAACAATTTCATACAAGAACTTTGAAGGTAATCATTAGTCCACATTTGAGTCAAATCAGATATTAGAAATCTTAAATCAAATAATAAATTTGCTAGCTGTGAATAAAAAGAAAGGCTAGAGACCAAAAACCTCACCTGAGTATTAGCCGAGAGCGGAAGCTCACTTAAAGACTCGCCCTCATTGACTAAAACAACTCTCAAGAACAAAATGAAAAAAAAGATTGCTCACCTGCACCACAAGCTCCTACATAGACCAGGTTCAGTTCCAATAACCAAATTGACAAATTTAAACAATTTGACTTTCCTTGTAACCAATTGAAGTAAACATATAAATTTAATCACTTCAAACACTCCTTATTTGCTATTTTGATCAATTCTTGCAAACCTTGAACACCTAAGGAAGGGAGTAAAAATATATAACCGTATTCGTAAACGATGTCCGAAGTCAAGTCATGGCCAAATTCGGACCCTTTGTTGGAATGATTAGAAGAGGTTTTTAACATGAATGTTGACGCAACCGTACCATTAACAAAACCGTAATACACATGAACACAATATCATTCATTTAAAGGACCAAAAATACGATTAGCATTTAGAAGATTACCTTAGCCGTCATGATTTGCCCGGAACAAGACATAGACCTTTAGATCTAAGCCCGGAAATCCTTTGTTGCAGTCGTAGGGCTCTCGAATCCTTTCCAAACGTCAATGATGACGAACGCTGGGCAACATGTATTCCTTAAGAATGTTGCTGACCTCCTAAAACTCTGATTTTGTTCTTCAATTTGAAGGTTTGTGAAATGCTTTCTTTCTTGTTCTTGTCTCTGCACGTAAGGCCGATTGTCTCCATCTCTTCTATGTTAATTGCCTTGGCTCCCTATCTCTCCTATTCATTCACTTTTTAGGGGTGGAATTCAAAAATTGAATGTAAAATGGAACCCTTTTGGACGCCAAAAAGTCATTCAAAGTTTAGTGTGCTTTAAAGCATTATACACTATGCTTTATAACTTGTACATCTTAAAATTTAGGTAAAATTACCATTCTATCCTTCCCAAATGATTATTAATATAGTATAGATATATATGTGTGTGTATACATATGTATACATAAATGTGTGTGTGTGTATGTATATATATATATATGTGTATATATATGTATGTATATATATGTGTGTGTATATATATATATGTATATATATACATACATATACATATACAGATATATATATACATACAGGGGAGGGACCAAATGAAAACCAACATTTTAGAAGAAAACCAAGAAAACTAATTACAATCAATCACATAATTTCTAATAATCCTTTTTATTTATTTAAGAAAAGGGTATTTAAGTAAACTTTAATTCTATTATTTTAGTTAACTATATTTTTCTAATTCTCAAATTCCTTATTTGATTTTGACTAGTATCTTATCAAATCATGATCCTACACATTCATAACAAATTCGAATCATCATTGATTTTTTTGTCTACAAGGTTCAAGAGATGAAAGCAGATGTATCCAACGACTGCGTATAACCGCTTCAATGGATCATAGATTGTCATGATCGAGCCTGGTTGATCAACATGTGCAGAGACTCGATTATTACATTAAAGGCTTAAGTCCATTATCAATATATTAACCGAACAAGAGGAAGAATACACCACTTTGTGGATGGAAGTAAGTTACACGTTCTTATTAAAGCCGATTGCAGTCAAAGTTTTAAAGACGACTTATGCTCTTGATGTCAAATTTGGTTCTAAGACGAGTTACGTATACGTAACTACAAAACCCTTGTTATTACTCATAAACATGGAACAATTTATGTGATCGATTCTTCTTTTCCATCTATGAAAAAATGGCAAATGGCAGATTACGTATACATAACAAAAATTACATATATATAACCAAAAAATTTTGTAAAGGAGAGAAATGAAGAAAAATAACAAGATTATGCAAATGCAGGTTATGTATAGATAACCAAAATTACATATATAATCTACGGGTTACGTATACGTAACATGTTTCTTTTAGATTTGAAGTGGCCTAAAATATATCTAAATAAATTAAAGAGACAATAGTGAATTGAAATAATTTACATATACGTAACCATATGAGATACATGTATGTAAGCATGTAACAAATGTTTTCATACTATGTTTACATTTTTGTATAACAAGATGTTGCAAACGATGGGTTACGTATATGTAAACATAATTGCATATATAATCTACTAGTTACGTATACGTAACATATTAGATCTATATATGAAGAGGGCCAAGATATTTAAGCAAATTGAAGACACAATGGTGAATGGAAAGGATCTACATATACTTAAGCATGTGAGGTACGTATATGTAAGAATGTAACAAAGGTTTTCATACTATGTTTAAATTTTGGACAAAAGAGATAGAAAGAGTAATAACATTAAAAACTTGCTAGAGCAACATATATGTAAACATATAGGAGTTATAGATCGATGGTTTTGTTCATTTTATATATACCTTTTATGGTACATGTATGTATCTCAGTAGTTAGATTAACATTTTTCTTATTTAAACCTATATTTACATATACGTAAGCATGTATGTTCAATGGATGTAAATATTTTGAAACATTTGTAAGCAGGTGATCGATCATTAGGTTTATTTATTGTAATTTTTCTTTATTTGTTTTTTTCCTTATAATTTATTAATTGTACAAAGAAAATATGATGGAAAAATGGTAAATAAGGATGAGATAAGAGAGAAAATGTATATTTTTAGGAGATTTCTAATTATTTAATATTATTCAAAGTCAAACAAATTTTTGTTTTCCTAATATTCCCTTAGGAGCTTTTAATTAAACTCTTTAAAGACCTTGTAATTACAATCATGCCATTAATTAATCCTAACCATAGATCAAAAAGATCAAAGGTTAAAAAGTGGGTTTTTCAGTTTTCATTGGAACCCTCCCCTATATATACATACATACATACATATATATATATATATACATTTATATATATGTATATATATATGTATATATACGTATATATATATATATGTATATATACGTATATATACATATATATATATACATATACATATATATATACATATATATATATATACACATATATATATATGTATATATATATGTATATGTATATATATATGTATATATATATATATACACATATATATATATATATATATATATATACACATACATATATAGGGTTAGGATCTTTTTAGAACTTGTAAAGATCATGAGAACCACGAGAACTAATGAAGGGATGGAGATCTAGTTTGATCAATTAGATTAGGATTTGCAGCGGAATAGCACACGAATTAGACGAAATTCTAGCAAGAATAATAGAATATTCAATCAAACAGTAACGGTTATAGAGAGAGAGTTTTCTGCAAAAAGAATGTTTTCATTCATGCACAAGCTTCTCGTACAGGGAAATTAGGTCAACATTCCTTTTATAAGGAATGTGACATCAGCTGACGTCACTTGATAGTGATATCTAACTGATTTATACAAACAACTGAAAGTAAACTAAACTACTGAAGATGTCCACAATCACTGAGGACACCTTCACTAAAAGCTAAGTATAAGCTAACATTACAACGACGGAAGTTATAACATCTGAAGTGTAAGAACTTCAGATGTTTTACATAATATAAAACTACTGATTACAAACTACTGAAATGTAACCCATCACAACTACTGAAGGGAACTACTTCAGCTATTGTGACAACTTCTGATAACTTGATCTTCAGACTTTGTCTTCAACAGTTGTCTTCAGACTTTGTCTTCAGCTGTTGTCTTCAGACTTTGTCTTCAGACTTTGTCTTTAGACTTTGTCTTCAGCAGTTGTCTTCAGCACTTATCTTTAGACTTTGTCTTCAGCTGTTGTAGATCACTTCAGTTGTTTTGATGTCTGTGGGACTTAAAGGTTTTTCTGATCTGGCTCATTGGTTCTTTTGGTCCAACAAACTCCCCCTGAACCAATGCAGCCAAAACCTTTAAAATTATTGAGGTCCCACTTATTGGCAGTAACAAAATCTGGATCAGCTCAGAAATCTTCAATATAAGCTCAGGCCAAAGAATAGGTTTCAGAAGGTTTGATTGGCAAAGGATGAATGGGAACTCTGTCTTGGGGAATTGGACACAGAGCTGTTACCCCATCCATGAAACCTACTTCCCAATGATAAGTCTGTAAGACTCTCTGACACAGGCCTCAAGGAAAACAACTTGTTCTTCATTGTGAGTTCTTCAGCTCCAGTTTCGAAGAACTCAGGCCCATAGTACTCAGATAAGTACTTAATATGGTCTCCATTTTTCAGCTCCACAGTTGTTATCTTTCTGTATGCAAACTCATCAGGACGAGTGCCTTCAAGCAATAACTGGAGCTCATTTCTTCTTATTTCTTCAAGCATTTTGTAGATTAACCCCTTCTTTACCATTTTGTTTTCTAGTAAAGTTTTTAGAGTCATCTTAGACTTGTAAGCTCTCTTGAAGTCATCAAGGATTTCCCAGGGTGACACTACAATGGCCAGCATTATCACACAATCTACAATCTTCTTTACTTGGCCATTGTATCTGCTTGGAATCTTCTTTTTGTGAATTCTGTCACTTACTCTGGGGTCAAGCCAAATTCTCACTCTCTCTTTCTGATATTGGAATGTAAATCTGAGAGTATACAACCTCTGAGCATGTTTCTTCATAGCTTGTATGGATGAAGACTTGGGAAACTATTATCAATCATCCTTAATAGCTGCTCATCATGTTGTTTGTGCTGTTCTTCTTCTTCAAGTTTGACTTTTACATTTGCCTTTGGAAGTCAGGTGTGATTGTTGTTGGTTGACTCCTGGGCTCAGGCATCTTTATTTTGAGAACAGCAGAGATTGGCAGACTATCATCCTCATCATCTTCTTCTTCTTCTTCCATCCTCAACACCCTTCTCTTCCTCTTAGGTGCATCATTGGTAGTGGGTTGAGTAGGTTTATTGGGTAAAGGATTTGGTTTTGACGGTTGTGAGGGTGGTTGTTTTGGTTTGGTTATTGTGCAGGCTGCTCTAGCATCTTGGATGTGAGTGAAGCTTTGGATAATTTTGCCATATCAGTCCTTTTCCCAGCACCAGCTTTATCAAGAGCTTCTATGATCAATCCTTTGTTAAATACTTCAGAAGAAAAGATTCTGGTGGTTATCTTCAAAATACTGTCTCTGGACCATGACTTTACTTCAATGATTGACCTTCCCAGATGTTTTGATATAAATCTTGCCATAGTTTCCAGCCTTTCCTTTCTTTCTCACTCCAACTTGCCCATATTTATTCAATCTCTTGAATCTCTAACCTTCTAATTTTAGAGTCAAGTTTGGCAGTGTCAAATCCTTGTTTGAAGAGTTGATCAATAATCTTATCCATAGATCTGCTATGTTGCTCATGAGCTTCTTTGATCAATTCTTCTAACTTTTTCTCACCTTCAGTCTTTTCAGAGCTTTTCTTCCTCTTGTAGGTGATCATTTCCTTTTCTTTCTTCTCTTTTTCTGCTTCCTCTTCAGCTCTTTTTCTTTTGTCTACTTTCACTGACTTAGACTCCCCTTTTTGGTTGCATTGGGTTCAGGGGTGTGAATGTCAGAAAGGCTCTTAGAAACAGTAGCATCAACTAAGGATTGAAGATTTGAGGAAAGCCTCTCATCAATGGCTTGATGTATAGTGTTTGTGATTATGGAAGTGATAAGAGGTAAGAATGTTTGAAAGGCAGCAACCATTAGCTCAGAGGGGTTCTGTCCCTGAGAAATGGTACCTGAAGCAGAGGCCGGTGGCAAATTTGTTGAGAGTGGCTCAGTGTTTGGGATAGTTTCAGGAGAAACTGCCATTTGTGGGTGAATGTGGGCAGATGGACTTGATTCTTGTGACATTTTGGCAAGCAGTTCTTGTAGTCTGCATACCTCGATCTCAAAAATAGTATATGGGCTAGAACATCAAAGAAAAAGCCTAGGTCATCATTAGTCTGTGCTGAATCAGCTGACCTCCTGATGAAATCAGGATGAACATGTGCTGAGTGTAGATCAGTATTCACATGTGCCCCTATTTCTTGGAACTGGGGACTTCCTGCCTCAGGATGATGTCCTTCATTGGTAGTTGCCTCTGGTGAGGACTTAGAAATGATACCATCTTCATCCTCATCATGTGCTGAACTAGGAGAAGAGGCTGCCTCACCAGATGTTCTAATCACCTCCTCTACACAGGGAGATTGAACTCTATAATCCCTGTGTTGTGGGTTATCAGCCACATTATAATCCTCTCCCTCAACTGTTGAGGGTTTCCCAGTGGTAATAGGTTTCTGGGGAGGGGTAGAGGAGTGTAATTTAGTCAGCACTTGTGCAATAACCATAGTTGGGCTTGTAGGGGTGGCTTCAGTGGGAGATAGGTGTAAAAAGGATTGCACCCGGGGTGAATGGTGCTCTTCAATGAAAATCCTCTCAAGTGAGAGAGATTCTAGTAATGTGGTTTCCCTATTTTTTGATGCATCAGGATCCTGTTGAGAGGATACCTGAGCGGTTTCAGCTGGTAGAGTCCTGGAAACTACAGGGGGATTACTACCTATAGTTTCATCTTGCCTTTGTGTTGCAGGGGCATCATCAGGGGACTCAACTCCCTGAGTAGCCTTTTTGGTTTGTTTGGAATGAGGTTTGGAGGGGACGTTGGATCTGGAGGATGAGGCTGTGGGTACCTTCTGCTTGGGTTTTAGCAGTTTGGCAGCCTCTTTGTGGTGTGGGTCAGAGTTGTGCCTGGAGTATACCTCTGGCAAAACTACACAGCAGGGACTCCAAGGCCAACAGGGCCATCAAATTGTAACTGATTCATGATTATGGCCATAAGAAACCTTGGATATAATAGCCATCTGTTAGCTACAGGTTTCATTGCCAGATCTTTTAATTCTAAAAATATAATTTTAGAAAAATTTAAGCTTTGGCGTTCAAGAATAGAATACAATACCTGCTGCCACCTGGATGACATTTGATCCCATGAAGAGGTTTTGGGGGCAAGGCAAACATTGATCATGTGGAAGATTAGGCGTTCAACATCATGGAAGTGCTTCTTCAGAATGGTTGTAGCACTTAGGTTGCCCTCATATCCATGGTTGATGAATGAGAGATCAATGGTGCCCTTCGGGTATTTGGTGACAATGGTAGCATCATTCAGATCAAGCGTTTGGCGAATGATAGCAGGAGTGACTACTACCTTCTTCTGCTTTACAAATGACTGGAGAGTGATCGCGACATCATTCTCACCAGTATGGATGGTGACATTTGTCTAGAATTGACGAAGAGTGTCTGGATAGATGGTTGGATTCAGAAGAAAAGCAGTTCGATACGAGGAATCAACCATCAGATCAATGGCATCATCAAACTTAGTCCAAAAGGCTGATTTGTGAAGTAGGCAACACAGTTGTGTCGTGGTTTGATTTGCATGGTCGCCATTAATGGAAGATGAAAGGGTTAGGTATTTATAGGTTATGAAACAGCTGAAAGAAAATAGCTGAAAGTTTGGTTTTAGTCATCAGTTGTTAGAAAACGACTGAAGACATGGGTTTTAACTTTCAGATGTTGTAAACAACTGAAGACTTGGTGTTTGTCATCAGTAGTTAAAACTACTGAGACTTGGTTTTGGCTTCAGTTGTTTTGGAATGAAACAGCAGTTGTTAGAAACAATTGAAGAGTAAAATTACTCATCAGTGTTGTCGTCAATTCACATATCTCAGTTGTTTCATTTGACCTTAACACTTACTCAGTAGATTATCTGATTTTCAGATGTTTTATTGGTCATCAGTACTTATCTGTTAGAACAGACTTTAGTAGTTGTAACCACATCAGTACTTTGTAACAAATAAAGTACTTCAGTACTTTTAAGTAATTTAGTCTTCAGTAGTTATAAAAACTGCTGAAGATAAAAACTTCAGTACTTATTTTTGACAGCTGTATACTGATGCTCATCAGTACTTGTGAGCTCAGATCATTAGTAGTTGTCAAATATTCAAGCTGCAGCATACCAAGCCTTAGCACTAGATTTTGGAAATTTGCACTGTCCAAAGGCTTAGTAATATATCTGCAAGCTCATCAGCACTAGGAACAAACTTTGGATCAATCAGACCTTTTTCATAACAATCCCTGATAAAATGATGTCTGATCTCAATATGTTTGGTCCTAGAATGCTGGACAAGATTCTTAACAATACAAAGAGCTGAAGCACTGTCCTCAGTAAAGGAGTCTTAGTCTCTGTAATGTCATAATCCAAAATTGATTCTGAAGCCAGAGTATCTGAGATGTACAACTTGCAGCAGCAATGTACTCTGCTTCAGTAGTGGATGTAGCAATAGAGGTTTGTTTCTTCTTGCCAAGAAACTAAACAGTTCCTAGAAATTGGCATCCACCAGAGGTTGATTTTCTGGTTAATTTACACCCTGCATAGTCACTATCAGAGAAAGCAACTAATTTGCAAGAGTGCCTAGTGGAATACCAAAGTCCTAGAGATTGAGTTCCTTGCAAATATCTAAAGATCCTTTTGACTGCAATCATATGGGATACTTTAGGTGCAGCCTGAAATCTAGCACAGACACAAGTTGCAAACATAATGTCTGGTACATCAAGGAACCAATCATACATCTGTAAAGAGTTTTATCAACTGCTTTACCTTTCTGATCAGCATCCAGTTGTGTGGTGCTGCACATGGGAGTAGAACAGGGCTTACAGTTTTATAAATCAAACTTTTTCAATAAATCCTTTGTATATTTTGATTGATGAATGAAAGTTCCATGAGCCTTTTGTTTGATTGCAACCCTAGAAAGAACTGTAATTCTTCCATGGCACTCATTTCAAACTTTTGTTGCATCAACTTAGTAAAGGCATCACACAACTGTGGATCAGAAGATGCAAAAATAATATCATCAACATAAATTTGAACAAGGAGCTTATGCATGCCTACTTTCTTAATGAATAAGGTTTTATATATGGAGCCTCTATTGAAATTATTTTGAAGAAGAAAGTTAGAAAGTGTTTCATACCAGGCTCTAGGTGCTTGTTTTAGCCCATAAAGAGCCTTATCAAGCTTATACACCCAATCTGGATGTTTATGACTTCAAAACCTGGTGGTTGGCACACATAAACTTCTTCTTTTATTTTACCATATAAGAATGCACTTTTGACATCCATTTGAAAAACTTTGAGATTATGAAAAGTAGCATAAGCTAAAAACAATCTGATTGCCTCCAGTCTGGCTACAGGGGCAAAGGTTTCATCATAATCAATACCTTCTTCTTGTGAAACCCCTGTACAACCAGTCTGGCCTTGTTCTTGACAATTTGGACTTTTTCATCAGTTTTATTCCTAAACACCCATTTAGTGCCTATTGCACACTTACCTTGGGAAGAGGAACCAGTTCCCACACTTGCTGCTTTTGAAACGAAGAAGCTCAAGTTGCATAGATTCAACCCATCCATTGTCTCTCAATGCAATATGATAGTTCTTTGGCTCTTTCTGACTGATGAAGAGAGCATAGAAGCAAAAGTTAGACAATTAACTTCTAGTTGAAACACCAGCATTGATATCACCAATGATCTGAGACATGGGGTGATTCTTCAGTTCTTGATACTCAATAAGATCTATGCAAGTGTTTGTAGGTGATTTAGCAGCAACAAATGGTGATCCAGATTCTTGAAACCTAGAAAGAGATGAAAATTCAAATGAAGTAGAGGATTCAGAGATCTCATCAGCATTTGTTGTGGATGGAACTGCTGAAGCTACAGGAACATCAAGTTTAGTAGACTCAGGCAGTTGATCACTAAAACTTGCATTTATACCAACAGATGGATAACAAGTGGCAGGAGATGATGGATTCACAAAACCTGCAACAGTTGGAGACTGATAAGGAACATATTGCAGTATGTCCAGATCAAATATCTCCACCGGGTTTTGTGGGATTTTCTCCTTTGGAGATTCATTAAACTTTACATGCAAGGTTTCTTCTACAATATTTGTTCTGCAATTAAAAACTCTGTATGCCTTGCAAGTAGATGAATACCCAACAAAGTATCCTGCATCCACCTTTGATTCAAACTTCTGAAGTGGATCCTTTGTGTTGAGAATATAACAAGGACACCCAAATGCTCTAAAGAAGGAAATCAGAGGAGCCAAATGATGTAACACTTCATAAGGAGTCTTCATCAACCTTTGATTTACCAATACTCTATTTTGCACATAGCAAGCTGTGTTAACAGCTTCAGCCCAAAAGGTTAGTGGCAAACCAGAATCAACTAACATTGACCTTGCAGCATCAATAAGGATCCTGTTCTTTCTCTCCACCACTCCATTTTGTTCAGGAGTTCTTGGAATGCTAAACTGCCTCTTGATTCCCTTAGAGAAATAGAATTCATCAAGTGTGTGATTTCTAAATTCTGTGCCATTATCACTCCTCACACACTTGACAGAGAGAGAGTACTGCTTTTCCACCTGCAACACAAAGTAGATGATAATTTGACCAACCTCATCTTTTGAATGTAAGAAGAAGGTCCATACAAATCTAGAATAATCATCCACAATTACCAGACAGTATTTTTTCTTTGCCATGCTTATCACTCTTACTGGACTAAAAAGATCCATATGCAGTAATTGAAAGCAGGCAGTGGACTTTGGTTCTTCTATTGGAGGGAATGATACTTTATGTTGCTTTCCTTTTAAAACAAGCAGAGCAGTTGTCATCACATTTGAACTCCTTTAATGGTAGACCTCTCACTAAACCATGAAGGATCAGGTGGTTCATGTTTCTAAGATTCACATGACCAAGCCGTTTGTGCCAAAGTTCAGATTCCTGAGGAGAGGCCTTGGAGAACAGACATGGATTACCTTTTAGATCAATTTTCTTTGATAAGTCTAAGGCATATACTCTTCCAATCCTGTTGGCTTTCAGGAGAGAATGTTCATCCAATATCTTGTCAATCATACTCAAAACATTGAAAGACAGAATTCGATAGTTCTGACTGGTGAAAAGTGCAACATGCCCTTTATCACACATTTGACTGACACTCAACAATTGTACTTGAGATTCTCCACATGGTTAACATCATCAAACCTTATTTCACCATTTGAAACAAAGCCTTTGCCGATGATGTAACCCTTAACATCATTACCAAAAGATACAAATCCTTCTTTCCTTGAGAGTAGTCATGAAGAAGAGATCTGCTCCCAGTCACATGCATAGATCATCCACTGTCCATATACCAGATGCTTCTATGGCATGTTGAAGAACCCTGCATATATCACAACAACTAGTTAGCTTTTGAGACCCAAACCATTTTGGTTTTGGGTCTGTTCTCATCAACCGATTTTATACTAACTGATTTGTCATGATTGATAGCCTTTGAAGATGGAGATGGTGCTGAAAAGGATTCCTTTGATTTTGGCTTAGTTTTCCTTTTTAGTGGTTTAATCACAGGTACATCTATTTGGTTAATTCTCCCCAACAGATGTTGAACCGTCATAACAAGTTGTGTCTGATTGGTTGTTAAAGCCTTCAGTTCAGCAGGCACATCAGTACTTGTTTTTGAATGGTTCCTGTTACACACCATGTCCTCCTTTTTGAAAGACACAGGCTTAGTCTGGTGTTTTGATACTCCTTGAGGAATATTTTCAGCTGTTTTATGATAAACCTCTTTCTTCTGTTTAGATTTTTGTGAAGACTTTGGTTTATCAGGTTGAGATGTTTGTGGCACAATCTTGGTTTCAAATTCATCTTTCATTTTATTATTTTCTTTTTAATGATTTTATCTTTGTTAAATTTGGAACCCTTTCTGTACCAACATTCATCAGTGAGATGATTGAATAGACCACATATTTCACATGGCTTTTTCTTCATCTTTTGTTGATCAGCTGCTGAAGAAGATAAAACTACTAAAGATGTGTTCTTCAATACTTTCCTCTTCTCAGTACTTATGTGAAGTACTAAAGGATTTGTAACAACTGAAGACTTGTTCTTCAAAAGTTTTCTATCAGTACATTTGGATTTACTGATAGACTCTTCAGCAGTTGTCAAACCATGTTTGGTTTCATTTGGTTTGAAATGTTCTTCAGGTGTTGTTACTTGCTCTTCAGTACTTTGAATACCTTGTGAGACAACACCTGAAGTGCTCAACTTTTCTTTGATCATGTGTTCATCAGCAGTAAGACCATCAGCAGATTGATTAGCTGAGGTACTATTACTGACTTCATCCTCTGATTGTACATTATCACTTGAGGATGAGAAACATGATGATGTGGTTTGGGAATTGATTTCACCTTGAGATTTTACTTCTGTCTTAGGAGTAAAATCTGTAAGAGGTTCAGTGTGATTATATCCAATCTCAAACTTCACATTTGAAGTAGTTTGCTTACTGAGAAGCATTTCAAACCCCTTACAAGATGTTACCCAGCGTTCACACTCAACTTGAGTAGCTGCAAGTGTTTGTTTGAGACTCTGATGATTTTCTAAAATGACCTCTACCCTTAGCCTTTTCATCAGTGATTTGGCATTTTAATTTGTAAATCTCATCATCTTTTTCTTTTAAAATAGACTTAAACTCACCTTTTCTTTTGGAATCACTTTCTCTAGGTCAAGATTTTGATTAATTAAAGCTACATTTGCTTCTCTAATTGAGGCAAAAGCAGCTATGCATGACTCAGAACACAACTTGGCCTTAGCCTCAAAAGATACTTGTGGTACCTGTGATGATGAAGCATTTGAACATGAACCATCAGTAGACTCCAAGGCCATAGAGCAAGATTTCCAAAAGGATTTTCACCACCATGTTGACCAGCACCAGAAAACACTTGTTCAGAATAACCAGAAAGATCATCTGGTAAACTACTCTAGTCAACAACTCTAGGAGTGAAAAAGCTTTGATGTGATTGAGATTGAGATTGAGATTGAGATTGTTGACTTGACTGAGATGGTTGAGGCTCAGGTAGGGCATGTGATTGTTGAGCTATGGGTACATGAACCTGATTGGACTGAGGCATGTAAAAGCAGGGATAAGGATATGGCATTTCACCTTGAGGAACAAAATATGCAGGAGATGATTGAATTTGTGAATGATGACCAGAACTGGTAGAATGTTGCCCTTTCTTTTGTGAATTATTGCCTGGAAAGGTCACAAAGGGTGCAGAAGAGTTAGATCCAGATGATCTACACTCTCTTGCAAAATGTCCAAGTCTATGGCACTTATCACACCTCCACTTGCTCTTGGCAAAACCAACTTTGGTTTTTCCAGAGAGACCAGGGAATTTTCTACCTATCCTTTTGTAAAATTTTTGAGATCTGATATTAACTAATGCCATTTGGCTCAAAATATCCATCTCTTCCAAATCATCATCAGCAATTCCTTTCAAATCATCCATCAAAAAGCATAGATTGTCACTATTACATCCTGAATTACTATCAATACCAGCAAAAGCATGATCTCCACTGTTTGAAGAGAAATCAATATGCTCATCATAAGAACTTTCTGATGTAGCATATTTCGACTCATGACCAACCAGAGCAGTATTCCCTGGTACAAAATCATCAGTGAGCTTCCCAGATGAAGTCAGTTTTCTTTTCTGTTCTATCTCTCTTTCAAATGTTAACAGTTTCCCATGAAGTTGGGTGAGAGATAGATTGTCTAGATTTGCACTGGAGCGTAGGACAATAGTATATGTGTCCCATCTCTCAGGCAGGGATCTGAGAAATCTGTTGTTCATCTGACTGTTTGTATATTCATGTTTAACCATTTTCAACTCAGATATCAAACAGGAGAATCGCTCAAACTGTGAGTCAGTGACTCACCCTTTCTATAAGAGAATGTCTCATATTGATGGGCAAGGATTTCTCTATTATTTGCTAAGACCTCATCAGTTCCTCCAAATTGTTCTTTCAGAGCAACCCAGAGGTCATGAGCAGATTCATAATGCGTAAGTCCAGAATAGATTTCATTAGGCAGTGCCATGGCTAAAATTCCATGGGCTTTAGCATCAATTTCAAACAGTTTCAGATCTTCATCTGAATATTGCTCTTTCTTCTTCGGAACCATTTCATTGGTTTCCGGATTACTCACCATAGGCTTATATGGTCCATGAACCATAGATTTCCAACAACCTGAACTGTTGATAGACAGGTGATGGAGCATTCGTCGTTGCCATATGTTGTACTCACTCCTAACAAGCATCGGAGGCTTTGTTGAGGAGCCAGTATTATGTGGATCATTGATTGATGTAGCCATTTTCATCAATTCAAACAGGTTCAATGAGATTTTAACAGATCTAACTCAAAAACTCAACAACACAGTTTAAAACAAGAAGAATCTTAAATTAATTCACAGGAAGCAACAGAAAAACAAACTCTATAACCAATTCTTGCAAATTTGCTAATTCGATCAAACTTAGATATCAAAAGAACAGTTTCAATGATCAATTGTTAAATCGATCAGTGATTAACCTGCTCTGATACCATTTGAAGGGATCGAGATCTAGTTTGATCAATTAGATTAGGATTTGCAGTGGAATAGCACACGAATTAGACGAAATTCTAGCAAGAATAATAAGAATATTCAATCAAACAGTAACGGTTATAGAGAGAGAGTTTTCTGCAAAAAGAATGTTTTTATTCATGCACAAGCTTCCCGTACAGGGAAATTAGGTCAACATTCCTTTTATAAGGAATGTGACATCAGCTGACGTCACTTGATAGTAATATCTAACTGATTTATACAAACAACTGAAAGTAAACTAAACTACTGAAGATGTCCACAACAAATAAGGACACCTTCACTAAAAGCTAAGTATAAGCTAACATTACAACGACGGAAGGCAGATATGGATGTGAGCTATGGCATGTCATAGTCACAAGGTCAAAAGGCAGATATGCCTTTTGATCCTACAATTGATTTTTGTTTGTGTCTAGTCAATTGTATCCAGCTGGCTTTCAAAGTATAGCCGCTGTAGGTTGTAGTATAAGTATTCCAAGTTCTTGTATCTTTCTTTATGCTTTGTAACACTTGTAAAAGAACTTGAGAAAGCAATATACTGCTTCCTTGAAAAATATACTCTCTTGTTCTGTCTCTTGCTTTACTTGTGTTCTTTGTATCACCTTTGGTTACCTAGTTCACTGTTTGACTAAAGTTTAGTTAATCTTCTCATTGTGTTGTTGTGTTGTAATTGTGTTCAAGCCCTTAAACGATCCTGCAGGAAGTTATAACATCTGAAGTGTAAGAACTTTAGATGTTTTACATAATATAAAACTACTGATTACAAACTACTGAAATGTAAACCATCACAACTACTGAAGAGAACTACTTCAGCTGTTGTGACAACTTCTGAGAACTTGATCTTTAGACTTTGTCTTCAGTTGTTGTCTTCAGACTTTGTGTTCAGCTGTTGTCTTCACACTTTGTCTTCAGACTTTGTTTTCAGACCTTGTCTTCAGACCTTGTCTTCAGACCTTGTCTTCAGACCTTGTCTTCAGACCTTGTCTTCAGACCTTGTCTTCAGACCTTGTCTTCAGACATTGTCTTCAGACTTTGTCTTCAGCAGTTGTCTTCAGACTTTGTCTTCAGTAGTAATCTTCAGACTTTGTCTACAGACTTTGTCTTCAGCTGTTGTAGATCACTTCAGTTGTTTTGATGTCTGTGGGACTTAAAGGTTTTTCTGATCTGGCTCATTGGTTCTTTTGGTCCGACAACTAATATCAACCTTTGATTTTAAAATATTTTATATTCTATTTATTTATTATTAAAGGATAAAAATGTAAATTAACATTTTATTAATTTGAAAATGCCTAATATATCTCCTTTATAATGGCAACTTCTATCTTAATTATTGTCATTATTTAATTATGGATTTATCATATGTGTATACCTTATTTGGATTTAATTAATTTTTTTTTCTAATTCAAACAATCAAATTGATTATTGCAATTCAATTTAGCATCATTCGATTGATAGAATATTCAACTTAAGATACTGATCTTTCCCATATTTTAAATTATCATATTAAAGAATTTGAAATCCATAAAGAATACAGGGCACACAATATTGTAGTTCCCATGTAGTTCCCATCAAAAGATTATTCATGTTCATAACAAGTTAATATGTTCATATTTAAAAAAAGCTTATTTTTATTTATAATGAATTTTATCTACAAGCTAATCCCAAAAGGTATATATAATTCACTTGTTTAAATTTTGTATAGATTCTTGATTATTCTATTTAAAAAGTCTTTTTAGATTTATTCAGTTTATATAATCTAATTTTACATTTTAAACCAACGATACCTATATGTAAACCAATAAAATAATATGTAGTGTTTTACATATATGTAAACCAACAAAATATTATGTATTATTTTACATACATGTATACCAACGTGATAAAAAAATATATAAGTCAATAGATTGGTATGTAGAATTTTACATATATGTAAACAAAGAATGATACATGTAACATATAATAAACCTATGATGCATATGTCTTAACCAAAAGTATATATACATATATATAAACAACATAATGATGATTAACAAAAATACTGAATCAATATTAAACATTAATTGTATTTTTACAAACATATATAGATGATACATTACATACCGTACTTTCAATAAAACATCTTTCCATCCATGAGTTTGTGTATTTGCAAATAATAATATATAATTTTTGCGATTAGGTGCTCCTTTTTTCCACTTTGCTTCCTGCACTTTAATTTACTCAATATACGTATGTTATATTTTCAAAACGTTCATCTGTGTGCCTTACTTGGCGTCATTTTTCAAATCTACCAAGTTATGGTTCTGTGTCTATGAATTTACCTTAATTTCTTCTCGAAATGGTTTTGCCTATAATGTTTTGTGTCACATGCACTTTAATCGGCAAACAATGGTGATTTATGTTTATATGAATATTGATGTATTTTATTGAGTTACTAATTGGGAATCAAAACTGATGGGCCAATAATAAGCGTTTTTATGAGCTAATTAACACACATATATTTGTTTTTCCAACAATACCCTTTTGCATTAATTAAATAGACTAAATGTAGTACTAATTCACACTTTCTACCAATTTAATCACAACCATTGATCCATAAAATCAACGATTGATATTAGTTCTGAGATTTCTTATTCTAATGGAAGTCCTGAAAGGAATCTGACCCTACACGTATATATATATACACGTATATATACGTATATATACATAGATATATATATATACACGTATATATACGTATATATACGTGTATATATATATATACATACGTATATGTACATATATGTATATATATATGTATATATATATACGTATGTATATATATGTATATATAGAGGAGGGATCAAACGAGAACTACCTTTTTTGTGAAAACTCTAGGAACCAATCTCAGTCACACATTTTTTATCACATGCAAATCATATGCCATTTCCCTTTTTTTAAACG